>OX465299.1:109344891-109944891 GCA_949987735.1 Leucophora obtusa
TCAAATAAACAAAAAACTAGTCGCTGATAAATTTCCACTACCAAGAATCGAAGATATTTTAGATCAATTAGGAAGAGCAAAATACTTTTCGTGCCTAGATTTAATGTCAGTTTTCCACCAAATTGAGCTCGACGAGAAGTCAAGAGACATTACATCCTTTTCTACAAGCAACGGCTCATATCGGTTTAAACGGCTCCCCTACGGATTGAAAATTGCTCCAAACTCTTTTCAGCGGATGATGACAATAGCATTTTCAGGGTTAAACCCCTCACAAGCGTTTTTGTATATGGACGATCTAGTGGTAATAGGTCGATCGGAGAGACAAATGATAAATAATTTGAAAAGCGTTTTTGATCTATGCAGAAAATATAATCTGAAGTTGCATCCTGAAAAATGTTCATTCTTTAGACATGAAGTAACTTTTCTTGGGCATAAATGTACCGATAAGGGCATTCTGCCGGATGATGGAAAATACGAAGCAATTAGGAAATATCCAGTTCCAACTGACGCAAATAGTGCAAGACGATTTATTGCGTTTTGTAATTACTATCGAAGGTTTATTAAAAACTTCTCTCTTCACTCACGTCACATTACGCGTCTGTGCAAGAAAAATGTACCATTCGAGTGGACAGAAGAATGTAATAACGCATTTCTTTACTTAAAGGAAGCATTAATGCTACCAACACTCCTACAATATCCAAACTTTGATAAGGAATTTTGTATAACAACTGACGCCAGTAAGCACGCTTGCGGAGCGGTATTAAGTCAGGAGTACAATGGCAAACATCTACCTATAGCATATGCCTCGAAAACATTCACACAAGGAGAGAGCAACAAATCAACAATCGAGCAAGAGCTCACAGCTATCCATTGGGCCATATTACATTTCAGATCATATATCTACGGAACACGTTTTCTTGTAAAGACCGATCATAGACCTTTGTCATACCTGTTCTCGATGAAAAATCCAAGTTCAAAATTAACAAGAATGCGCTTGGACTTGGAAGAGTATGATTTTACAGTTGAGTATCTCAAGGGTAAAGAAAATTACATTGCTGATGCTTTATCAAGAATAAGCATTGAAGAATTTAAAGAATTACACAAAAATGTATTAGTAATAAATAAAGTGACCACAAGGTCTGACACCAGAATGAACGAAAAAGTAACTACCCGAGTAAAAAAAATTTATCTCGCGCAATATCTAATTATATCCAATTTGATATTGTTTAAGATCTGCTGTAATATCTAGCTGATCCAATTAGATCTCAAAATTGGGTGTATCCAATCATATCGTATTAGATCCCATTGTATATATGGGGATAAACTAAGATCAAGTTATATCTCAAAATTGGGAGGTCCAGTGATATCTTTGGGGATAAACCTAGATCTATTTTGATCCGAAAATTGGCGGATCCAGCTATATATTTGCGGATATTTTTAGATCTAATTTGATCCGAAAAATGGCGGATCCAATTAGATCCAGCTATATATTTGGGGATAAACTTAGATCTAATTTGATCTCAATTTTGGCAGATCAAATTAGATCCCGCAATATATTTGTGGATAAACGTATATCTAATTTGATCCGAAAAAGTGGCAGATCGAATTAGATCTAGCTATATATTTGGGGATAAACTTAGATCTAATTTGATCCGAAAAATGGCACATCGAATTAGATCCAGCAATATATTTGTGGATAAACTTAGATATAAATTGATCTGAAAAATGGCAGATCAAATTAGATCCAGCAATATATTTTGGGATTTAGTAAGACCTAATTTGATTCGAAAAATGGCAGATCGAATTAGATCCAGCTATATATTTGTGGATAAAGTTAGATCTAATTTGATCCGAAAAAGTGGCAGATCGAATTAGATCCAGCAATATATTTCGGTATTAAAATGGCAGATCGAATTAGAAACAGCAATATATTTGGGGATTGACATCTAAAAGTATCCATAAAAATGACAGATAAAATTAGATGCCGCATTATATTTGGGTAATACGTAAGATCTCCATTTATTTGGGATTAAATAAGATCCCAGACATATATTGCCAACTGTTCAAAAAATAATAGACTGGCAGAGCACTGATTGTATAAAAATTACAATATTTTGTTAAAATAAGGTTTAAACTCAGAAGGTAACGAGTTCAATATGCATTTCTTTTACAAAATGAATTTCTTTTTATAAAATTAAAACTTTTTTTCTATAAATTTTTTTATAAAATTATATATTTATTTTTTTATTAAATTGAAATCTTTGAATAAAATAATTTTATTTACATCTTTTTGACGCTCTACACCATTTCCAATTGTATTAATTGTTTTAAGATTTATCAATTGTATTTCAGAAATAATCAATTGAATTTCAGTTTTATCAATTGTGTTTCAGAACTCATCAATTATTTTTCACATTTATGAATTGTATTTCAGAACTAGTCAATTGAAGTTCAGTTTTATCAATTGCGTTTCAGAAATTATTAATTGTATTTCCGAAATTCACAACTGTATTTCAGAAATTATCAAACTGTATTTCAGAAATTATCAATCGTATTTCCGAAATTATGAAATGTATTTGAGAAATTTTTCTCTATTAGCTATGAAATTCTGAAATAGATTTCATTATTTCTGGACACAACTAAATAAATAAATAATTAAATTTGCGTAATATTGTAGTTTCTGAAGTGCAAATAATATTTTGTGATATACAATTAAAATTTTCAAAAATACATTTAATAATTTCTGGAATACCTTTTTTCGATGCTTATAAGTTAGCTCGAAATGCTTTTATCATTCATTTAATTTGTAGCTATCACACATCTATAACAAGTCTCGTTAGATTAGAGTGTAGAGGTCTTGGCTGACAATCTGGTGGACTGGGTTAAATTTCATGTTTTTAAAAGCAAATATTAAAAAAAGTTTTCTCAATTTTTTCAAAAATGTTTTTTGAAATCTATTTTTTTGCCAAGATAGTTAATGCAACGTTCTGCCAACGCATAACCGACCATCGCCAACGGTTTGCCAGCATTGTGCCGATTATATTTTTCTGTCTGGGTTGTTAAACTTAAACCTATTGTATATTAACATTAATTAACACTATATTTTTATTCTTAGGAAATACATTTTTATTTTATTATAAGTTAACTATTTAACTTTATAAAGTGTTTATAAATTATAACTTAAATGTACATATATATATGTTAAATGTAGGTGAACAAATTGTTGATATGGACCCACAAATTGTATCTCAACTGATATTGGAATTATTGTACCATTACCATACATCAATATATATTGAATGATATACATATATTACAATATATGACACTGTATTATAAATATTGTTAATGAAGTAACATATCTGATAATATTTTTTATAGCGCCATACATAGTTTTACATTACTCAAATTAAACCATATATGGAATTGTATTCAAAATGTTGATGTGGTACCAAATTTGACCATATATTGTTTAAATTGTGCCATATATGACAATATATTGTTTAAATGATACCATATATGTCTATATATTAATATTGTTTAAATGACACCATATATCAATATATATGGGACTATATATGGTAGCATATATTATCATATCTGCATCTGTATTAAAAATGTCGTTCATGAGGTACCATATATGGGCATATATTGTTGAAATTGCCCCATATATGATAATATATGGTTTAAATGGTACCATATATGATAATATATGGTTTAAATGGTACCATATATGATAATATATGGTTTGAATGGCACCATATATGATAATATATGGTTTGAATGGCACCATATATGATAATATATAGCTTAAATAACACCATATATAAATATATATCGCACTATATATAGTACCATATATTATCATATCTGGAACTGAATTAAAGATTTGGTTTATGAGGTACCATATATGACCATATATTGTTTAAATGGCACCATATATGATAATATCTAGTTTAACTGTCACCATATATAATTATATATTGTTTAAATGATACCATATATAATTATATATTGCTAAAATGCCACCATATATATTAAGATATAGTTCTATATATAACTATATATGCAATAAGATCAACCATGTTATGTAATATATAATTATATATGCCATATCTAATATTATGAAGGCCGATATCTAATTAGATGAAATTATATATGGCATAATATAAGGAAAATTTATCGGAAAAAACGTCATATATAATTATATATGGATATACATAACCACATATCTAATTATATATTGTAATATATGCCACATATGATGAAAAACTAGTAAAGTTAATATTAACTCCAGGAAGATGCTTATTGAAGCATGGAAAATTAATATTGAAGCGAATAAATGTTGAAGATCTGTGTACTAATGGGAAATTGGACCTAGGAGGATTTTTCCTAAGGCTTGAAAAAGAAGCCGGTATGCTGAATCTTGAAAAATTAAAAATGGCACCCGATGAAGAAATTTTTAAATTTGTTTCTATAAATGAATTCAAAAGAATGGGCAATGATTATTTGAAAAAATTAACAGTAGCGCTACTGCCAAAGGTGACCATAATTGATGCTAAAGATAATAATAAAATAAAAGAGATATTAACTACATATCATGATAATCCAGCGGAAGGCGGCCACTGCGGGATATCAAGAACATTAGCGAAAATTAGAAGACATTACAAGTGGAGAGGTATGCCTTCACACGTGAAAAAATATATTAAAACATGCCAAAAATGTCAAAAAGCTAAGATAACAACACATACTAAGACACCAATGATACTGACACAAACCCCAGCAACTGCATTCGACATCGTATTAGTAGATACCATTGGTCCATTACCAAAGACGGAAAATGGTAATGAGTATATTGTCACATTAATATGTGACCTAACTAAATATTTAGTGGCCATACCAATATCGAACAAGAGTGCAAGCACAGTTGCAAAGGCTATATTTGAGTATTTTATACTATGTTACGGTCCAATGAAGACGTTCATATCAGATGCGGGAACAGAGTATAAGAACTCAATAATAACGGATTTATGTAAATATATGAAAATCAAGAATATTACCTCTACTGCATATCACCATCAGACTCTAGGTACTGTGGAACGCAGTCACCGAACTTTCAACGAATATATACGTTCATATATATCGATTGAACGAGACGATTGGGACGAATGGCTTAGATACTTTACATATTGTTTTAACACCACCCCATCGGCAGTTCACGGTTACTGTCCATACGAACTAATTTTTGGACGAATACCTCATGGTTTTCATTATTTTAATAGTCTAGATAGAATAGATCCTATTTATAATATAGATGATTATAGTAAGATTACTACTAGATAAGGCTAAGGTTAAGCAGAAACAATTTTATGATATAAATACAGAACAGTTAGATTTAAATTTAGGAGATTTGGTTTTATTAAGGAATGAGGTAGGACATAAGTTAGACAATAGATATGAGGGCCCATATAAGATTATAGAAATAGGTGATAACGATAACATATTAATAGAAACTAAGGGAAATAAGAAGCAGAAGGTTCACAGGAATAGAATTAAACTTTTTAATTGAAACAAGTAATTTTTTTTTCTTTTCACAAAATCATTATTTCTTAACGTAATACTACAAAAGATGAGTTAAAAACATAAATCATTAAACAACGATAAGTTTGGTGTACCAATATATATATATAGATATATATAAAAAAAAAAAAAAAAAAAAAAATAATAATAATAATAATAATAACCAATATATTAAAAAAAAAAAGAGAAGAAAATACTAATATTTTCAAGATGGTATGTAATCTGTCATTGAATTTAGACCAAGGTAACAATGAGTAAAGAATATTCATATGCTTAATAGCGTATGAACATTCTTCCAGAAAATGGAGGTGTAGCGGATATGACAGTCGCATATACCGTCATATTCATAAATGGCATAATCTCATATAACATTGTTTTGAATGAATGTACAAACCATTAAGCGGTGATCATGTTTCCTTGTTCTAACTGATATACAGACATTGAACTTAACTAATAATGAATCATTCTATTGTATTGTATGGTATTTTATGTTATGTTACTATATTGACCTAATTATTATACTTTAATTTTACTATATAAACCTGTAACTTTCACTTGAATAAAACAGATTGAAATCTACAATCAAATCGAACTCGCCTATAACTAATTTATTAGCTACAAAGATGTTTCCTTGGCAAAAAATAAAATTTTAGCGAGTTTATTAATTATCGTTCAAAAATAAGCTTAAGAACATTTCCAACATAAACAGATAAAAATATCTTTAATTTGGAGCAGAAATGATTTCTGACCACATTAAAATGTACATGACAATGTGTAAGAGCTACCACTTCGGTAAGTAAGCGCTTAAATTCTGCATTGTTGCTGCATTTGTGTCGTTACGTACAGCCGTTCTCTTAACAAATTTTGAATGTTTTTAAAGTTTTAAAGCTTTTTAGTATATAAATTTGTGGAGTTAACGCCGATGCGCACTGTACAGAAACTCAAGTTGTGCAATCTACAATTTGGGATCTAAAGCGCTTACCAGCTTATATGATACATCGCTTTTGTTAACAATTCAAAGCAATAAATTAACCATACTGTACCAAAGTTACAGTTATAATTTCTGAATTAAAGATTTTCTTTGCTGAGCTAAACTAAAATAAGTGTGAATTGCTAATCATCCGTATTCTAATTGAGAGTTTAATCGAAGTAGTTGATTATTTTGTATTTTAATGTTAATTTTATCTATTTTAATAAATTTATATATTTAAAGAAAAAATTAAAAAATAAAAATTTGTTTGAATTGCACCAAAATTAGAATTGAAATAATTTTTACAAGAATATTCCAGAAATATTACCATATCAGATTGGATATATTTGTATCCAAACAGATCAAATTAGATATGGGACAAATTTCGGATCAGATTGTATTCAATTGTATCAGATTGTATCAGTTCTGATACAATCTGATCCAACTAGATCAAGCCATTTCTCGGATCAAATTTGATCTAATTATATATGGTGTCGGATCTATTTATATCTGGCACCATATCTATTTTTTTAGACGGGTAATTAGTAATCTAAGTTAAAACTATACGAAATATATTATTAGATTTTTATAGAGTTTTTTTTCAAAGGGAAATATGTATTATTTGAACGCTTTTCAGTTACATTGTTGATTATTATGGTTATGCAGTTCTACCCATAGGGAAACATTTATCATAACCCGAGTAAAACGGGTTATACATTATTTTATATTATTTAATACAATTATGTCTCGTTATATATTGCTTTGTATGGCACTATATATAATAAGACATAAATTTCGTCTTTCGAACAAATTTTATATGACCCAATATCTAAATATATCTTTTTACATATGTTGTCATATTTAATAAGATCTCGCCCATGGAATTTAAATTGTAAGACCAAAAATAGCCCAGTTTCATGTTTAATTTAAGATTTTATCGAAATCAATGGATTTTTAATTGGAAAATATTCTTTTACAAAAACAAATTTTGATATAAAATTCAAGTGATTTAAAAAAAAAACATGAACACGAAAACTGGCAAAATACTTTTGTATAAAATTTGAGTGAAATTATCTGACGGTTACCCATACATTATCGACGTTGAAAATATTATGTTAAAAGAGTTAACACTTTATATGGGATTTCGTACCACATATATATAGCAACAAAACAAGTCTATTGATTTAAAAAAGAAACATTTATTTCCCCTATATAATTTATGTTAGTCTTGCTTCAAATAAACTCTTAATATCTTACGGTGGATCTCATACAGCAGGTTTAACTTTAACTTAACTGTAAACAAAAGAAAATGTCAAAAAAATGTACACAAAACAACAACAATTTTTTTGGGTTAACTATTAACTAAAGTTTAAACCTGAAGTATGAGACCCACCGTTAGTAAATTCAAATTGAAATTCATTTTCATTTAAAACGTTATAAATTTACATCGAAACAACAAATTCTTTTATTTTTAAATTGAATATTGGGTCATATTAATAAAAGTTAGCCAATTCTTCGAAGTAATTATTTTGGTTTAGGAATGACGTACCACCAAATTTATCCATAGGCTTGAAGGATATCAAAATATCCTATGAAATTAAAACAAAAAAATTGTCTACCCGCATGCAGACTAAAATTGTGTAATAAATAACTTAAACACCTAATAAAAAATTCCCCCTATTAGTGAAATGTAGTTTTTTATTCATACATACACTATTTACAAATTTAAAACATTTTTAAACGATTATTTCATGACATTTTTCTCATTTTTTTAAGTGAAAGCCCAAAAATAAAAGCTTCATTTGAACTTTTCTCACTTTCAAAATGAAAATCTCACCTTTAGTGAAAAATCCAGTAATGATTTATGAAAATTATTTGAAATTTAATTTTATTTAGAATTTTTTTATTTTATGGATTATTCTTAAACTATACTATATCTCGTATAAGTACTGATTAATGTGTAGATACTTTTTATGTATGCACTTTCACATCAAGACTCGCAAACTTATTAGATTTGCTTAGTTCACACGATACACGAAACCTTACGTGAATTCCCCATTGTTTTTCAGTACAATATTTAATAAAAACAGAAATACGAAAATTTTTATCCAACTGGACCTAATTGCATCAAATTTTAAATATTAAGATATTATTTCATACAATAATGTCTGGTCAAAATTCGGATTAAATTGTATATAATTTAAAGTAATTAAATCCAATTTGATCCACGTAGATACAATTGTATTCACCATTTTTCGGATTAAATTGTATGTGATTAGTTATTGTATTTCATCAAATTAGATATGTCACCATATCATCTTTTTTAATCGGGAACGTCAAAAAACAAAAAAAAAACCCAATTAATTTTATTCCATATTAAACAGTTTTAAGTTTAAAATTAGTATGTCTATTAAATGAATTTAATACGTAAATAAATCTATTATGATGTTGAACTAGAAACTTTTAAAACTTTTCCTGTAAGGTTGATGAAAATTTAACAACGTTTTTGGGTCCTTCTACTCAATTTTAGGGCCAATGAGGGACATAGGTCGTGGTGGGTTGCGATCCCAAAGGAGCTGACATCGTATCATTCCAAAATTTTACATTTAATACCCCCATTTTAAATTTCCAATCTGCAATAATTTTTTTTTGTTACTTTTCCCTTTGGGGATTCCATAGTTAGATAACCAGTCCAATTTTACATTTTGTTAGCAACCACTTAACTAGGGACTCTGTAATAATCAGTGAAGTGTGGTTTGTGCGGTCGGGGTAAAGAACCTCCCCAACCACTGAAGCTAGCGGAAAGAAGGGTCCCGCCGACCCTTGATCGGGCAAATACAGTATAGGGGATTCAGTTGTATTTTCATGTATATGACTTCGTGGCCAGGCCAGTTGCGGTTTTTTTTTGTTTTACCAGATTTTATGAATACAATTCGGATTCTCTATACTTGGCAGTGAATTTTAATGGTATGATTTTAGCGAAGTTTCATTCCACCTCTTCGATTTATAATCCTTTCAATTCACGATACCATAAAGACATATGCTTATTTCCACCTCTGCGTATGCACGTGTAAATTATACACTCACACATTACAGTACACATGCAAACGAAAAGTCAATCGGTGGCCAATGGCAGTATTTTGTAACATGCTTGATGTTAGTGCGTTGAATGCATTCGTGACGTTCATTGCATTGTTCCCGAATTGGAAAAATTCTAAAACGAACCATAATATTCGTCGTCGTCTTTTTATCGAGGAGCTTGGATTGAATCTCGTTGAAAAACAGATCACTAAACGTAAAAAACAACCTCAAAATAATGATGCTTCCAGTGTTATTCAAAGAATTCGGGAGATTCGCCATTTACCAAGTACATCGAAACGAGGCCGATGCTACATCTGCACATATAAAAATAACAAAAATCTTCTTGCTACACGCTGTGAAAAGTGTAGAAATTTCATTTGTGCTGAACATAATTTCAATTTATGCGAAAAATGTACAAATAATTGACAAAAGTTAAAAATTAAATTTTTTTTCTAATATATGTAATATTCTAATTTTAATTTCATTCTAAATCTACCTTTATGAAGTTCAAATGTATTAATAGCTCTGTTTCTTTACTTTTTGGGTAAAGTTCGGTAAAATGAGAGTTAACAAGAAATACTCTCCCGAAATAACAAAAATCCACAAAAGTAAACGAACGCGAAAAACCACATTTGAAGCCCGAAAAACAAATGTCAATATATTTGTGCATTATAGTTCGTTTTGGTAAGCGCTCTTTCTAGTTCTTGTTCAATTTGTTGTAAAAATCTAGATAGCTTTTCTAGTTAAACCCATTTTTAAATCAAAAAATTAATAAAAATTTCCTTTTTCGGCATTTCTATTTACAAAAAGGAATACATAGTTTATTAAATTTGGAAAAGATTTTAATATTAAACAAAAGCTTCGACTTATTTACATATTTAACTCTTTAACACATTTAAACAAGCGTCTTCAAAAAATTGTCGGTAAATTTATGGAGTTGTAAAATCACCGATAGGCTTTTGCAACTATTATACTAATTTTTGTAAATGATAAACATATTTTCTGAATGAATGAAATGATCGATTGAACTAAAAGAGCTATTAGTTGTGAACTAGGTCTTTGGTTCAAATCAGTGAAGAGTTCAATTGAACTAGTTGCACCCAACTGATGATATAACAGCTGATTAAAACAATTTACCCAAATTCACACGAAAAAAAGTCTGGGCTTTCTCGTGCAAGAAGAACAAGAATATTACTCTCTCATGACAGCTCTCATTTACCCAATTGTGTAGTAAGAAAACGCTTTTTGGTAAAATTGGGATCCCGCGGGATCCCAATGTTGAGTACCCGAACACAGCTAATATGATAGTAAACAATATAATAAACATAAAAAATCACAAAACATAAATGGTTGTTAATTTTTTTTAGCTTATGCGCGCGCATACAATGGGACCGATTAGAAGTATTTCTCAAGTTACCGATGAGGGTTAATTAATTTTAATAAAAAAATTAAATGTTAAATATTTATAATATTTTTTTATTTAAATTTTTAAAACAGAAATAAATTAAAAGTTTTATGACGTCATTGTAATGCTATTTTATAAGCCCGTTTACAGGATCCATTCCGTTCCCAATTCCGTTGGGGATTTCATAAAAACCACGATTGATTCAAATTGGAAAAATAAAAAACATTCATGAAACTCTTTACAATTCGTATCAAGAAATTATAGAAATTTACATTCCTGAAAATGTATACAATGAATTGGTTAATCGTTGTTTTTTTATTTATTTATGTACCACTAATTTAAAGTTGAGAATGATTTTTTCGTTTTTTGTGAATTATTTTTTTTTAGTGGAAATAAAAATTGTTTTATTTATAAAATATATTTTTATTTTTATATTTTATCGCGTTGCTGATTTTGTAAAAATGTCCTCTTTTGGAAGACAAATGTCCTCCTTTTTTGAGGTTGACGTCCTCTTTTTTTTTAAATGGAAATGGCAACCCTACTTGCACGGGACCTACATAATTTCATTAATGAATCAGATAGTGTTAATTTCTAAAGCGGAATTTTATTAAAAGAATAGTTAGTTGCTGAATTTCAGAAGGCAAATTTTTTTCGCATTAAAACAATCGAAGAAAAACTATTAAAATTTTAATTTTTTTTAATTTTTTAGTTTAATAATTATTAAGCATAATTTTTTGCTGATTTTAACAGATTAAATTCCATTAAATGAAATTGAACTAAAATATAAGCGCCAAAAGAAACTGTACACGTTATTTTGTTATGTTTACAATTTCTTTGTAGTTTTTGCATTTCTAGTTTATTTAACATTTTGTGTATTTTAAATTTTATATTTTCTCCTGTCTTAATTTTGATAAAACAAACAATAGCGAAAGCAAACAGAATACAAAATTAAATTTTTAAGAATTTGTTATTCTTAGTACCGTTTCAAACAGAGCAACTTTTGTTGCGGCAATTCTTGTCAATTGTCTTTTAAAGTTGCCTTCATGTTCACACAGAAATTTTTTTCAGCAATTTTCGTTTTCCTTTAATTTAAAACCTGCAGCCCAAGAATGGAGACGATGGTACAATTGTACTTTTCTTGGTACGTTCTAACTTTCGTTGATATCATGGTACTACCACGATTCGTTTGATACAATTTCAAAATATTCCAAATTTAAAATTTTTGTATTGAAATCAACTTGATGTTCTCTAAAGCTTGGAACAAATATTCCAATTGCCGACGTAGACGAAAATCATTCTACCAAAACTTGTAAATATTTTCTTATATTGGCTTTAAATGACAACTTTTGGCCCAAAGCTGCAAAATAATTGTCAAGACTTGTTTCAACCAATTCCAAAACTGTAGCTGTCCAAAAATATACTCCAATACACATAATTTCAGTGCTATTCTCAATACACATAGTTTTAGTGATATTAGTACTACATGAAACTTGAGAATTTTCAGATATATAGTGAGTATCATTCAAAAAAGTCATGTTTAAACCCGCCTTGTTGGCATCTACGTATTTTGAAAACCCGAGTAAAAAAAATTATATATAATCATATGTGGCATATATTACAATATATAATTAGACATGTGGTTATGTATATCCATATATAATTATATATGACGTTTTTTCCGAAAAATGTTCCTTATATTATGCCATATATAATTTCATCTAATTAGATATCGGCCTTCATAATATTAGATATGGCATATATAATTATATATTACATAACATGGTTGATCTTATTGCATATATAGTTATATATAGAACTATATCTTAATATATATGGTGTCATTTTAGCAATATATAATTATATATGGTATCATTTAAACAATATATAATTATATATGGTGACAGTTAAACTAGATATTATCATATATGGTGCCATTTAAACAATATATGGTCATATATGGTACCTCATAAACCATATCTTTAATTCAGTTCCAGATATGATAATATATGGTACCATATATAGTGCCATATATATTTATATATGGTGTTATTTAAGCAATATATTACCATATATGGTGCCATTTAAACCATATATTGTCATATATAGTGCCATTTCAACAATATATGCTCATATATAGTACCTGATGAACGACATTTTTAATACAGATGCAGATATGATAATATATGCTACCATATATAGTCCCATATATATTGATATATGGTGTCATTTAAACAATATTAATATATAGACATATATGGTATCATTTAAAAAATATATTGTCATATATGGCACAATTTAAACAATATATGGTCAAATTTGGTACCACATCAACATTTTGAATACAATTCCATATATGGTTTAATTTAAATAATGTAAAACTGTATTGCGCTATAAAAAATATTATCAGATATGTTACTTCATTAACAATATTTATAATACAGTGTCATATATTGTAATATATGTATATCATTTAATATATATTGGTGTATGGTAATTGTACAATAATTCCAATATCAGTTGAGATACAATTTGTGGGTCCATATCAACAATTTGTTCACGTACATTTAACATATATATATGTACATTTAAGTTATAATTTATAAACACTTTATAAAGTTAAATAGTTCCATAAACCTCGTCTGACTGTATAGAATGTTTATGAATATACAATTTAATATATAATAATTACAACTACAAATTGGTGCCATTATCTAAAATTTAATTTAATGTTAACTTCCCGAATAAAAACAGTTACATATAGTCGTATAAAATGCGATTAAGTTATATCTGTATAAATATACTGTTTCATCCGAAAAATGGCCCGATGTAATTGTATTAGTTGTTTATCAGTTTTTATCTAATTGTATTAGTTTAGATCTCAACTAATAATATTATACATTATTCAGATGAAATTATATCCAATTTTTGACCTGATACAATTTTACCGGTTTATATATAATGGTATCTGGTTAGATCGATGTTGGTACAATTTTATATAAATAAAATATATTTGTATACGACATTTGCCTTATATAATTGTATCAAAGTTTTAAAGCAGATCTAATTGCATCAGGTCAAAATTCAGATATAACTATATAAGTTTGTATAGTAATGCGACATAAACCAATTGTATCAGGTCAAAAATCAGATAAAATTTCATATGCTTAATATATAATCTAATCAGTTAAGATCTAAACTGATACAATTAGATAAAAAGTGATAACCAACTTATACAATTATATCGGGCCATTTTTCGGATGCAATGGTATATGGATCACATTAAGTTATATATTACCATATAAAGCTCCATATTAATTTTTTTTAATAGGGTTATAATAAAATAAAAATGTATTTGCTAAAAATAAAAATATAGTGTTAATTAATGTTAATATACAATAGGTTTAAGTTTAACATCCCAGACAGAAAAATATAATCGGCACGATGCTGGCAAACCGTTGGCGATGGTCAGAACGTTGTATTAACTATCTTGGCAAAAAAATAGATTTCAAAAAACATTTTTGAAAAAATTGAGAAAACTTTTTATAATATTTGCTTTTAAAAACATGAAATCTAACCCAGTCCACCAGATTGTCAGCCAAGACCTCTACACTCTAATCTAACGAGACTTGTTATAGATGTGTGATAGCTACAAATTAAATCAATGATAAAAGCATTTCGAGCTAACTTATAAGCATCGAAAAAAGGTATTCCAGAAATTATTAAATGTATTTTAGAAAATTTTAATTGTATATAGGTCTTACTAAATCCCAAAATATATTGCTGGATCTAATTTGATCTTCCAATTTTCTATTCAATTTATATCCAAGTTTATCCACAAATATATTGCTGAATCTAATTCGATCTGCCATTTTTCGGATAAATTTAGATCTAAGTTAATCCAGAAATATATTGCGGGATCTAATTCGATCTGCCAAAATTGAGATCAAATTAGATCTAAGTTTATCCCCAAATATATAGCTGGATCTAATTGGATCCGCCATTTTTCGGATCAAATTAGATCTAAAAATATCCGAAAATATATAGCTGGATCCGCCAATTTTCGGATCAAAATAGATCTAGGTTTATCCCCAAAGATATCACTGGACCTCCCAATTTTGAGATATAACTTGATCTTAGTTTATCCCCATATATACAATGGGATCTAATACGATATGATTGGATACACCCAATTTTGAGATCTAATTGGATCAGCTAGATATTACAGCAGATCTTAAACAATATCAAATTGGATATTAATAATATGTTACATTGTTTTGGTAACTTATCTAAAAAATATAAGGGTCAAAAAAGTACAATTTGTTTGTCTGTTTGGTACAAAATCTAAAATCTCATTTTCCTTCACTGCTGCAGCCAACTTTGTGTAGAATGTAAAACAAAACGAATTGCCGAGAACAAGCAATTCCGTACCAATTATCACTCTTCTTTCCCCTCTCTCCCACAAACTCAAGAATTGCGCAACAAAAGTTGCTGTGTGTGAAATGGGACTTACTGTACACTCACGATATATTTTCCATAACCGATTGAGGTTTATTTGAAAAGTAATAGGCAAAGATTGTTTTTAATTGTAGAATCATTTAAAATACATTGAAACATATTGTTTGGCTTTTTTTTATCAGTTAATAGAAAAAACAAACTACAAAAAACTATGTATCGTCTGTAGGAGTTGATATTTTCAGGCAAATATTCTATTTTTAGATTTCTATTTTTATAAAAAATAACTTAAATAATTTCGTTGTTTTCTGTTTTAAAAGACTGAAATATTTTCGGTTTTCTTCTTTGTTAAAATGGTTTGTTTATATACAAAATTATTTCAATTCAAATTACAATAAATTGTTTACTCATACACACAAACATAGCCAATTAAAATATGAACGTGTGTGTTGTGTGTGTAGTGTTTTGAAAATTGAAACAAAAAAACTTTCAAATATGAAATAACAAACCACAAAATCGTTTTTTTACGTTTTGTCAGTTAAAAATTGATGATTGTTTTAAGAGACTTTTCAATTGTCTTTATTGCTTTTATGGATTGTTTAAACAATGTTTGAAAATAAATAGGAAAATGGTTTGAATATAATGAAAAATCAGTAGTCCTGTTTTTAATAGTCTTTTCAATTAATTTAATATGTATTTTAGGTTGTTTTTAACGATAAAATATTAGGGGCGCATAATTCCTTTTGTCTCTGTAAATTTGAAGTATATTTTGTTTTTGTTGCACATCTTGTTTATTCTAAGAATTTAGTTATTGTTCTTTTATAAAATGAGAAAATATATTTTCAAAAAAATAATGAATGTAATGAATTAAATGTTAAGCAAATTATTAAAATTAAGTTGAAAATATAAAAGTCATAAACGGCATTCACACTTAATCTTAAACACGTGTTTAGCTAAAACGAGTGTAAAAGAATAAAGAGCTAAAATACGTGTTTTAGCTAAACACGTGTTTAAGAATTATGTGTGAATGCCTTACTAAAATTTAGCAAAAATAATCTGCTAATTTCAGCAGTTTTTTCTGCAAGGTCATTTTAAACTAATTTTTAGTAATTTTATCTAAAATTTTTACAAACTTTTTTCTACTAGTAGATATATTAAGGTGCAAGTTTTCATCCATCCAGTGTTGAAAATATTTAACGTCCATTTTGAGGTCTTGCGAAGATACTTAGAGGTCCTGCACACATCCTTTGACATCCATCGAGGTCCTGCGAATATCCTTCGAGGATCCTTTGAGGTCCTGCACACATTCTTTGCATCGCCACTATTCGAGTTCCTGTGAATTTCCTCTGGAGTCCGTAAAGTGTGTGCCGAGCATTGGTCACCTCCTAACACACGTTAGTCATCTTCCTTTTACAGCGTCGAGTGTGTGCCGAGCGTTGGTCACCTCCCTTTCAGCGTCGAGTATGTACATTTCAAATTTTTAAATAAATACAAAATAAATACTTAGTACAATACGTCTTTCACATAGTCGTCAGCCGGAAAAATCTGATTTAAAAATAAATAATTATTATTTCTTTTTAATTAATAATTATATTCATCTACAATAATTTTACGATATTGCAAAGCGTTGATAATATATTTAACTAGCCGATCCCAGCAGGAACGTGCGGTGAAGTTTTTAATTGGGTATTCTCCACAAATATTTGAGAACAGTGCAAATCTATGGTCATAGGAAAATTACGCAAGTGCAAAAAGTACAACCATAATTTCATATCAGCGAAATCAATTATAAACGGTAAAAAAATTTAAAAAAATTTAACTTTAATGCTACGTTCATTTCTATTTTAAATACCGAGATTTCAATGGAAATCTCGACCAGTATTCTTGACCGTTTACATTTGCACTTTATGACAGTAGCGAGATTTCTATTTGACAACCGCATTTTTTTTTTTTTGTAAATAAAGCACCATGAAAAATAACCTTAAATTGAAAATATTACTAAAAACCATTTTATTCATTGGCGGAGTACAATTTACATTATTTTATGTAAAGATCTAACGCCAATTATGTCAGTAAATTCGTTTTTTTGTAAGGACGACAAGCTAGAAGCCAGATTTTTTGATATTTTTATGGAAGAAAGACATGCACGCAGTATTGCATTATATGAAAATCTAAACATTTGTGAGATTTTCATGAGATTTCTTACATATCTTGCGAATTTACGGGATTTCATTTGTATGGGGAATCTCGGGATTTCACATGAGATTTTGATTGAAGTCTAAATTTTAGTCGAAATCTCGGGATTTGGGTGCAGATGTAAATGCAACCTAAAATTACATTTGTTTTTATAAAGCGAGCGGAATAATTCCGCCAGAGGAATGTGTGTATTTTGTTATTGTAACAAAAATAAAATACATTCCTGTGTAAGAATATTTCCTTTCGCTTTAGAAAAACAGGGGATCAGTAATTGATTGTTGAGAATATTTTGAATTATCTAAGTTTTTCTCTGTTTCTAGCTTTTTTTCCGTGATTGTAACGATTTTTAATAATTTTTAGCGATTTTCCGTTCGAAAAAACTTTGTTTATAAATTATATTTTTTACTCTCTCTAATATTTGTTGTTTTATTTCATCAATCCTATATCCATTCAATAGAAAATTAAGCAAGTGTCATACGGGTTTAAATAAGTCTATTCTTGGTTTCTTCCAATACCAATACCAGATCGTTATAGATGGGGTGCCGTTTTTTTTTTTGTTCTTCTTTTATTTTATTTTTATTGTTTTCTTTTATTATTTACCTTCCATTTTTTATGCTTTTTAATGAATTATTTTTAAATTGTCATTATCTATTTTTTTACATCACAAAAAGTACATCTTTTTAATGAAATTTTTAAAATTCAAAACCTGAAATTCATAAAATTCAAAAGCTATCGAAATTCAAGAAATATCAAATAAAGTTTAAAGGTAAAACTCCAAATAAAGCCAAAAAATTCCAATTGACATTAAAAAAAATCCGAATAAAAAAGCTCAAAAAATACCAAATTAAATTCAGTTTACATTTATTTAATTTCAATTGATATTTTTCTATTTCATTTTGTATATTTGAATTTAAATTTATATTTTTTAATTTATTTGGTATTTTTTTGAATTGCAATTGATATTTTTCGATTTCATTTGGTTTTTTGCTTTTTAATTGATATATTTTTTTTAATTTCAATTGGTATTTTTTTAATAACAAATGGTGTTTCTTCATTTCGAATTGATATTCTTTTAATATTAAACGGTATTGGTATTTTTTTATTTCATTTAAAATTTTGTGAATAAAAATTTGTTTTTTTTTAAATTTCATTTGTGTTTTTTTATTTCGGTTTTTTAATTTCAAATGGTGTTTTTTGAATTTGAAATAACATTTTTTAATATCAATTTGGTATTTTTTGAACTTCAAAAGACATTTTTTCATTTAAAATTGCTAGTTACAAAATACAAAAGCTGTTCTTTGGTTATTGTGTATATTTGATTAATTTCAAATAAAGCTTTAAAAAGAAATTGCAATTTTTTAATTTGCAGAAAGAAGCATTTGAGTTTAATTTACATTTTGAAATTAATTGTTATTTTTTGGATAACATTGTAGACTAGTTAGTCTTACATAAGTAACTTAGTATGTATATTAGTTCTAAGTCCTCGTAGTTTTATTAACCTTGATAACTATCGTTTATTTTTCTAAGTGTACAAAACACAAATCATAATAATTGCATATGGGCATTTCCATCATGTCGAACGGGACCGTCGAACACCTTTAGAGTGGAAAAAAGTCAAAATTAAACGGATTTTTATTTTGACAATAGGCTTTACTTATATCTTTTTATTAGCCCTACAATTGGTGCTGAGTTTGATTTTTAGCAATTTTTCGTTTTCAAGATAATTGTAAAAAAACAAGGCATTCGCACGGGACAAAAACAGAAGTGGTTTTCGCGGCTAACAATTAAAATGCCGATTTCAGCGAAACCTGAAGCAATATTTCAATGTGACTAATTTTACACTGTTGTGCATTAATGTCTTTTAAAAATGGTTGTAATTTTACCCAAAAACGATTCATATTATTTTTTTAATTTAATTTTATTCACTGTCGCACGTGACATGTCGTACGGGACATTTTTTTCCACCATGAGATTTATGTTGTTTCTGTTGCTCTTTTTACGAAATTATATATAAACAACCTTAGTAAAAATGTTTTTAAATCGACAGAAGTATTCAAGGTATTTATTTTAATATAATAACCAAAAAAAAACTTAAAAGAAATATGTAGTATGAATTAACCCAGCAAAATTGTCGGATGGAAAGAACCCACTGTAGAACAACTTGTACGTGCATGCAACCTGTTCTAATTTATGTTCTATCATCGGTGATTTTTATTTCAGTTTGTCCCAATAGCAACATGTTCTTTTCCTACAAACTAGAACAGGTTACTTTGGAACCGGTTCTAGAACCAGTTATAGAACTGGTTCCGCGACAGTGAAACCTTCCATTTTGACTTCCAGGAATCAGATCTAGAACCTGTTCCACGTAACCGGTGGTAAAAACACCTGTTCTAGAACAGATTCAGAGGCAACCAGTTCAAAAAACTTTTGCTGGGAAGTATTTATTTATATGAAAATATAAAACACAGTTTTTTTTTTAGAATAGGCAGTCCTAGCTGCTTTTACTTCTTGACCATGGTGCATGCCAATTTTAAAAAAATTTAAAAGTATGTATTTACATAAATAAATCATTTACATATGAAAAAAAAAAATTCAAATTTTTAAGTTTCACACTTACGATGTCGCACGTGACCAAGTGTGTATAAGTACCAAGATCACAATTCTTCTTATTTTTCAGGTAGGTTTTTTTTATTTTAATTATATAAAAAATCTCTGTTTGTAATCAATATTTGATGAGCTTTCTGCGTGTACTTTCGACGCACTGATAATAAATGTTGTTTTTCAATGTCGCACGGGACATCGAAATATGCGACAATGCAAATCAAAAACTTACAGTTGTTTTCAATCGCATTGTTTTTTATGCATGGTTTTATGACTCTTTGTACCCATAGAAATATTTTAGAAAGCAAAAGTCAATGCATAACGTCTCTGTTTAAAAACTTTTATCAAAACAAAATGTGCAATAGAAATATCCAAATAAGAAAAGATGCGCTTGTGCGACTTTGCATTCGAATCCTCGAAATGGGTTATGAATAAATGCAAAATCTTTTTACGTTATTGAAATTTGATTGTTTTCCTATGAAAATATGATAAAACAAAGTGTTTTCAAGAACTTTTAATATTTTAGTCTCGGTGGACCTTTCGGTGGAAATGCCCATATTGTAACGTATAAGTAGGAGAAAGATAAATATAAACCATAGTAATAAGTAAATGTGTGTAAAAGAGGCTTAAGTATAGTGTAAGAAAAACTTGTCAAACATTAAGATAAGATGAAATAAAGGGTCCGAGTGAGTCGTTGTACGATTGTCACATACTAAAACATGTAGTGTATTATTTTTAGGTTTTTTTCAGTTACAATAGAACAGAGATAAAAAATTAGGAAGTTAATTTTTGTTTGAAATATTTCCTTTTATTTAATTCTTAAGTATTTAGCATTTACTTTTCCGCAAAATGAAAAAAATTTTTAAAAAAATTAAATTAATAACAAATTAATAACAAAAATTTCATCTCTGCAATAAGGCAATACTATTTAATTTGTTTGCTATTTTGATTTCCTATATTTTGTAGTCAGATTTTTTCTTAGATTTTACTTACTTACTATGACTATAAATTATTCACTGATTCATAAAATGAATACATTTTTACACGAATTGATTCAAAAAATAAATATATCTTGCAAGCTTTAGCCTTATTTATTAGTAATGTGTAGTTTTTTTCTTCGCACAAAATGTTTTTGTATGTATGCGTGTTTTCTCTGCAACATTGTGTGTTTGTCTTTTGTGCCTTGGTTCGAAATTTTTGACAGCACATTTCAACATATATTTGTGTTTAAGCTATGTTACTCAACAAATATTTTTTCCTAGCAGGTCTGTGCTGTTTGGTTTGTTGAAATGTTTCTCTTGCGTGTTACTACTACTACTATGTATATCAGCAAAGAGTATACATTAGGCCGGGTCTATTTGTGGGGAGGCAAAAAAATCGCCTATGGCTCAGGGAAAATCGTATTCTAGGGATCAAAAACTTTGCCGAAGGAACCATACCTCTAAAACGAATTCTACTACCCCCCAACTGTTGACTTTTGTCCCGTAGGGTCAAGTTTTGAAAAATCCCACTTTGACCCATTTAGAGTGCCCCAATCGAGTCCAAATGTATGACCGACCCCCACTAACTTTGGAAGGCCGATCCACCCATGCCAGTGGCACACCCCCTGGAACTCCCCTGGGGGGTTCCCCATACAAATATTTTAAAAAATCACCATTTTTGGCACTTTATTTTATTATTTTTTATTTATTTTATTTATTTTTATTATTTTATTTATTTTTTCTCCTTAGAAATTTATTTAGTCAAAACATATGTAAATGAAAAAATTAATTTAACTTAGTAATAGAAAAGAAAAAATAAAAAATTACTGTTTGAAGTCTTTTTTGCTTTCAAGTCTGGGCAATTTCGCACGGAAACGCTACCTAGCAATTGAACGTGTCGTTCTGTTTCTTGTATGTGTGATGGAATTTTTGGATCATTAAACGGTGGATCATCTTGATTTAAATATTCTTTTAAAGTATCGTATGGAATGCTTCGCGTGAATGGTGGTTCAAATACGTCATTTATGTCATTCATATTGATCATTTCCGTGTAACTTGTGCAATAAAAGTTTATATCTGGTTTTTTATAAGGTCTAAGTCCCGTTGGGTCGTCAACATCGGTTCGATAGCGTAGAATTATCTTGATAGCACAGTCGCGCTTTTCTTTACTATCATCAAACAACATTGATAACAAGATATTTTCCGAATGCGCATAATATGAATTATCTGTAATTACTTTATTGACAATTTTGCGTAAACGAGGTTCTAGAAATCTTGACCAACTAATGAATTTGAAAAATAATCTACTACCGTACACGACAGAGCTGTAATACTTGATATTGAAGGACATTGGCACATAACATGTAATTATAAATTCAACCAGTATTCTTAAATTTGCATCTGGATTTTCCGTTGTCACATATAATCGTAATAGTCTAGCGGCCTTGGTGAGCCACCGAGAATGTACAATTTTCCCTGGTTTGATGTTTGCCAGATCCACTGAAACCACGCCGCTAGAAATTGCATGGGCCATGTCGTATAAGTACTTGGAATCGGTGGAAAATTCAATTTTTTCTGGAGCAGGGGGCATATTTTTCAACTCAATTTTCTGAAAGCCGTAGAAGGCAAACGAACCAATGCAATGGTCTTTTTAACAGCAATTCGAATCGTCGTATAATTCCACCGTTTGGGCCAGTGTTTGTTGGCTCACCGTCAGTGCATATGCCAATTAATGCATCCAGTGATATATTTTTATCGTTGAAAAAATCATTTAATTTGGTTGTTTTGTATTCAGCGGTTTCATGTTCCAGTCTTACGTAACCAATCAATTCAGAATTCGGTTCTCTCAAAATAACAAGATGAGGTTCTTTTACCATTCTAGTATGATACTTCTCATCAATTGTATCTCTCGTTAAAGTATCATCTTTTCTGCCATCGAATGAAAATGCTAACAAATTGGTATCATCTAACCGTTTGCGAAGCACTTCTTGTCAGCATTTCTCTTTTTCTCGGCGAACTTTCGATTTATTCATGATGAGAGGTTTGCCGTGGATATCTTTCATTTTAAAATCTTGGAAAAGAGCTGTTCCCATTGCTGATGCTACTCTATCAGGCACGCCAAATCTATCACATACCAAGGCAAAGTTAAAACAATCGTATCTCTGTGTGTATTGTGAACTTGTGCTTATATCCAAATCTTCTTGAACCGGTGGCGGTGCGTATGTTGAATCATCGGGATCTTGGTATGTTGGCATTGATGACATAGACGTTGCTCCTTGCTCTTCAATTTCCATCGCAAATCCATCCATTGTTAGACTTCTCTGATTATGTTGATCGTGCATAAACTCTTTGAGGCGTTCGGGAACCAAACCGCATGCACATGGAGCTGCCTTCAAATCGCATTTACATGTTCCAATGAAAAAAATTGTTTCCAGAGATTTTACATACTCTGTAAATTGTTGGGGTTTGTTTCTTCTCTTGATTTGCTCTTGATATTTGTCAAGCAATATATTCAATTTATTACATACACTTTTTTTCAGCATTATTTCCATACCAAGTTTTTCCAAATTCCAATCAACTTATCTTGTACTTGAATAGTGAATGCTTTATAGGACAACTTTTTTTGTTCGCTCAAGTAAAAATAATATCTCAAGATATCCAGATGTGTTGGTAAATTAAGATCAGTCAAATCAGTAGACACACCAAAAACAGTAACATCATGCCTGGGTATATGACTCATTGGGTTTTCGATAGTTGTTGATGTTGTTATTGCTTCATCTTGCGGTGTAGAGGATGGTGGATTCATTGTAAACTTCTTGATTTGGAATGATTTTTTTTTAAATATTTTTTTATCTCAAATTAGCACTTCACACTTCGAGTTCTTCACAACGACTTAATGCATTCACAAAAACTGTTGCGTTATATATGGTCTAGGAGACGAGGTAATAAGAATGAAATGGTAATTTCAATTCTACCTGTAACCGATTTTGTTGTCAAAACTGCCCATAAAGTACTTACATGTAAATTAAACGTTAATCTGACTATAAATTCTGTTAAGCAAGTGCGCCTTTTATTACTTCTGGAAAATCCTTTATGATAATTTTATGCTCAATTCTACCTGTAACCGATTTTGTTGTCAAAACTGCCCATAAAGTACTTACATGTAAATTAAACGTTAATCTGACCACAAATTCTGTTAAGCAAGTGCGCCTTTTATTACTTCTGGAAAATGCTTTATGATAATTTTATGCTCAATTCTACCTGTAACCGATTTAGCTTAAGTAAGTTTACGACATGCAGCTGTGTCTTGTGGTGGCTTAAAAAACCCACACAACCTTTTTTACGACCTGCAACAGAACGATACGTTCAATTGCTAGCTAGCGTTTACAAACGAGTTATACCGGAAAATGTAGAGGCTGTTATGGTGACGACATTATAGAGCCGTGCGAAATTGCCCAGACTTGAAAGCAAAAAAGATTTCAAACAGTAATTTTTTTTATTTTCTTTTCTATTACTAAGTTAAATTAATTTTTTCATTTACATATGTTCTGACTAAATAAATTTCTAAAGAGAAAAAATAAATAAAATAATAAAAATAAATAAAATAAATAAAAAATAATAAAATAAAGTGCCAAAAATGGTGATTTTTTAAAATGTTTGTATGGGGAACCCCCCAGGGGGTGTGCCACTGGCATGGGTGGATCGGCCCTCCAAAGTTAGTGGGGGTCGGTCATACATTTGGACTCGATTGGGGCACTCTAAATGGGTCAAAGTGGGATTTTTCAAAACTTGACCCTACGGGACAAAAGTCAACAGTTGGGAGGTAGTATGGTTCCTTCGGCAAAGTTTCTTATTTTGATCCCTAGAATACGATTTTCACTGAGCCATGGGCGATTATTAAATCGACCCGCCCTAATAATCACATATAAACCCAAATCGGAGAAATTTTCTAAGTCATTTTAGATATAATTTAATATACACCTTTATCAAAAAAATTTCTAAGTTGTTTTACATATAACTTTATATGATAAATTATCAAAAATATTTTCTAAGTCATTTTAGATAGAACTTTATATGATAAATATTCAAAAATATTTTTAAATCATTTCAGATAAAACTTTTTTTTTATATACCCGTGAAAAAAAATTTATTCGGTAGCATATCTTTTTTTATTTGGCATCATACTGAATTATATAAAATTTAATGCGGATAATGGATTAATCAAATTGTATATAAATGAATAAAAAATATATTTGAATTGATATAATTTCATCCAATTTTATCGGAGTTTTGGTCTTATTCAATTGCATTAAATTTTTTTTGTTTATATGAATATTTATAGTGTAGAAAAACTAGCAATTAATTAACTGAGAGAATTATCTGAATGATATTAATACATTTTTGCACATAACCGATGAAATTTCACTGGGCCCTCGTCTATTGAAACATTTTATTGTATTAATGGAATTTTTGATAAAATGTTGTGAAAATATTCATTTTATTCATTAAAAGTTTCATACACTTAATGAAAAAGTTTCATTAAAACTAAATTTATAAAATATATGAAGAATTTTCACCAAATTTAAGAAATTTTTCATTTACCTTGTGAAGAAAACTTTATTATTTTAATTTCACAATTTTCTTGAGCGTAAGGTTTGTTTTTTATATATACAAATTCTTTATTTTCGATATTTCGCTACTCCATTGTGTAGCATCTTCAGGAAATAACAATTAAATTAATAAATTAAAGTTTGAAAAAATTATTATTTTACTAAAAAAATTCATTAAAACTGGTCCAGCAAACTTCTCTCTATGTGGGTTATATAATCCAGTATCAGTTAGTAGTAACTACGCAGAAGAAAAAAATTTAAATCATACAGAAACACCGTTTATTAAGATAGAAATGGCTTTGAAATCACACAAATCTCAGGTTTCTTTTCTTTTTATATAAAAAATTGTCTGCTTATTTTTAAAATCGAAAAACACATTAACTTAATTATGAAAAAGTTTAACTATAATCAACTTTAATAAGGATCAGTATTATAGCCACCAATTAGAAAATTTTGTTTCAAAGTTTCTTACTTAAATAAAATATCCTACTAAGTAATGACAATAACACTACCTCTAGTATTCATACTTTATTTACAAAGTATTCGTAAAAAATCAAATGTTAATTAAAATCTGATATAGTAATTGATTTAACTATAACTTTTTCTCTGTGTAGTTACCTTTCTTATTATTTCTTTCATTAGATTTAATATTAGATATGGTAAAAGTGTGACATTGGTATGTCTCATTGATCCCAGAAATGAAAAAATTCTGGGTCATTAGACACCCTAGATGCAACATAACAGATAAGCTCAGCCTTTTAATTTTGTATTGAATTATTAAGTATATAATTGTATTTAAATCAACATACATTTTGTTCGATTCGAGATAGTAAATAATTTTATCTAAAATTTTCTTGGGTCACATTTAGTTTTATAAAATGTTGTTCGAAGCAATATAAAAATTTATCTTCAACGAGATATAATTTGATCAAGTATATGAATTTGTATATGGCATATAAAATGATATAAGAGAAAAGATTTTTCAGGAAATGATTATATAAGGCAACGAATAAGAAAATTTTGAAAATCGGAATCGCAGATAAACTCATATTTAATTTTATACGTTGTTATTCACTCTTTAATATGAATAGATACAATTGGATCAAACTTAACTTTCCCGTGTAAAAATCTTAATATGGTATCATATATAATTATATCTTATTTGATAAGTCCCCATATACAACCACATACAGCTTGATCCGAAAAATGGGTCATCTACATGTGTCTAAATAGAAAAAATTAGATATAATTTGATACAGTTTGATCCGAGATTTGTCCATATCCAGGACATCATATTATATCTAATTCGATATAAAAATATTTAATTTTTATATAATTTTGTCTGATAGTAGGTATACTTTTTATGAAAACATTTAAATTGACATTGAAATTAGCATAGTTTGAACAATTTTAAAGACCCAAATTTTACAACATAAAATAAAAATTTAGTTGAATGCTTTTTAACATGATTTTACATGCAAAAAAATCACGTGAAAATTATTTGGCTATGGAGTAATTAACTCTTAGGGGGTAATTTTGTAAAACACCTCAGTGAAGTGTTGCGTTATTTCTATAGAAATTGTTTTTGTTACAAAAACAATTTACATTAAAGTTCCCTTCACTTCACCCAAGTGTTTTACGAAATTAGGTACTTAATTTGCAGACTACTAAATATTAACTTCTATGGGATTATTTATATAGAAAGTTATATAAAATTACAAGAATATATTTTTAGTATGACGACACATACAGTGTTATATAACTTAGTATCGAACAATATATAATCATATCGGTCACTATATATATTTTGATTAGTTTTATATGGCTTATGTAGTTATATATGGAGTCAGACTTGGGGATATGTAATAACATCATTTACCATACAAAAAATTCATTGAAAAAATAATATCAGATGCAGTTGTATATAATGATATGTGTCTTAATGTGACTCCATTCATTGTCAGATATAACCCAATCACATTATATATGACAATATATAACTATTTTTAATCGGGTTATCAAATCTAATCGTTTTTTCACGGGTATATATTTTATATATAAATTTAGATAAATCTTAAATAATTTAAAATATTTTCTGAGTCAATTTTTAATATATTTTATGTCAGTTTTACAATTCAAACATATTTCAAAACCTAACACATTATGGGTATAAATCTGGAAATCCAATTGTATTAAATAGTATATAACTATATCAGATTGGATATAATACGATTTAATTAGATGTGCCCAATTTTGGGATGCAATTGCATCAGAGTATATGCAATTGTATAATATTAGATTGAATTATATCTAAAATAAAACAATCTGATATAATTTTATAGACCCATTTTGCGGATCAGATTATATAAACACTTATATGAATATTTTATATTCTTACTATACTTTAGCGGCAGGCCTAGTTTTTGGGATGTCAGTTACACTGAAAACGAATTTTGTCGTATCGGGCAAGCCCGCTACGTTTTTAGCGTACATTTAAAATGTAATTTGTTTTGTATAGGAATTAAATATTTTTATGGAAGTAAAATAAAATGGTCCATACTATAAAAGAGTATTTTAAATTTAAAGTCGACTTTATTTTTAATCTTATGGTTTTTTTCATTTTGTGTATGAAAACCCTATAAAAATATTTATATTTTCAAACATTTTGATTGATTGATTGAAAATAAATTAACCAATTAGAATTCTCCAAAAATAAATCAAGTCGAGGCATACTGCCACCCAATATTTTAACTAAAGTCGATAAAAGTCCCCTTCGATGCGAATACTTATTAGGAGCTTATAAAAAAAATTAATAATTGTGAAAATTGATATTACGAGGAAGCTTAGGTTAAAACAAATTTTCTACTTTTAAGTAAAAATAAAATCAAATAGACACACTTAATAATTAACAATAAATAACGATGACGATGTGAGGGCTGTGGTGTAATGGTTAGCGCGATGAACTGTTACACATGTGGTAGCGGGTTCGATCCCCAGCTACCGCAACATCTATTTGGAAAAATAATGTGTATAACTTTTCTATCCCTAACACAGTGTCCTCCTTCACTATTCCCATGGCACTTAACCCCACCGAAGTAAAATAATATAACAGGGATTTGAAATAAACGGCCTCAACAAAAGTTCGCCAACTCACCATCAAATGGCGCGCAACAACTATTCTAAAATGCAACATCTCGCGCAATTACAGTGTTGCCATATTTGAGGCCTTTCATATTTCACCACCTCCTATCTCTTCTTTATCCCCTTATCAAATAAAGCAACACGCTAAATAAGGTTGGATTAAATTAGGTTGATGCCATGAGTGCTGCCTGGTTGTCATAGTAACGCCAAGGCTTGGTTGTCATGGCAAAACGAAAATTTTATAAGATAAGATACGATAAAGTAAGGTAAGGTAAGGTAAGATAAGATAAGATAAGGATTACGGATTAAGATTAGATAAGGTTGGATTATATTAGTTGGTTGTCATAGTAACGCCAAGGCCTGGTTATCATAGCAACACAAAGGTTGTCATAGCAACACGAAACTTTTATATTTAGGGACACCCTAATCACCTAGCGGTGTGAAAAATACCTTACAACCTATTCTCATACCTACCAAATACACATACAAAATTTCATAAAAATCGGTCGAGCCGTTTCGGAGGAGTTTGACCACAAAAACCGTGACACGAGAATTTTATATATATAGATATATAAATTTTTTTACTCGGGTGTATATTTATACAGACCCGAGTTAAAAAATGTATATAAAATTATATGTGAATGGATATATTTGCAATATGTAACTGGATATAATTTCATCCGAAAAATGGTTATATTAAATTGTATCATATTGGATATAATTGTATTTACAAGGATACAAAGTTATATCAAATGATAAACTTATATCCGAATTTTGTCCCGATCAAATTGGATATAAGTTAATACAATACGATATGATTAAATTTAAATGATAAAAAAAACTTTGAATTGGAGGGCAGCAGGATTTCTGGTCCTACACACTCAGGGGTGTGATGAAAATCGAAAACGAACAGTTTTTCAATCTATCGTTTTATTTTACGCCGGACTTCTAAATTAGGAAATAAAATATAATTGGTATTGTACAGATCCTAAAATATATAACATTGAAAATTAGATCGTTTTCGTTTTCGATATTTATCACATGCCTGACTGTCAGCCGATGGCTACCGTTGATAATGAGTAACTATTAAAGACGTTAATGTATAAATCTGTTATTCTTTAAAGACTAGATAATTTTTTATCAAATATGGGAATTTTCTTTGGTTACCCCGGCAATGCACTTCTTTTTTGTTGGAGGCTCATAGTTCCCGATTTATGGAGCTGAAGATGATCTACAACAATATTCAATGGCTTATATCTCCACTCAAAACTTATCGGACCAGAACAATATATATATATATCGTTGGGGAGGTACTTGAAATACCTTTCAAATGATATGCAACATGCCTAGACTTATTAACCCATTACGAGCCGGGCCATGATTTTAAATGCTAATTTTTTAAATTGGATTTTTTAAATTAAAAAAAAAACTTTTAGAAGTAAAAAGCTCAGGAAATATTAATTTAATGAAAAAATTGAGTAAAGCATATAAAAAATTGTTTTTGATCAAATATTACATTAATCTCGAATATATTAGTTAATCTCGAACATGGGTCTGATATTAACTAATATATCGTCGGCTTGCCTGCAAGAAGTGATATGTTTTTGGTTTTAACAGGTTTGCAGGAGAGCGAAAAACTGAAATATATTATCCTTTAAAGATATTTTATTGACATCATATGCCCTAATGATTCACGACCTTATTTATTACAATCATTATTAAGGCATATGATGTCAATGAACTATATTAAAAGGATAATATAAACCAGTTTTTTCGCCCTCCTGAAAACCCGTTAAAGAACACATAACACTTCTTGCAGGCAAACCGACGATATTGTTATATAAAAAATAAAATTAAAAATATTTTTCGTATCTATTTATATATAAAATTTTGAACGGTTTTATCAATAATATATTCCTATATATACAATTTGCAATAAAGCAAATACTGATATATGATTTAATATGATTACATATGAGAAAATTTCTAAAAAAAATTCTAATATATCACCATATAAAAAGATATAAGGTCGCCCACAATATTTTATATTATCATATATTTTAATATTAAAAAATATATGTTATATATACTCTTTTTTACTCGGACGTATATAAGCATTGTTCACTGGGCATATATAAATATATATGGCATTATATATAGTAGCTGCCACTGTATTAAAGATTTTGTTCATGAGGTACCATATATGCCCATATATTGTTTAAATGCCACCATATATGATAATATCTAGTTTAACTGGCACCATATATAGTTATATATTGTTTAAATGATACCATATATAATTATATATTTATTTATTTATTTATTTATTTATTTATTTAATTGATTCCATTTCCTGTACAACAAGACTGAGTCTTATATTTATAGTACAGGAGCGTATTACGTTACAAAAAAAATTATTTTCATATTATTAATTAATTATAAATTATTAACATAACAAACTTATTACAAATATAACAATATTGATAATCATAAAGAGAAAAAAATAAAAATTATTTGAAAAAATTAAATAAAAATATTTTGAAACTATTAGCATTGCTATTTACTTGTTGACTTAGTGGAAGATTATTCCAAAGACGAGCGGCATGTACATAAAATTGCCATTCAGACATTAGGAATTGATGTCGAGGTATTACAATATTTCGGTTTCGTGGCGATTGGAAAAAACGTATTTTGTCAAATAAATACCTGGGGGTTTGACTGTTTATTAATTTATGCAAGAACATCAGGGTGCGAATTTTTATCAGATTTTCGAAAGAGACTCCGTAAAGGTTATTTGAAACAGAGGAAACATGATCAAACCTTTTCAATCCATACACATATCTAATAATATTGTTAAATAAGACATTTAGTTTTCTATAGCTAACTGAATCACAGCTTCCAAATAATTCACAACCATACATCAGGGAGGGAATCAAGTACGTCTTGGCAAGTAATATATATTCCTAAAATGCCACCATATATATTAATATATAGCTCTATATACAACTATATATGCAATAAGATCAGCCATGCTATGTAATATATAATCATATATACCATATCTAATATTATAAAGGCCGATATCTAATTAGATGGAATTATATATGGCATAATATAAGGATATATAATTATATATGGATATACATAGCGACATGTCTAATTATATATTGTAATATATGCCACATATGATTATATTTAATTTTTTTACTCGGGTTTCCACAAAAAAAAAGTTTCCAGAAAAAAAAAATATTTCACAAAAAAAAGTGTTTCCATAAAAAAAAAATTGAGATGATATAAATGAGATAGGATAAGCTGAGATTAGGTTAATGCTATAAGTGCTGCCTGGTTGTCATAGCAACACTAAAATTTTATATGTAGGGACGCCATATCTCCGAAACCACTGGGTCAATTTCGTGCAAACTTCACATAAACCATCTACAGACCATCCTCAACGTACCCTGAAATATTGGTTGAAATCGGTTGACAGAAATCCGTTGAAAAATAAAAATTTGTACATCGATCACACATTTTATATGGGAAAAACACACCATAACAAAAGTGTGCGTTTAACGCGTATGCGTAGACATTTTCGTTAAGAACCATCAGTAAAAGTAGACCTTTCCAACGCATGTATTGGTAAATCGGTTGAGTGGTTCTCGAGTTATAAAATGACGAACATATGTGACAGCGCATAGAGAAAGGGACCTAAGGGTAAAAAATCAAAATTTTTTTTTTGATGTGGACAACATCTGAGCATCGAATGAGACCGATCCCATGCCCCAAAAGTGTTCCCTCGCAGAGATATGCGCGATTTATGAAAGTGAAGTCGACGATTCTAAACGCAAATAGAAAGGGACCTAACGGTTATTTATTTTCATTTTTTCCCCTACTAAATTAACAAAATAACTTGATTTTACGAAACTGCAAAAAATTAATTTTTTTCCTTATGAACAGTTTAAAAAAATAGAAAAATCATTTTAATCGACGGTTCTTGCGAATTGGTTCCTTAGAACTTGACGGTACCGGTCCTTTATTTTTTTTTTCGATTTCTTAACGTCTGCTGCCTCCACTTCTTGAGGATTGTCCACTTCCTCCGAATCCTCCTCTTCGTTTCCATTTCCAGAGACTAAAGGAAGAGGAGCAACCGAATCTTTTTTTGAATCGTCAAAACATAAACCCCGGATCTCTTTATACAAGTACCATTGACGCTTCATCGATAACCCTGGTGACGGAATTATAATTGGTTTGTCATCGAAACTGGTATTGTTACTCAGATGTATGTTTTCATTTATGCTGGCTGAATTTGCAAACAGTTTACATTGCACTGGTGACTGAGCAATAAATACAAAGTGATGATACTTCGATATTCCAATTAAAGTTTTATATTTAGTGGAGAAGTATTCGTCCCATTTTCTCCACTCAACAACAGGCTCACTTGAGTTTGGAAGTCGAATAGGTACAGGAACATTAAATCCATTACGAGATGATTTTCTAACACAATCAACTACATCCATGAAGCAGTCGACATTAGTTTGGGCATATTTTGATTTGAAAACTCCGAATAAACGATCAGGTGAAAACTTTGTATGTCCGGTTAACAAAAAGTTCAATTCAACTGACTCACATCTGGAAGTATGGACAAGGTGTTGTAAATATCGTATAATCGCATTGTTTTTATTTTGTGAAACACAGTTATCAGCTAATATCACTAATTTTTTAGTTGAATGCACTTCTCGTAGGTAGTAATCAAGCATTGATATTACTGAATTCGGACCTTTTCCAATGGAATCGCTTTCGTCAATACAGAAGATGTGTTGAAAATTTTGACGTTCGTTTGCAATTCCGAAAATTGCTGTTTTGCGACCTGATTTAAAGTATGCAGTTCCTATTTGCTGTGGACCCGACGGAAAGCTAACATTTTGAGCATAATCCATAGATATTACTAGATAATCCTCCTCTCGAATACCTGGATACGTGGCATTTGGATCAGCCTTGACTAATGTTCTAAAGTCGTTATAGTACTCTCGCTGAGTGCTGGCAGATTGCGAGTGATCAGAATACACCTTCAATGCTGCTTCTTTTTCAAATTCAGTAACGTTTAGTGTATTAACAGCATCTTTTGCAAGATTTCGACACAATTCGCACAAATCGTATGCCGGCATCATAGTGACGATGTGGGGACAATATTTCTTCCACAGCATTTGGAAAGTGCGAAGTTTTACGATTTTACCACCCGGTTCGACGCTGTTAGTGTATCTTGTGTAAACAGAAGTCTTACTTTCAGTAGTTGGAAGTTTCAATAAACGATAATCACGATGATTTGGTTGACGTCCAGGTAAAGTGATAGCAACAGTTTCAGCAAAACTGCAGATAAATGAAACAATTTCTTTTTTTTTCCAAAGCAGTTAAAGCATCTGTACGATTAATTTTATTCGTCATGCCATGTTCGCGTGGATAAATACCATTTTTGTCGTAATGTTCGATTAGATTTTGTTAGCGTTTAATTCCCATTGTATACAGGAAGAAGTACATATCACGGCATATCGGCAAACTTCGAAAATAATATATCTGATTGTACCGTTTCTTCATAGCTCGGGATCGATCACCAACTTTTGACCTGAGCATTGCATCGTCACGGTGAGCTGCCAGATGTCCGAGAATAATTAAATCTTGGGATTCCTTATCTAAATTCATGAAAGACGTACGAAAATCCACAGCCATCTTCTTAGGGATCACTTTATTGCATTGATTTGAACAACACGGAGGTATTTTTGAACCATACAGTCGAGCAACTACCTTTTCTTCGAGTAAATCAAGATCAGATTTATCAAGGTACATATTATCGGTATCATCTTCAGAGTCACTATCCGATAATTCTGAGAAGTGATCTTCATCATCCTCGTCATCAGGGAAGCGATAAAGTAAATCTACTTCTTCGAATTCGTCCACCATTTCATCCTAAAACAAACAGTAAGAATGTTATCAGTTTTAAATTATTTTCGCGATTAACATAATAAGGTTATGTGAAAAAATGTTCGTACTAACAGAGTGATATTTACGATTTAAAAGAATTATAAATGAGTATTTATTATAATTCACAATTAATAATTTCAGAAAATAAAGCTGGATTCGAAAAACCGCGAGCAAAATTGATATCAAACTCATGGAAACAGCGCGCTAGGTAGAAAACAGTAAAAACCAACTACACAAAACAAGAGGTAGGGACGACCTACGCGCGTTTTCAAAGTTGATCAACACGTTCCTGACGTCATGAGATGTGTCGCTTTCAAATGAGACCAATACCAATACGCTCAGTGATGGTACACCAAAGATACACGTATTTAAATCTTTAAAATGGCTCTCCTGAACAAAACCGGTTTTTACCCTTAGGTCCCTTTCTATTTTGCGCGTCACATATACCAACTTATTTTTATATATATAGATTATTGAAACTGTTAACCATTTTTTGCAATTTAACAAATTTTTTGATCCATTTTACTTAAGAATTAATATTTAGGGCCAGTTTTATTGTCAAAACAAAGATCGATCTCAAACGAAATTACTTATGAAAACAATCGTGCTTAGTTCTGACTATAGAACTGTCCCTTATATTTAAAGTAAAAACAAAAGTTTTTTTTGTTTTGAAATTTAAATGCACTACTATTAAAATATCTTAAATGAACTTCTTAATTAATTTTTTAAATTTCATGGTCTTAGGATCACCATCACCTACCGTAAGTAATGCTCAGAAACACTTTAAAAAATCGGAAAAAATGTCACTTAAGTATTTGGTTTTATTTAAGTGTTAACTATAATATTAGCTCACAGAGTTTTTGATATAAAAATTTTCACATTCATAAAAAAATCACACATCTAAGCACAAATTACCTCATTTAAAATATTTTTAATGCTTTTTCGTATTATTTCAAAGAAATTGCAGTCAAATTCAATATCAATTGCATATTTTCTAATGTTTTAAAAGTTTTTTTTATTCGAAATAAACTGGTGTTTTAAAAAATTTTAGTTTTTGATTAAAAATGTGTATTGAATTTGACAAGTAAATAGAAGTAGTTTTTAGAAACTACTATTTTTTGTTAATTGTAAATGTAGCATTAAAATAATACGTGCCCTTATACTATATCTTAACTTCTTCTTACAAAACTCATTAATAGTAGGAGGTTTGTGACTTGGATTTATGGCGTCGTTTGCCGCAGAGCTCTACCAAATATCCGAATTTCATTAGGGTTGAAACGAACCCATCGGGATAATTTACTCAATAGTTGTTTAGTTTTGTAAAATTTAAAATATTTTTTCAAGATGAAAACCTTTCAAATTTTAAGACATTCTTCTTGAAAAATTATTTTTTTATTTAAAAGTTGCAATAACACAGTACAACAGCCAATCTGGGGGGTGAGAAATTCCAAGTCAGGGTGATGGTACTAGGTCAGTATAGTAAAACCCTCAAAGGGTTTGGCGTTCGTATGTGTCATTTTTTTTTATGACCTTTTAAATTTTTTCCTTATCTTGATGTTTTTTCGCTTAGTTGTAACTCGAGAACCACTTGTCCGATTTTGATGAAACAAATTTAGAAAAATTTAGAATTACAATTTCTTTAATCCGTTCATATAACATTTTTCTTTATAATCAACAGTTTTGCCGGTAAAAATAAATTTGTGGAGAAAAAAAAATATTTTTTTGCCTAAAAATTAAATTTTTTTTTTTTAAATTCATAAAAAATTTTAATTTTTAGGCAAAAAAATATTTTTTTTTCTCCACAAATTTATTTTTACCGGCAAAACTGTTGATTATAAAGAAAAATGTTATATGAACGGATTAAAGAAATTCTAATTCTAAATTTTTCTAAATTTGTTTCATCAAAATCGGACAAGTGGTTCTCGAGTTACAACTAAGCGAAAAAACATCAAGATAAGGAAAAAATTTAAAAGGTCATAAAAAAAATGACACATACGAACGCCAAACCCTTTGAGGGTTTTACTATACTGACCTAGTACCATCACCCTGACTTGGAATTTCTCACCCCCCAGACAATAATCCCAAAAATGTTCCATAGTGTAATTATGGCCAGTTTTATAGTCAGAACAAAGATTGATATTTTCTTATATAGTTTGTTCTCAGATCATTTTTTTCTTAAATATTTCTTAAATAAGAAATTTTTAAAGACTCTAGTTCTGACTATAAAACTGCTCCTTAAGCACTTCTTCTAATTAAACCTATTAGATTAGGAAAAATTGTTGTATTCGAAAAACTCTTTGACACTGAAATAATTTTTATATTCTAGGTTTGATATGAAAGTTGTAGTATTTGTAATAATTTTTCTTATAAAACTATAACAGGCACTGGAAAAAATTTTACAATTTAGGGCACATTCCTATTATCATATTCTGATAATTTTTTCATATCAGAATCCCCATTGTGTTTCCTATTAAAATATTATTTAGGATGGGCACAACTGGCTAAAATGTTTTGAAAAAGTTTTCAAAATATTTTCAAATAAATTTTAAACCCTTTTGTCAATTTGTATTTAGTTTAGAATTTATTTAGCCACCTCGCACAGGGTCCTAATTTTTAAATGATTTTTACAAAACAGAACATTAAAATCTTGTAATTGTTTCAGTAAAGGAAACTATCTAAACATTAAAAAAATGTCGAAATGGGGTTGAGCAGATTTTTTCGAACCCCTTTTTGGTACTTTTTGGAACAACTTGGCAAACCTATGCTACTTCTACTTCTAGCAAGAAGAGTATAAGACTAGGAGATGCAATTGGACATCATACAGAACATTATGGCGTTGTCAGACAGTCGATCGAAAATGAGGAAAAATTGAAAATAAATTGGCAGAAACTAAAATTTACAATAAAAATTAAAAAAATGTTAGAACTAAGAAAAAAATTACAAAAAAATATTCAAATATCAAAAATAATAATAATACCGAAAATAAAAATATATGCAGAAATTAGCTATCAAATTTCATTCTCAAAAATTTTTGTTTTCAGATATTTCATAAATTATTGCACTTTCTTAATTTCTGATATTACCAATATTTTTCTTATTTTTTTCTCATAATTTGGAGATTTTATTCGCCTCTTTATCAGTGTTGCCATAAGACAAATGCGAAAAGGTGCTAGATCGTCTAGAAAGTGCTAGATTCAAAATAAAAAGTGCTAAAAAAGGTGCTAGATTTTTTTTTTGTTTTTAACATGCATTATGGGTTTTTATCAGAGTTGGCAACCGATTCATAAGGTTAAGGCCAGTTTACATTATAAGATTTTCGGTAGTATTTTGCTTTAGTACACATGCAAAACATATAGACAAGGTTGCAAAATCTTTCCGAAAATCTTATAGTGTAAACCAGTCTTTAGTGTTAATGGATAACGTTATTTCATAAATATTTGGTTAGGGTATTTTATAGTTATCGGTATAATAATTTATTTCGTTAAGTTGTTTTAGAGTTACCGGTATTTAAAGTTATTTCGTTTGATTATTTTAAGGCTTTTTAAGTTATTTCGTTATGGCTAGTTTACACTGTACGATTTTTGGTATGATTTTGCTTTAGTACACATGCAAAACATATAGGCTGGATTTCAAAATCACACCGAAAATCTTATAATGTAAAGCAACCATTAGTGGTATTTTAAGGTAAATGATGGTTCCTAGGATATTTAAAATTTTTGAGTTAGGGTCTGTTAGGTTAAACGGTATTTTAAATAATTTCGTTAAAGTATTTTGCGGTTAGTGATATTTTAAGTTATTTCGTTAATGGTATTTTTAGGTTAATTGTAGTTATTTGAATTCATTTTAAATCTTTATTGATGTTTTGGGGTTAGTGTTGACAAACCATTGTTTTTATTGATATATTGAATTATTAATAATAAAAAAACTATGCATTTCATACAGTCGCTATTTCGAAGGGTCATCATTTATTGCTGGCTTTAAATCAGTAAAGAAATTAAAAAATCATAATTTGGAGATAAATTAGAAACGTTCTCCATAGAAATAATTTCAGATTTTGAGGCTAAAATATATCAGATTCTACAGAAAGTTTAGCTATTATACGAAATATTGTAGGTTTTGTTAACTATTTCGTTAGAAAAATCATCAATTATATGAAATTTTTTCACAGAAATGCCTTCAGATTTTGAAAATATTTTTTTATATTGATAAATCTTCAGATTTTAATGCCTTTTGCGGTCAAGAAAATTATATTTATATAGAGAAACCATCTAATTTTAAATTCCTCCTGCTGTAGAAAAACTATTTAAGATTCAGAAAATTTTTACTGAACAATATTTTTTGTTAGTCCTATACTTTTGTAATTTTAATATACATGCAGGAGCACCAGAGTCTTCGCAATATTTCTTTTCGAAACAGATTTTTACCATTCTTTCGAAAAGTTTAAAAATCTGCTAACAACCTCAGACAGGGTTTTCGGGCTGTACTTTAAGGTCAATTCGATTTCCGTTAACAATCAGATGTTGGTTTTCAAATTGGAACTCTTTTGGAAGTGATCTAGTGTGAACTTAAGTCAGAAATGCCAAACTAACTTTTCTTATTTTAAGAAATTCGTAAATATTGTTATACCAATATTTAACAAAAAGTTGACATGACTGGTAAAGATATTTATTCACTATTCAACTTTAACCCAATTCAGAGAAGCTGTATATTTGTGTGTGTACTGTGATATTTGTAAATCCTGTTATTTCTTGAACTCGAGAAGTGTTTCAAGACATTTTTCATATAGATATTGAATTATTTAAAAAAGTGTTAAAAAATTTCAATATTTTTAAAAAAGTGCTAAACAAGCACCTAGCACTTTTTTTAAATTTTTGGGTGCTAACTCCCAAAAAAAAGTGATAGATCTAGCACCTAAAGTGCTAAAAAGGCAAGCCTGCTCTTTATTCACATTTTAAATTTTTTTTCTGCGAAAATTCCCTTATATTCGTGTGTGCTACACTCATAAAAAAAAGCCCGTACAAATAGTTCAAAATTCTGCTAAAATAACAGGAAATAGTACCTGAATTTGCGCCAGCAGAATTTTCAATGAAGTTAAAAATCATGATCTGCTAAATTGAGGTAAGCTAAATTTTACATACTGCTAAATATACGGACAATTTTAGTTAAATTGGCTAGAAAATTTGAGCTGAATTCAATAAAATATCGCTTAAAATTTAGACTTCCGGGATCTGAACCTAAACGGGCCCATATTTATTATTGGGAGTATATGTGTCTGATAATAGCTACTTTACAGAGTGATGTAGGTACAGAGTGATGAATTTTTGTCCATTTTGCTCTATCTCGCTTATGCGGCCTATAGACTACTCAAGTTACTTGCACAATAATGAGTTTGTGCAGGTCAGTTGAACAGTGTGTGGCCTGGTTTGTGTACTTGTACAAGTATATTTTTAGACTTGAGTAAAAATCAAAACGATTTTGATATCGATATTTTAGAACTTGTACAAGTCATTTGCGCGGTGTATGCTGAAATTAGCACAGTTCAGCAGTAATTTTTGAAGCGTGAACATCATAAATACGGATAAAAAAATTAAAAATATGAATAAACGTAAAGTAAAAAATGTTAATATAAATTTATTGACATCACCAACGAATTTCAGGTATTTTGGCCTGCACAAAGTGTAAAATAAAGCTTTTAAAGGCTAATATTGCCTCATAGAAATAACAATCCGCTACATGTTTCTGCTGCTACGTGTGAATTAAAATGAATATTGCACAGTTTACTTGAATGGTGTGTAGCGAGTAAGGTGACTTGAACAAAATCGTTATTGTGCAAGTGACTTGCATAGTTTATTTGCCGCATTAGTTTCCGAGATACAAACTTTTTTACGATCTTAAAATAAAAAAAATTAAAATATAGCGCCATCTCTATGTGATATTGATAGCAGAGACACAAAAATATAATAATTAGAAAATAATTGGGGTTTAAATTAGCTGAAAAATTTGTAAAGTTAAGAAACATAAATTACTAAAAATAGCATGTAAAGTTAGTTCTAATACGGCTAAAAGTAGCTTTAATGCTAAATTAGATTTACGAAAAATATTAGTTCAATCCTAAATGTTAAGACAAAATAACAGGAAAATTAGTTCAATAGAATCAGAACGCGTTTAACAGACTTTTGTACTAACTTTTTTTTATGAGTGTACCATGGCATCATACCGTAATTGACGGAATTGTTTTGTCCAATGTCCGGTTCGATGTGCCATCCGATAACGATTGGAACCCCAGTCTTATACCCTTCTTGCATCTAGTTCATAAAAATCTATAGATAGGACTACCGTATAAGATACGAAAAATGTTTAGTAAATATACAACGAAAATCTATTCACAACAGATTTTTGTTGTGTATTTACGTCTGCTCTATATTGAATGCATAAGAATGAAACAAAAAACACAGCACATCTTCTGTTCTTATTTAACTTATTAATTCAGCTATGCAGAGATACGTTTACGTTTACGTCTGGCTGATCCAGGCTTCATTTGTTTAAAACTTCGGAGAAATATTTTAATTAAACTAAAAAAATATAGACCAAATTTCAACCGTTTTGGTGCGGAAACTGTTTTGACAGCAGCGAAAAAGTAAGATTGCGTTTCCTTATATTTTTATGCCGTTTTTGGCTAGGGCATGTAAAATTTGATATTTGCAAAAAGAAATCAAAAAGTCATAACCCTAATGTGTATATATGTTGTTGGTAGATGCATATCAGAGAACTTATATTCTTAGAGAAGGTGCATTAGAAAGCTCACTTTTTTTGAGCTTTCTATGGCGTGAACGATGAGGGCAAAAATTTGATTTTAGAAAATTCTACTTTATCACTAGATGACGTTAGTGTTCCCGTGAACTGAAGGGACAAATTATTTTTGTTTACGAAATGTGGTAAGGTAGGACATGTAAGAAATGTAATAGGCGAACAGCAAAATTAGGATGGTTGAAAAAAACAAAAATCAGGAATTTGTTTTTCTTTTAGGCGAGGGGGGCGCATATTACTACATGTTATTGTTTATGATATTTGGGTGTGCGGGGTTGTAGAAAATATTTTTTTTATTGGTGGATAGGTTTCTTGATGGTGGTATAGTTAAATGTTTGTAACTTAAGGGACGAGGAGGGATGGATAGATTTTTGTTTTAATGGGTATAAATTGCATTAGATGCGTGTGTATGTGCATTTTTGTTTACATTTGTAACAACAATAAGCTTTACACGCAGGAGCAACAACAATGTTTACAATGTTTTTTTTTGTTGTTGTTTTGGTTTTTTTATTTTGTTTTTTTTTTTTTGTTTGGTGAAGCAAAAGATAAGCAAACCAACAACAAACATACTGTTTTTTATTATTGTTGGACAAAAATATTTTCTATCATTATATATGTACATATATATGTATGTACATACATATATATGTAGGTATTAAAACTTATTAAATTTTAATTTTTTTGAATTTGCCAAATTTCACTATTCTTTGAAATTTGGCAACATGGCTTGTGTTCGTATATTATGTATTACAATTACTAACATACAATATTTTTGGATTTAAAATCTAAAAAACATCTTTATTTCTGTTTGTAAAAATGATAATGTATATTTGAAATTTTTGAAATATTTTAAATATTTGCAATATTTCAAACATTTCAAAATATTAAAAAAAAGGAAGCTACTTATTTTACTTAACTACCCAGTGTAGAAAATCATTACCAGATATGTGGTTATGTAACTACATACTTGGTAATGGTAACTAGTTACTTATGTTATTACATTTCTTATTACCTTTATATGGCGATGTCGCGAAAAATAATGAGTTATGGTTACACACCAGCCTACAAAAAATCAAAAAATATACCGTTACCTATGTGCTTACCAGTACAGACCAAAATAATGAGTCTAAAAATAGATTTTCAAAAAAATAAATTATATAAAAAAAAATATTTTTTATTGTATTTTTTTTTTAAATAAAATTTGCTGGTGCGGGAATCGAACCTGGGTCTACAGATTGCCAGTCAATAGCTCTACCATCTGAGCTATATCGACATGTAATATTTAATAGATAAAAACATAATTGACCTGCTGCACACAAGTAAGCTTACTCGCCAACATACAAAAAATCAAAAAATATGTGGTTACACATATCCTTACCAGTGTTTAAAAAATATTGAGTCCAAAAATAGATTTCAAAAAATTAAAAAAAAAAATCTAGAAAATTATTTTCTATTTGAAATAATGATAAAAATAAGTCGTTATCAATAAGGTAAGTGGGTGTCATTACTGGTAGTCCAAAAAATAATGATATGTCATTACCGTTTCTACAATGGGTACATATTTCATTTATTTCAAAATATTTATATTTCAGCTTTGAAGTATTAATATTAACAAAATATTTATATTTCAGCTTTGAAATATTAATATTTATTTACTTACTCCAAATTATTTGAAATAAATAAAAAAAATATTAATATATTAAAACTCAAATATAAATATTTGTTTACTTAAAAACTATTTTAAGTAAGTAATAAAATACTTATACTTGAACTTTCAAATATAATTACGAAAAATATTTCAAATTGTTAATTTAAGTAAATATTTTTAAGTAACTATACATCTTTGTTCTTGGCACGAGCAAATTTTTTTTTTAAAAACAATTAACAATAAAAAAATACTATTATTTAAATTATTTTTTCGAAAATCTATTTTTCAATACTGATAAGCACATACATTCAAAAATGCTTGACAGTTACTACATGACAATTGTTTGTGTAGTAATCAGTAGTAGTTGTTTTCAACTGTAATTACTGTTGTTTTCCTATGCAAAAATATAAAACAATTGGTATGACATGTGTATGGTATGAGTTGTGCTTATACGCCAGCATATTAGAAAACGAAAAAAATTTCGTCAAATACACTCAAAAAAGTTTGTCGGTATAATCTATTGAAAATGACAGTTAAAACAAAGGTATATGCAGTTAAAAAAATGACAAAGGCATTTAACTTTAAAATAACTAAAAATGTTGTTATTTTAAAGTGTTAAAAAATAACTAAGAAATACATTAAAAACAACTAACAATATCGGAAAATTAAGTGAAAAATTTTTACTACAAAAATTTTAAAGCAACTGACAAAATGTGTAAAAACCATTGTTTTTTTTTTACACTCAATTCTTTTGATATTATAAAAGTATATTTTTATAAAAAAAAACAATTTTTTTTCTCTCGATTACAAAAATATGTGTAATTACTTCAGCATATTTAAAATTCAAAGCGAAAATTCCTAACGTTTCTTCAGTTATTATGCTTTAATGGATTGGTGATACAATAAGAATTTCTGATTTTTATTTGCATGCTAGGAATATATCAATAACAACATATATAAACTAACCATGAATTTTTCAAATTAAACGAAATTGAAAAAAATTTGTGCTTTTAAAATAACTAACAAAAATAACAGTTTACTGTGAAAATACTGTTTTGGTAGTTGTTTATTATCATATTAAAAATAACTGCTTTAACCAAGAGCTAAAAAATTGCAGTACTTCTTGTTAGTTCTTTAAATAACTGTCATACCAATTGTTTTATAGTTTTGCATAGGAAAACAACAGTAATTACAGTTGAAAACAACTACTACTGATTACTACACAAACAATTGTCATGTAGTAACTGTCAAGCATTTTTGAATGTATATGCTTATCAGTATTGAAAAATAGATTTTCGAAAAAATAATTTAAATAATAGTATTTTTTTATTGTTAATTGTTTTTAAAAAAAAATTTGCTCGTGCCAAGAACAAAGATGTATAGTTACTTAAAAATATTTACTTAAATTAACAATTTGAAATATTTTTCGTAATTATATTTGAAAGTTCAAGTATAAGTATTTTATTACTTACTTAAAATAGTTTTTAAGTAAGTAAACAAATATTTATATTTGAGTTTTAATATATTAATATTTTTTTATTTATTTCAAATAATTTGGAGTAAGTAAATAAATATTAATATTTCAAAGCTGAAATATAAATATTTTGTTAATATTAATACTTCAAAGCTGAAATATAAATATTTTGAAATAAATGAAATATGTACCCATTGTAGAAACGGTAATGACATATCATTATTTTTTGGACTACCAGTAATGTCACCCACTTACCTTATTAATAACGACTTATTTTTATCATTATTTCAAATAGAAAATAATTTTCTAGATTTTTTTTTAAATTTTTTGAAATCTATTTTTGGACTCAATATTTTTTAAACACTGGTAAGGATATGTGTAACCACATATTTTTTGATTTTTTGTATGTTGGCGAGTAAGCTTACTTGTGTGCAGCAGGTCAATTATGTTTTTATCTATTAAATATTACATGTCGATATAGCTCAGATGGTAGAGCTATTGACTGGCAATCTGTAGACCCAGGTTCGATTCCCGCACCAGCAAATTTTATTAAAAAAAAAAATACAATAAAAAATATTTTTTTTTATATAATTTATTTTTTTGAAAATCTATTTTTAGACTCATTATTTTGGTCTGTACTGGTAAGCACATAGGTAACGATATATTTTTTGATTTTTTGTAGGCTGGTGTGTAACCATAACTCATTATTTTTCGCGACATCGCCATATAAAGGTAATAAGAAATGTAATAACAAAAGTAACTAGTTACCATTACCAAGTATGTAGTTACATAACCACATATCTGGTAATGATTTTCTACACTGGGTAGTTAAGTAAAATAAGTAGCTTCCTTTTTTTTAATATTTTGAAATGTTTGAAATATTGCAAATATTTAAAATATTTCAAAAATTTCAAATATACATTATCATTTTTACAAACAGAAATAAAGATGTTTTTTAGATTTTAAATCCAAAAATATTGTATGTTAGTAATTGTAATACATAATATACGAACACAAGCCATGTTGCCAAATTTCAAAGAATAGTGAAATTTGGCAAATTCAAAAAAATTAAAATTTAATAAGTTTTAATACCTACATATATATGTATGTACATACATATATATGTACATATATAATGATAGAAAATATTTTTGTCCAACAATAATAAAAAACAGTATGTTTGTTGTTGGTTTGCTTATCTTTTGCTTCACCAAACAAAAAAAAAAAAACAAAATAAAAAAACCAAAACAACAACAAAAAAAAACATTGTAAACATTGTTGTTGCTCCTGCGTGTAAAGCTTATTGTTGTTACAAATGTAAACAAAAATGCACATACACACGCATCTAATGCAATTTATACCCATTAAAACAAAAATCTACCCATCCCTCCTCGTCCCTTAAGTTACAAACATTTAACTATACCACCATCAAGAAACCTATCCACCAATAAAAAAAATATTTTCTACAACCCCGCACACCCAAATATCATAAACAATAACATGTAGTAATATGCGCCCCCCTCGCCTAAAAGAAAAACAAATTCCTGATTTTTGTTTTTTTCAACCATCCTAATTTTGCTGCTCGCCTATTACATTTCTTACATGTCCTACCTTACCACATTTCGTAAACAAAAATAATTTGTCCCTTCAGTTCACGGGAACACTAACGTCATCTAGTGATAAAGTAGAATTTGCTAAAATCAAATTTTTGCCCTCATCGTTCACGCCATAGAAAGCTCAAAAAAAAGTGAGCTTTCTAATGCACCTTCTCTAAGAATATAAGTTCTCTGCGGATACTAAATAGTTGCTCAGGTAATACTAAATTACAGCGCCCTCTATCGATGATTAGTACAAGTTTTGATTTCCTATCTCTATATTTAATAGTCTCTGCTTTCTATGACACCATTAATCAAACAACATCAAGTAACAAGGTAAGATTTATGAAACTTAATGTTTCACAATGTTTTGTATATAACATGTGAGAATTTGCATCGTGTACACAGTCAATTAAACCATAACTAATTTATTGTCTCTTTTCCATATAGATGTGGTATTTTACTCCGGGTCCCTAAGCGCTGGATAGATAGGTAAACCGAGCTAGATATGCTAGATATTGTAATTATAAATAATAATTATTAATGAATTTATAATAAAGAACAAAAAGTACTTTGTATTGAAAATAATAAACATATGGTCTATTTTTTGGAAAAATCGGTAGGATATGGACAAGGAAATACTCCGTTATTACACGACATATCGGTCCGGAAACGGTCCGGCATTGACGGACTTTCAGCAGACTAGTCCGTTTTTTACATGACATAACGGTCCGTAAACGGTCCGTCATTGACGGACTTTAAACGGACTTGTCCGTTTTTAACACGATATACCGGTCCGTAAACGGTCCGTCATTGACGGATTTTCAACGTATTCGAATCAGTTTCGATGTTCCTTATGTTCCGTTACGTATGCGGAGTTGGATTCCGTTTCTGACGGACCGAAAACGGTGCGTAAACGGAACGAATTGTTTGTTGGGTAAATATTAAAAAAATATAAAAAAAAATTTTTTTAAATTAAAAAAAAATATTGGTCCCTTCAGGAATGGAACCCACGAACATCTGTTTAGAAATTCCAAATGATACCAAAATACACTAACGGATACTTGTGAATCAGTGAAGCAGTAGTTTGTAAAGCATTACTTCCATTTTTTTTTTTTGCTGGGTTGTATCAAATCAATTTTAATTGTGTCAAAGTAAACCTTAGATGTGATTAAATACAATTTAAGCTGGCCTTTTACCGATGAAATATTATGCTACTATATATGGAGTCATGTTAAATAAGATAAAACTATATAAAGCTCTTTATTAATTTTTTAATCGAAATAAACAAAAGACAATTTACTTCGCAAGAAAATTTTTGTTTGGAAGTAGGGTTGCCATCCGTCCTCTTTTCCCCGGACACCGTCCTCTTTTTTAGGGCGTCCGGGGCAGTCGCAATGTATTTTATGAATTCCTTGTCTTGAAAAATTTTGTAAAAAACTTAAATTCAATTAAAACGACTAATAACAAGTTTTGGTGCCATTTTTTTATTAAAAATTATGTTTTTTTATGAAATGAAAAAAATTTGTTGAGGTCTATTTTTGCTTACCAGCACAAAAGGCCAACGAAGATCCAGAGCTTTGAAGAATTAATTGCTTTTTGAATGAATTCAATTAAAAAAAAATAAAATTACGTTCACAGAATTAAAAAAATACGTTCACTGAATTTAAAAAAAAATACGTTCACTTAATTGAAGAAGAAAAAGTACGTTCACTGAATTCAAAGCCTGTTTTCTGCCGTTCAGTAGAAGAAAACATTTATTTATAAATAAAATTTGTAATAGTGAAATCCGATGTTTTTTGGAACTTGATTTTTTAATCATGTAGGTTGATAAACTGCATCGGGTTTCTCTAACACTTAATATATAATTTGTTTATTTTTACTAGCAAACGCTATAAAATTGCTTAGTACTCGTATTACAAATTTTATTTATAAATAAAATTGAACGCGTCCACTAGTGAATCAATTCATTTGATTCAATGAAAAGAACTATAGCAATTAAATTCATTCGTAACAAAATAAATCGAACAAAAACAAATAAGAATTAAATCCATTCAATCTATGGTATTTTGTGAATTAATTCACCGAATTTTTAATTCAGAATTAAAAAACTTAATTAAGGAATTAATTCGTCAAAGCTCTGCGTAGAACTTATATTTTCTTTAATCAAGGCGCAGTGGTCCTCAAAAAGAAATAAATTGAATCCAGAAACTATTTCTGATATTATTAGAGCCAAATATAATTTTGATATGAATTGTCAAGAGTGTTATGAATATTTGAAGAAATGTGACAGTAATATATTGATTAAAATTGGAAGCGTTGAAAAATATTCATAAAACTCTTGATAATTTGTATCAAGAAATTATAAAAATGTACATTCCCGAAAATGTATGCAAAAAATTTGGTAATCGTTGTTGTTTTTTTTTTTTTTTGTTTATTCAGGTACTACTAATTTTAAGTTCAGAATGATTTTTTATCTTTTTGTGAAGTTTTTTTTAATCAAGGGCCAGTGGACTCCAGAAAAAAATTTAATATAGAAACTATTTCTAGTTATATTTCTGATATTATTAGAGTCAAATAAAATTTTGATTTGAATTTTTAAGAGTTTTGTGAATATTTGAAGAAATGCGATAGTAATATATTGATTCAAATTGGAAGCTTTGAAAAACATTCCTGAAACCCTTTACAATTCGTATCAAGAAATTATAGATATGTACATTATTGAAAATGTATGCAACACTCTAATAATTTTTTGTTGAAATCTACTCTATTAAAAGGAGGTAACTTGTACCCACTATAAATTGGGTAAAAATAGGCACAATGTTTAAAATCAAAATATTTAGACAGATTGTGTTTAAAATAATAGACACAATGTGTGTAAAAGTATGTTTTTAATTGTATCAAAAAGGCTTAGCAACAATTGAATTTTGTTTAAGTTTAAATTGTATGTGCCTAAAAATGCTATATTTTATGCATGAACCTAAATTTAAGATGTTTAGAAGTAAGCTTCTTAATGCTTACATATAAATGAAAATTATTTTTAATTTCATTAAATACTATATACCTTATTTTTCCTTAAAATAAATCAAAATGCATTTTCCCAACATAAATTATTTATTAATGAAATTAATTCGCGTAAAAAGGAAATATTACAATTACAATAGAAAATTATATCTTACACAAAGATGAAGAAAAATCAAGTGTTTTGTTTGTGGAAATCCAATAACTTTTTGAGGAGTATTCCGTCTAAAAATTTGGATTTGGCGAATTGTTACTGTAAAAATCTTAAATTCTAAAGACTGAAATAAAGACGAAAATAACGATATTATAATTTTCCCATGGAAAAAGTATAAGATACTTGAATTATATTATAACTATTTGTTGTAACCGAAATTTTTTTTAAAAACGTCCCGCTACAAAAGTTTTCTTAACGATTTTTCTTTTTGAAAAATTTCTGTGGATCTAAAGGTCTTCCCGTACAGACAATTTTTCATATTTGTTATTCATATTTTTGTGGTTATCCATAGAAAAAATGGACACAATATGAGGGTTGTCAATAGAATTAAATTCTCAGCATATCGGGGCGTTTCTACAGAAGAAAACTATAAAAATTTAGGTGTTCCCATTAACGCACCTTGATCAGGAATAAATGTTTTTCTATGGGAAGAAGTGCTAAGAATCTGAGGTGAATTTAAAGTGTTTTATAAAATTAGTCGTCAGAATCAAAGGGTCTTCTTTAGAAAAATTCCTCAAATTGTAAGAGCTTCTATAGACAAAAAGACCTCTAAATCTGGCGATTTTTTTAAATTAAAATAGAATAGGGAAAAATCCCACACGAAAAACCTACGTTATATCTAAATGAAAAGCTCTGTCAGAGCCTGAGAGAAATCTCAATCTGAAGGTTGTTGTATAAAAAAAATCAAGAGAATCTGAGAACTTTTTGTATAGGAAAACGTTTTAAAAGTCTTATTGTTACTAAATAGTATCAAGTCTTAGAATCATTCTAAGCAAATGAGTGCTTTTGTATTAAAAACGAGTAAAAAGGTTAAAGTCGGGCATGCCGACTATACAATACCCTACACCAGTCTGGTTAAAAGCCAACTAATGTTTGGATCCGAAATTCGAATGGGTTAAAATGGGGCTTGTGTCAAAATTTTCTATAATGTGAGTCAGCGCACCAAATTTCATTAAAATATCTTAATACTTGCGACCTGCAGTTTGTAACCAAGCCAATTTTGGGGGGACCATTATATGGGCACTAGGTCTAAACATGGACCGATGTTCACCAAAATCAATAGGCTTTGTCCTTGGGCCAACATAGGTCTGTGTAGCAAATTTCATCAAAATATCTTAATATTTGCGACCTGCAGCGTATAAACAATATAATTTTAGGGGACCCTTATATGGGCACTAGGTCTAAACATGGACCGATGTTCACTAAAATCAATAGGCTGCCTTATTGGGCCAACATAAGTCTGTGTACCAAATTTCATCAAAATATCTTAATATTTACGACCTGCAGCGAATAAACAATATAATTTTGGGGGGACCCTTATATGGGCACTAGGTCTAAACATGGACCGATGTTCACCAAAATCAATAGGCTTCGTCCTTGGGTCAATATAGATCTGTGTACCAAATTTCATCAAAATATCTTAATATTTGCGACCTGCAGCGTATAAACAGTATAATTTTGGTAGGACCCTTATATGGGCACTAGGTCTAAACATGGACCGATGTTCACCAAAATCAATAGACTGCGTTATAGGGCCAATATAGATCCGTGTACCAAATTTCATCAAAATATCTTAATATTTGCGACCTGCAGCGTATAAACAGTATAATTTTGGTAGGACCCTTATATGGGCACTAGGTCTAAACATGGACCGATGTTCACCAAAATCAATAGGCTGCGTTATTGGGCTAACGTAGGTCTGTGTACCAAATTTCATCAAAATATCTTAATATTTTCGACCTGCAGCGTATAAACAATATACTTTTGGTAGGACCCTTATATGGGCACTAGGTCTAAACATGGACCGATTTTAACTAAAATCAATAGGCGTCGTCCTTGGGCCGACATAAGTCGGTGTACCAAGTTTCATCAAAATATCTTAATATTTGCGACCTGTAGAGTGCGCACAAGAATGCATGGACAGACAGACAGACGAACGGACGGACAGACGGCTCAGAATTTTTTTCTATTTCGATTTAACGATGTCCGTCCGTCCGTCTGTCTGTCTGTCCATGCATTCTTGTGCGCACTCTGCAGGTCGCAAATATTAAGATATTTTGATGAAACTTGGTACACCGACTTATGTCGGCCCAAGAACGACGCCTATTGATTTTGGTGAACATCGGGCCATGTTTAGACCTAGTGCCCATATAAGGGTCCCCACCAAAATTATATTGTTTATACGCTGCAAGTCGCAAATATTAAGATATTTTGATGAAATTTGGTACACAGACCTATGTTGGCCCAAGGACGAAGTCTATTAATTTTGGGGAACATCGGTCCATGTTTGGACCTAGTGCCCATATAAGGGTCCCCCCAAAATTGGCTTGGTTACAAACTGCAGGTCGCAAATATTAAGATATTTTTAACTCTACTATTTTCTTGAGCTTAAGGTTTGGTTTTTATTTATAAAAAGTTTTTTATTTTCGATATTTCGCTACTCCAATGTGTAGCATCTTCAGGAAATAACAATTAAATGAAAAAATTATAAACAATTTCAAAGTTTGAAAAAATTTGAAAAGCATTTGTCAAATATAAATTGTATGTATACATTTATACCAGCAAACAAAGTTTTTGGTATAAAAGTATAACAAACAAAAATAACAATAATTAACAATAAAAAATGTATTAATATAATGTGTTATAAATTAATGTAATGTGTGATATTTCTTTTGTATTAAATATATATAATTCTGAGCTACATTTTCAATATCTGCTTTAAAGTTAATTCTATTTGTTGTTGGAGTGTTAATTATCTGTAACATTTCTAATATATACCGACGTTTATAATTATGTTCTGTATTTAAAACTGATACATTTTCAAAGTCAGGATAGTGATTTAAACTTGAACAATGAGAAGATAATGCTGTCTTTTGTGAATTAATATGTCTATATTTCTGATCTGATTTATATCCAGCTATTCTAGTTCTCAATTTATTCTTCGTTGTACCTATATATCTTATCACAATTCTCTCCGTCATTTCCATTACATGGTATTTTATATACTATATTTGACATGTCCAATTTCTGTATCCTATCCTTTGTCTTACTGTATAATTTATTTATTGTATTGTATGATTTAAAAGCTATTCTATATATATTAGTATCTATTAACTTTGATTTTTTTAACGTTCTGATATTCCCGGTATATAGACCATAGACTTGTAAATCTTCTGTTCAATTAAATTCCCTGTGTTACTATTCCTCCTAAATTTATATTGATTTATTAATGAAGAAATTAATCCTATCGGAAAATCATTATCTCTTAATAAATTCCTAATTATTTCCTCATTCTTTCTATGAAATTTTCTGTCACTAATAGTCAATACTTTTTCTATCAAATTCTTTGCAGTGTTAATAATGATTTTCTTACTATGTTTTGAATAAAAATTAATAATTCTACCTGACGCTGTTGGTTTTTGATACCAATCCATTATCGAATTATTATCTCTTCTTATTACCAAAGTATCTAAATAAGAAAGTTTAGAATCACACTCCTTTTCCTTGGTAAACTTAATATCAGGACTAAATTCATTTAATGCTCTTAACATATCATCAATTGCATTTTCAGAAATGACACAAAATAGATCATCCACATATTTAATCATTATCACTGGTCTAACATCAAGTTTTTCAATACAAGTGTCCAATAATTCTTCCATAACTATATCAGCCACAATTGGAGAAGCAGGTGATCCCATTGGAAGTCCTTTCCGTTGTAAATATATCTTCTCACTGTATTGAAAGTATCTATTATCCTCTATACAAAATTTCAAAATACGAAAAAATAAGCCTTTTTTAATAGTTGTATATTCCTTAATAACATTCCATTTTCCCCTTATAATATTCATTGCCAAAATCAACAGGAATACTTGGGAATAAAGAAACTACATCAAAAGAAACTAATTTTTCATCATTCTGTATCTGTTTGTTCAATAATCTATTCTTAAATTCAAGTGAGTTCTTTACATTGTACTTAGATTCTTCTGTAATCTTCTTTAAAATGTTAGTAATGTATTTACAGAGTTCATATGATGGAGAATTTATAAAAGAACAAATTGGTCTCAATGGAAATTCTTCTTTATGAATTTTAGGTAGTCCATATAATCTAGGTGCTGTAGAAATATTAGTCTTAAGTTTAATTTTCTCTGTATTCATAATAATTTTCTTTTTAAAAAGTTCATCAACTAAGTTATTATTAATCTTTTGTAATCTACTCGTTGGATCCCTATTTTGTAAACTATATTTTGTAATATCTCCTACGAAATTGTTCATTCTCATGTCATAATCTTTTCTCATAGCTACAGTTGTATTTCCCTTATCAGATCTCAATATAAATAAATCCCTATTCTTTTTTAAGAAAATTTCGGCTTCCTTTACCTTATCCAAAATGTATCTATCTCTGTTTGTCAATGTTATTCTATTCAAATTGCTATTAATTACATTTGTTAATCTATTTCTAGCTAGTTCTTGTTTCTCCTTATCCGGTATTGTCTGTATACAGTCCTCTGCATCAGTTATCATATTCAACTTCGGAAAATCTTCTCTTTTAACTGGTAATACATGTTTGTGTCCTAATGAAAGTATCCACTGTACGTCTGTCGGAATATCTAAGTCAGTCTTATTAATAAACCATTTCTTATTTAATCTAATTCCTAACTCTTTCCTTTGTATTTCCCTTAAACATTCAAATTTCCTTTTATGAACTCTTCTTACCTTCTCATTAAATGATGTTGCAATTATCTCTTGATATCTTAAAAATTCTCTCATTTCAGTTTCAGTTAAATATCTCTCTAAATTATTTTTTATCAATTCTATCTCACTTTGAAAATGTTTCAGTAATTGGTGTTTTTCTTTTAATGTTAATCTGAAAATTTTGTTGTGTAAATCTTGTATATAATTATGAATATTGTTCTGAATCGCCAAAAGTCCCTCCATCTTAAAAATATTTGAGACATTCTTGGTAGAATTTGAGATAAATTTTGGTATAATTCCGGTATTTCTGCAACGTATCAAGAAAGTTATTGTAGACTTTACTTTGATAATTTTATCCCTTATTGTCTTAAATTTATTGATTAATATTCTGACTTGTGTGTTCTTTTTGAAATTGATGTAATTCATCTTATATTTTTATATCTTCTGCTCTTGATTTTGTAAATTCTTTTCGTTTATTTAACCTTCTTTTTTAATTTTTAACTCTACTATTTTCTTGAGCTTAAGGTTTGGTTTTTATTTATAAAAAGTTTTTTATTTTCGATATTTTGATGAAATTTGGTATACCGACCTATATCAGCCCAAGGCCGAAGCCTATTGATTTTGGTGAACATCGCTCTATGTTTAGACCTAGTGCCCATATAAGGGTCCCCCCACAATTATATTGTTTATACGCTGCAGGTCGCAAATATTAAGAAATTTTGATGAAATTTATTAAACACACTTATTTTGGCGAATTTGGTGAACATCGGTCCATGTTTAGACCTAGTGCCCATATAAGGGTCCCGCCAAAATTGGCTTGGTTACAAACTGCAGATCGCAAATATTAAGATATTTTAATGAAATTTGGTGCGCTGACTCACATTATAGAAAATTTTGACACAAGCCCCATTTTAACCCATTCGAACTTCAGATCCAAACATTAGTTGGCTTTTACCCAGACTGGTGTAGGGTATTGTATAGTCGGCATGCCCGACTTTAACCTTTTTACTCGTTTTACACAAAAAAAGTTCTTATACTTATATTCATCGGTGACTATTACCCTTTCCCAAAATTTTAGGTCATTTACGTGAACATTTTCGCACTTTTGGGCGTACTCCAAGCGTTTCTGGATGTTCACAGATCTAAGTAGTGGTTTTTTTCTCGCAACTCTGCTATTTTACCCATTTCTCTTGATGGTTCTGCGAACTGTCTGGTCGGAAACAGAAATTTCCAGATCTGGTTTTAATTTTCGATTCAGTTCGACTACATTTTGCTTAGGATTTTCTGGAACGGAACGAATAACGGCCCGTTCTGTTCGGTTGTCGAGAATACGAGGGCGGACAAAACGTGCCTTACTTTCATAATTTCCATTTTCTTTGAAATTTTTTATTTTAGTTTGTACTGTGGCCTTTTTTAAATTTAATAAATTTCCAATTTCATTAAGAGACTTACCATAATTCCGCAATTTAATGACGGTTTTTCGAATTGGTTCCGAAATTTCTTTGCCTTTGCCTATTTTGCTCCACTACTGACACGTTATGATTTTTATTTTCCAAATATGATCACTTTTTGTGAATGTACAAGCTCTACTAATGAATTGTACCATATCATCATAAAATTTGTAGCGGCATTTGTAACGATTAGGGTTTGGGATTTCCCGGACTTTTTTATTTCCCGGGAAACGGGAATGAAAAAATTTGATTCCCGGGAATCCCGGGAAATGTTTTTGAGCAAAATTGTTAATGAAAACCACCTATATAAATAATTTTTGTTAAAAAAAAAACACTATTTCAGTACAAATGCAGTCTGTGTAGTGAGAATTCAAAGTAAAAAATATCAGAATGTTGAACATTTGATTTCACATAAATTAATCGCAGCACTGCCAAATGAATTGCATGATTCCAGCAGAAAGCACCTACTACTGGACTGTCGGAAACAAACCGTTTCATCACACTTGGCCCATTAGATATGGTAGCCACAATGTTATTTTCCAAAGACAATTAAAACTCTTCTAGTCTTATTTCTACAATTCTTCTTATTTCATCAGCATTACATCTTCCTCATATGATTGTAGTAATTTAATATAATGTTCTTTACATCGGTTTCTTTTTTTGCAATGCCAGGTTTTTATTATAAAAACTTTCTCGAATAAACGAAGATCTAGTTATGGTGCGGATTGACTGCGGCTAATTTGGATACCATTTTAGGAAATGTTTGCCCTACCAAATTTAGATGTCGGATAACCAAATTTAGATACCACCATTAACCATTAGTCTTTTCTTTTCACATTTATTAATGAAAACGTTACTTATAAAATTATTGACCCTTAATATAAAGGAGTATTTTAAATTTAAAGTCGACTTTATTTTTAATCAAACGGTTTTGTTAATTTTGTGTATGAAAACCTTACAAAAATATTTATACTTTCAAATATTTTGATTGGTTGAAAATAAATTAACCAATCAGAATGCTCCAAAAATAAACCAAATCAAGGTATACTGCCACCCAATATTTTAACTAAAGTCGGCTTTATCTAAATTATACATTTGAAAAATTTATAGTAAGGGCGATTATTTGTAAAAAACAAAGTTTTTTTTTCATATTTCTTTTAAACATTTTACCAAGTTTTTAGGCTTTACTACTTAAATTTTGAATAAGTTATGCGAAAAATCTTTATTAGTTGAAATGCTCCTAATTACTTGGCAAAGATTTTATTTGTGTGTCAAATAAATGTATTCCCTTTTAAAAGATTTTAACAATGAAATTTTTGTTTTGGTATTTAAAATGTTTTTTATGACTAAAATTAAAAAATCCTATTCGAAACAAAAACAATTTAAAAAATTTAATATTTTTAAAATTTCCCGTTTTCCCGGGAAAAACAAATTATTTTCCCGGGAATTCCCGGCAAACTTTTCCCGGGATTTCCCGGGAATTCCCGAACCCCAAACCCTAGTAACGATACATAATTTTTTATAGGGGGGTATGTATACTTATGTAACTTTAAAAAACGGCAAATTATACGTTTTTTGTAGTTATTTGCTAACAAAAACAACAAAAGTTTGCTAGAATACGATAAAAATGGTTTATGTTTTACTTTAAATAAAAAATGCAAGTAAAAATAAAGTAAAATCATATTTTCTTCAAGAAAACAGAAATTTGTTTTCCGTATGTATACTTATGTAACTATGTGTATTTTGTGAATAATGAAATTTGTATCAAATTATTTTACGGTGGGTCTCACACTGAAGGTTTAAGGGTTTAACTAATAGTTAACCCAAAAATTTGTTATTGTTTTGTATAAAATTTTTTGACATTTTCTTTTGTTTAATAGTTAAGCTAAAGTTAAACCTAATGCAGGAAATAAAAAAAAATAAAAATTCTAAGTAAATCTAGAAAAGGGCAGTTGCTTTATAATATGGTTGTATATCTAATTAAGATTATCGTAAACATCATTACTATTTAGCATCTATTTTATGTGGTTTTATATTTTATTCTAAATTTTTCCATTTATTTGTTAATTTTTATTCCTTATTTGTTGTTTGAATCAATTTTCTTTATTCATTTCATATTTTTTCCGACTAAAATCAGTCAGCTGTTTCGATGCCGGATAGAAAATTCTGATTTCAACAGAATGATCCGGCAAATTCGTTTACATTTACGTATTAGTAACCATTCGTATACATTTCTTCTTGTGGTATCGAAACAGCTGATTCGTTACAGATACGTTTACGGTTGGGTAAGTCAGCCAGCCTTTAATGTTAACTATTAACGTTACTAATTTCAAATTTGTATGTGAATGACGTAAGCCAACGTTGATAGACTGCCGCACAAACACAGCTATTATTAACATTTTTACAGTTATTTTTACAGAATCTAATTTATTTCCTGCATGGTGATTTTTATAAAGTTTGTAAATACATTACAGAAACCCTTCAACTTTAAGGAAAAGTTAGTATACTGGTTTTTAAATGATTACAAATTTGTTTTAAATTTCATATGCAGTAGTTTTAATGTACATAATATTTTGAATGTATGGTACATAGTGAATCATACATTTATGAAGTACTTTTCATTGAAGAACAATTTACAGTCTAGTGCTTTAGCTGGAAATGTTAAGTTGGCATAAAACAAAAACTTAGAATGTGGTGTGATGTGTTGTGGTGCGGTGTGATTGTTATTAAAATGCTGCATAAACGACAGCTGTGTGATGTCTTTTTTGTGAATGCAGCAATTTGCCTTTTTTTACATCTTTAGGTCTTTTTGGTTTTTTTTTTTTTTTTTTTTTTATTATTCTACAATATATTCTACAGATTTTAACTGAAATTATTTTCTTTGGCTTTGACAAACATGATGTTTTATTCAAATTATACTAAACTTCCATGCAGGTATTAAAATCATAATAAAGTTTTAGTGTGTTTGAATACACTTATAAAAAAAAAAGAAAGTACAAAAGTCTGTTAAACGCGTTCTGGCGCAAATGAACTGATTTTTCTGTTATTTTGTCTTAAAATTTAGTATTGAACTAATATTTTTATAAATCCCAATTAGCATAACAATTACTTTCATCCGTATTTGAACTAACTTTGCATCCTAATAATATTTAGTAATTTTTGTTTCTTAATTTTACAAATTTTTCACCTAATTTGAACCCCAATTATTTCCCAAAGTTTATATTTTTGTGTCTCTGCTATAAAAATCACATAGAGATGGCGCTATATTTTCATAATTTTTTATTGTATAATCAAAAAATGGCTTATATCTCGGAAACTAAGAGAGATAGAGCAAAATGCACAATAATTCGATACTATGAACTTATCAATCTTTATAAGCCACCTATACTCCCAAAAATAAATATGGGCCCGTCTCGGGACAGATCCGTAGAACCCCAAGACTGTAAGCGACATTTTAGCAGAAATTTTCAGTTAAATCAGGTAATGTTTCTCTTTAACTTAACTCAAATTTCTTAGCTAAGTTAACTAGAATTGTCTGTGTATTTAGCAGTGTGTAAAATTTAGCTAACCTATATTTAGCAGACCATAATTCTCAACTCCATTGAATATTCGCTGGCACAAATACAGGTACTATTTCCGGTTATTTTGCAGAATTTTGAACTATTTGTACGGACTTTTTTATGAGTGGATACATGTGCATGAGTATAAAAATAAAGTTTTATTGAAATTGTATTCTTTAACCGGAAGTTGCTCAAGTGTTTAAAATTTTATTACTTCCGTTTTTATGAACATGTTATCCATACATGCTTGGCAAAAGTAATTCATAATAAGAGCAAATATTATGTATAGAGAAAATATTCACATCTACACAATGCAAAGAGGGCATGCCCGAGTAAAAAAAGGTTATATATAATCATATGCGGCTTTATCTAATAATATATGTAGAGTATCATTAATAATAATTGAAAATTGTGCTAATGTGATAATTATTTGTGAAAAAGGAGATAAATAACAATACCAAGTCAGAAAAATACAAACGGGAAAGCGGTGGCAAAGCACTTTAACAGGTGGTACAAGTACATAATATTTGCTCTTATGGCAAAAGTGCTTTCCCATTCCCAAAATGATAACATCATTAAAAAAAGGACCGGCTGTTCAAAAAGCGCCGGAAAAGCACTGAAGGAACAAACTTTTTAAACGTTTTATATTTTCCAAAATAAAATTTTAAAAAACCCGATCAAGAAATTGATATGGGGCCATATAAAATTATATATATGGAGTCATATTATATATGGCCCCATATAAAATGATATATAATTATATGCGGAAATTGGTGGATATAATTAGATATGATTATATATAATTATATAAATTTATATGCAATTATATATAATTAGATATAATTAGATCCGAAAAATGGGTATATATAGTTTTATATAATTATATATAAATTTACCCCTATATATTTTACACAGATTTTGTATTTTTTTCAATTAAATAACTTGTATTTTTAAACAATTTTCTGCAAATCACAAATATTTTTTTTAATTTTTATTAAAGTTGCAAATATGTTACAACAATAACAAAAAAATTTCGGTGCTTATAAAAAAAATGTTGCGTGCTTACGACTAAGCATTCTCGAATAACTAAATCAACAGATGGTCTCCCAAACGTTTTATAAAGCCAACTTTCTTTTTAAAAATGAGGTCAAAGCTTCCAAATGTCTTTTTTTTTTATTGCATTACAAAAATCAAATTTCATTACCATTACATAGCAATGGAAATGTTTGGTCCATCTCTGGTTTTAGTAAGTACATAAACTCTCAGATCTTGATGAAAATTTTTAAATTCACTCACATAATACATTGACACTTCTGTTTTGCTTATATTCTGTACCACATCATATCATTCCCGCTCACGCTGCAAAAACCTTTCTCGTGGTTTTTATATGTGCAGATTACGAAGGTTTGGTAAATTTGCTCAAATTTGCTTTGAAATAGGGGAAATTTGTGTTGAAATCTTCTCAGTTTGCAGACAAATTTGCTTTGAAATCAGGGAAATGAGCTCAAAATAGAGGGAAATTCTCTCATTGGGGCGCCCGTTACCGAACCTTTGTAATCTGCACAAAATTTTGTTGGGACCGTGAGCGTAAGTGTAGCTCTTTTGTTTATTCTTTCTCTTTGGCTGTACTATAAAATTATTGATTTGTGGAACCGATGCACAGTGGGAAAAATCACCAATCTAGCTTATAAAAAATCGTATCTCTTAAACTATTGATCTGAGAAGTTAGAAATGTATGGAGCGATTGTAGCGAATAGAGTCTTCTTTAAATATATTGTATTTGTAGACAACCTGTTACACCCAATTACAGGGTGCACCAAAAGGAAGGTTTTAGTGGAAATTACACTGAAATTTAGTATCTCTTTAAAATTGGTATGAAAATTTTCCGAAAGTATTGCCCTATGTTGCATTTATGTAATTTGATAGATTTAATCATTCACCGATAGGGGTTGCTGTTAATATATTTAGTAACATTTCAAATACGATATAGCTCCGAAGAGCAATGTATTTAGTTATACAAAATAAATTAAAATTTTTTGTTAAACAAAATACAATTAAAAACCTTTTTATATGTACATTAAATCACAGAAATAGTATTTTGCAATATATATTTATATCAAAAATTACTGTCATCAAATATGGATATGAGTTAAACTTTAAAAAATAAACTTTTCGTATTTTTAATAAATAAATATATACAATTTTATTTATTCGTAACAAAAAAAGGATCTACCCTTCTTTTTTTAAAATTAGAGAAAACAACATTTAAGTTGAAATTATAAATGAAACTAATATACTAAGTTTTAATTCATTCATTATTATTTTTATTTATTTAAAGATCAACAAAAAAATTTGCTAATATTATCAAAATATATATAATACAAATTAAGAAAAAAAAAAATATTGCATAAAACCAAATTCAAACTTATATTTATTTAATTTTTATTTTTTAAACTAAATAAATTACATTCAACAATAAATAAAACTTGAAAAAATAATACTTAAAATAATTGTTCCATGAAAAAAAAATATTGCAAATTATTCGCTTTCAGAGCCTGAGTGCTGAGCTTCTTCGCATTGATCGGGAATCATTGGGTCACAAATAGGGTTTATGTCCCGGGAATTCCCGGGAATCCCGCTCTTTTTGAATCCCGGGAATTTTATTTTTCCCGGGATTTTTTTAGTCTTTTACAGTAGTTTTAGCTAGTTTTATTGCAATTTTAGAAGCTTTATTTAAATTTAAAGCATTGATTTTTTTAAATTAATTTAAATAAAGAATATTTAAAATTAAAAAATACGGTTTAAAATTTAATAAACTGAATTAAGCCAAATTGTTTTTGGATGCCAATTGAATTTGGTTTAGTTAAACCGAAAAATATTATATTAGCAATTACCAAATTTACAAACTAAAGTACTTGTCCTTCGGGAATTTTTTTCTTCTTTAAGATGATGATATTTATTCAAATAAAGCAATATTTATATAGGCTGTTTTAAACTACAAGATTCTCGGAAAGATATTTTGTACGTGTACTGAAGTAAAATCGTACCGAAAATATTATAGTGTAAACCAGCCTTATACAACATTTAAACATCATTATTTTCAATTAACATAAGTATTTTGAGTTTCTTTTACTTCAAATAATTTCATTTAAAGTTCAATTGCTATTCCTTTATTTTAAATATATTTTTTAAATATTATTAATTTTTAAAATAATAAATACATCAGATGCTTTTTCTAATTATTTTGAATTTTTTATATGCTAATTTAAACTGCAACTAAATATGAAACTTAAATAATTTATTTTTAAGGAGTTGTGGCATAAAAAATTTCTATTCAAGAAAACTAATTAAAGTTATGAAACTATATAATATTTTAGTGTCTACTTTTATAAAACAATTCAGGCGAATTTGCCTAAAAATTTCTGTGAAAAATGCTCAATTTTAAACTTTTTTATAAAACTAATTCTAGACGGATACTTCTGAAAATCTGCATAGAAAAAAACAAAATATCTAGAAATAGAAATTTTTGGATTTCATGTATAAGAAATATTTAAGCAAAAAATTGATTTTAGTTCTGACTATAAAACTGGTCCGACACAAGTTTGCACCCATTAACAATTCCAATATATACTGAAAAAAGGCATCAAAATAATATAACCGTGTCTTTCACTTTTCTATATCAATTCGTTTAACAGCTTAAACCGCGAAATTAATATTTAGTTAATATATTACTAAGAGTCTTTTTTTTTAATTCGGACGGCCTTCCATATAAATATATTACATAAATACTAATTCACGATTTAAATTGTTAAACGAATTGACCTGGAAAAAGTGTAAGACATGGATATTTAGCCCTCCTTTCAGAACATTTTCTCATGGATACAACCAAAAGATAAACTTTGTCGAACGGTGTTTAACCAAAAAGTAGTTTTTCAAGTACAATATATGTCGAATTTATATATTTTCTAACGAGCGGGAATTCCCGGGATCCCGGGAAATTCCGAAAAAAATCCCGCTGTCCCGGGAAATGAAAAAGTCCGGGAAAAGAAAAACCCTAGTCACAAAGCAGCTCACGAACTTCGCTGGAAAGAGGCTCCAAGGCTCGATAGTTGATGGATGACTTTTTTGATATTGATGAAATATAAGGATCCGATGAATAAAGCAGTGTATTGAGTAAATCTTGCATAGTTTTCTCACGCGTCATTTTTCGAGTGTGGAATTCCCGGTAATTACGGAAATCTTTATTTCTGCATTCCATTGCTTCTTCCGAAAGCATTCCAATTGGCAAACACGCGTATTTGATAACATCAGCCCCATGCATTAAAATTTTGTGTACGCTGGATGGCATGTTATACCAGGGGTATAAATCCACGTACAATTTGGATGTACTTTCAGTCATTTTTTTAAAGGAATCTGTATTTATTGCGTAACCACATGCCATTGTTTTTAATATAACACCCAAATTACTTATTAATTTTTCGTCGACTCCTGTAATTGATGATGCCAAGCCAGGGTTTTTGAAGAACATCCTAGCCGTATTGCCGTCATTGGTTGTTCCAAACCCTGGCTTTGGTATACCTACAAGTAGGTTCATATATTTTTTTAAATCATCAATAATTTTTTTTTTCTTTGTGCAACGGCTAATTTATCGTCATCGCCTCTTATTTTCCATTTTTTTGTTTCAAGCCTATAGGCTATGTGCAAAATACACTCAAAACACCTTATCCATGCATGCAGTGTGGAAAGTCCATAGGCATACAAGGATTTATTTGGTCTTAAATCTTTAATCTTATTTAAATCATTCATGATTTTTGGAGTAGCTCCGCATATTCCACATGATTGTGTTGATGTTTCTGCGATTGCACTAAATGCCTTACCATCAGTCATGGTAAGACAGAATTTATGATCCACGTTCAGATCTAAGTCTTTAACTTTTGTTTCTATTATACATTCAATTTGATGTTTTATTTTATTTACTTCATTTTTTATAAGGTCAATTGTTTCTTTTTCAAATGTTAATTTAATCGGCCGACAGAATCGGGTTGATGACGGTCGAGGATTTGGCCACAAAATATTATCTTTATCTTTAAGTTGCAATGGGACTAAGAAAATTGCGAATAAATTCTCATCAGACTTACCTTATGGACATTTTTGCTTATATGTGGAGTGTCCACTACTTCCATCACAACCCCATTTGTATATCATTGTAATATTTTTTGACGATGACATATTTCTCGATTTCATAATTACGTCTTTTTGGTATTCTACGATTCTGCTAGCTGTGTGGTCCACTAGAGCTTGAAGACTGACTTCTGCAGAAAAGTTTGTAACATATATTGAGGAGTCTTTGGGATAACATTTTTTTTTGCCTCACGAATTACATTGTATGGTGGATAAATGTTTGCATTACGACTTTTAGCTCCTGATTGCGTTAGCATATACGAACTTTTAGTATAGTCTCCGTCTATATATAGCGCTAAGGCTTCATCAGGTGTATATGGTATACAAGTTTTATCAGGAATGGAGAGGGCTCTTTTAATTTTGGATGCCCTTCCTGGAGATTTTTGTATATCTTTTATTAAACCTGCAGCATCCCGTTTACCAGATTTGTAAAGACTTACACTGGTAGCGAAAATCAATTCCTCTTTACTTGTAGTTTTTACAAGATCAGCCACCTTCAGTTTTTTAGATACGTCGCTTGATTCTGTGAAGGCTTTAGATGGACGTCCTCGGTATTGTGAAGGACCTGGTATATCGTCATTTTCAAGACAAGACAAATCAATGTTTGTGTTTAACCATTCCTTGTGATTTCGTTCAAAAACTTGTGTTGTTCGTTTGCATTCGCTCCATTTTTTGGTGAATCTGCTACACAACAATTTTAACGTTTTTTCAAGTTTTTTACAATTTTCACTTCCTTTATCATTGACTAGTCCAAGCTTCGAAAAAAAGTGACTAATCACAAAAATCATCTTTTGTGAACTTGAATTGGCATTTCGCCAAACTTCAAAACATTCTTTATAAGTAATTTGCATTTTCAAAAAAACTGTAGCTTTAAGCTTAGTGAAACGCAACTTATAAAGAAATATTAATTAAATTTCCGATATTTCCTTTGCCGTATATTGCAATTGTATAAAAAGGAAAAATGCATTTATGTGAAAGCACTTGAATATCGCCCACAAGTAATATTCGTTTAAACAAGCCCTTAAAACTCTACTTTGTGGCGGTTTGTGACACCCAAATTTTTCTCCAGACTTACCTCATTAGGTCTAGTTTCAAATTCAAAAATTAGTTTGACGGTACTTAGCGGTCCTTTTTTCTAATCTCTTTACACATTAAGGAATTTTGACAAAAATATACTTTTATGTACTTACTCGCAAGGGGTATTACTAAAATCATTTTCTATACAATACATCGTGTCCACGTACTCTTTAGGACTTGTTTTATCAAAAAAAAATATAGGTTCAATAGCGCAATAAAACTTTTCATAATACATTGGGGGAAACGTGAAACCAAAATCACTCATGAACGTGCTACTTATCCATTGCATACATTTACAGCACTGTATTTTCATAACTAACATATAAATCGAAAAATGTTGAATGCAGTTTTAAGTATAAACTATCATTGAATTATTATATGCTATAGGTTTATAAATTTGTAAAAAAAAAAATATTTTTTATAAGCTAGATTGGTCATTTTTCCCACAGTGCGATGGTCATAAATCCTTATTCACACGCTTTGCATCTCTTTCCATCCATATCTATTATTTCCCTGTATTGAGGATACAAAATGTCATTTTCAAACAAAATTGACAAAAATTTGACAATTCAAATTCCCAATACTGTAATTGTAGATAGAGATAGTCGACGTGTGAATTGTGCTTAACTTCTTAAAGAAGTCTTGTTTTATTATCTTGGCATCCTGTTGGCAATACATAAATTTCAATATTGTTCAATACAGTTATTGAAAATCGAATAAAAAATTTTGTATATAATTATATAAGGCATATATAATTATATATTGGACCATATATAGTTATATATAATTTAAAATGGCACCATATAAACCAATTTGCAAATAATCAATGTCAGATATAATTATATATAATTATATATGGGGCCATATATTTCCATATATAATAATATATAACTATATATAATTATATATAAACTTTTTTACTCGGGAAGTTCATATGTATTTTTTTTTTGGTCCTGCCGTGATTTGAACCCAGGCCATCAGATTGGCAGACGATTGCTCTACCCACTGAGCTAACTATACATATGAGATCTTCTCCGAGAAAAGGGACGTAGTGTGTCAAAAAACGGGAACTTGGGAAAACCGATAAAAATGAGAAAAACATTAAAATTTGAAACTTTAAATGCGTTCTTCTCAAAGAGAAGGTCACATATAATATTTGATAGCTAAACACATAAATGAGTGATAATAGCTGGACAACTACTGGCTGTGCCAAAATGCTAGTACTGGCAAACAAATTTTTGTAACTAGTATGTCAGTGTTGGGAGGGCAAAAAAAATTTGGTCTTGAAGGAGCTTTCCCACAAACAAAAAAATTAATTTTATAAAACAAAAAAAATTTTAAATTAAAAAAAATCAAAAAAAATGTTTTGCTTGCAACCGGATTTGAACTCGGAACCTTCTGACTACAAGCGTTTTTTAACGAAGCGTCAGCATTTTTATAAAATCATTGGTCTACCAGTGAATTGATTTTTGTACGCCTGGTAGCATTGGCTAGGTAGCACTGGATAACCTTGGCATATCGCTCTAAGCTAATTCTTTGCCAGTGGTTTTTTTATAAACCACTGAAATTTTTGCAAAACAAATACTGGTAATACGCTTTTTGCAAACGCTGGCAAAGCATCCCAAATGAGTGTTCTGCCAGTCATTTATTTCTAACACCGTGGTTACCCAGTGGTATGCCAGTGCTTGATTTTTTGTATCACTGGCGATTTCTGACTGGCTAGTATTAAAGAGAGAAAACATTCTAATTTAAAAATAACTTGCTTATAAAAAATTTTAATTTACTGTTGTTCGAGCCCAATTATTTCCTTATTATAAAATACTCGTAACATAATAAGTACTATCGTCGTTTTCATTCCTGAAGGTTTAGAATATTTTGAATGCAAAAACCATAGTATACTATAGTAGTACCACTCATTAAAAAATTGAGAGTTCGTCCCTATCTCATGTAGTTGTAGTGGTATTAAGAACCATATGTACAAGTAAAATTACAAACACTACTTCATTTTGTCAAATGAAATGAGTAAGAGTAGCGACACAACCGTGCGGCTGCGGCTGCGGCTGCGGATTCCGCTGCGGTGAGAAAAACCAAATTAATTGACGGTTGTTTTTATACATACTTTCACTTTTGTCTTTTCATGTATGCAGGCACGTAGATAGGAATTTCTTTGGGGGGGGGGGTTGGTTTTTTGAAATTTTTTTTTATTTTTTCCGTGTTTTTTTTTTTTGTATACTATGGAAACTTATAAAACTATGTAAATTTATAACCGTTACAAAAAAACTCGTTATTTAAAGTTTACTTTTTGTGTAAAATTCAGTAAATAAAAATCACTTTTCTGCCCAAAACTTTATTTAAAAGAAAAAAATTAAATTGCCTATAGTTTTAGTATAAAAAATCTTTGACTTTGTTCAGTTAATTTTTTTATATATGTATGTAGGTACCCGATTAAAAAAATTGATATGGGGCCATATAAAATTATATATGACCACATATAGAATTATATATAGTCCTATATTAAACTATATATAATTTTATGCGGAAGTTGGTGGATATAATTATATATAATTTTATAAAAATATTTATTATTATAATAGCGGGCAAGCCCGCTAGATTTAGGGGTGTGCCTTTGGGATGTCAGTTAAACCGAAAACGAATTTTTTCGTATCGGGCAAGCCCGCTACGTTGTTAGCGTACCTTAAACTTTAAAATGTAATTTGTTTGTATAGGAATTAAATATTTTTATGAAAATAAAATACAATCTTTTTTTATTTATGTCAAAATCTTCAAAATAAAAGCCCGCTTCGATGAGAATGCTTATTAGGAGCTTATATAAAAAATAAATAATTTCAAAAATTATTATTCAGAGAAAGCTTAGGTTAAAACAAATTTTCTGCTTTTTAATTAAAAATAAAATGAAATAGACACACTTAATAACTAACAATAAATATCGATGACGATGTGAGAGCTGTGGTGTAATGGTTAGCGCGTTGAACTGTTACACATGTGGTTACGGGTTCGATCCCCAGCGACCGCAACATCAATTTGGAAAAATAATGTGTACGATTTTTTAAATATATTTAAGTTACTTTTAAACCATTGATAATACACACAAAGTAAGACTACAGCTTTAGGTTTTGAAAAAGTCATTACTTTGGTCCAAGCACATACAGGATTCTATCAGGATACCTTTCTGGGACATCGTCTTAACTTGAAAACGAATTATTATGAAATTTGACAAAAAGAATAAATTTAGTATTAGTACCAATATTTATTAAAATTAAGACCCGTTTTCGCTCAATTTCGTAGTTTCCGAAAAACGAAAATCGTTACATCTTCTTAATCAAAGGCATAAAAAATTTCATTTTTGGATTTTACTTATACTTTGGTGAAAAAGCATATGCCGGTTAGAGGGTAAAATAAGTCAGTCAGTCACTCTTATATGTATACACTATGATGGGTTGCCATCCGTCCTCTTTTCCCCGGACACCGTCCTCTTTTTTAGGGCGTCCGGGGCAGTCCTCCTTCTTTTTCAGTAAGTGTCCGGGGTTGTCCTACTTTTTGCACTTTTCTCCATAACTTTTTTTTATTGCTTCTAAACTTTCCAATTGTTGGCATTGCTACTTTGTCGCTGTTATTTCAATTGACTTGGTATCACTTACTTTGATTGCCAAAATGTGAAGCTTATCAGCAGTGAGCCAACTGTTGAATTTTTAAAAAAATTTAACATTGCTTCTAATGATGAAAATTTATTTAATGAATTCCTTGTCTGAAAAGTTATGTAAAAAACTTAAATTCAATTAACACGACTGATAACAAGTGTTGGTGCGATTTTTTTTATTAAAAATTATGTTTTCTATGAAATGAAAAAACTTGCTGAGTTTTATTTTTCCTTACCAGCACATAAGGCCAACGAAAAGCCAGAGCTTTGAAGAATTAATTATTTTGGGAATGAATTGACAACCAATCGAATTCAACCTTAAATGCATGGTGTAGCCATTTGGCAACATACCCGTTTTTTAATAAAAAAAAACCCACTTGATGCACAAAACTGCATTTTTGGGCACTGGGGCCCCTTCTACACAGTGTTCTTAAAGTTATAGGAAAAATTTTGGTTTTGCTTCGTATGTTTGTGAAAAATCTAAAACACGCGTTTCTCTACACTTAATATATAATTTGTTTATTTTTGCTAGCAAACGCTGTAAAAGTACTCGTATTAAAAATTTTATTTATAAATAAATGTTTTCTTCTACTGAACGGCAGAAAAAAAAAGAAAACAGGCTTTGAATTCAGTGAACGTATTTTTTTTAAGTCAGTGAATGTTTTTTTTTTAATTCTGTGAACGTATTTTGTTTTTCAATTCAGTGAACGTTTCCGTTCGATTTATAAAATTGAAGGCGTTCACAAAAAGAACTGTAGCATTTGCATTCATTCGTAACAAAAGCTGTATTTTCGACTTAACTATATCCGTTAACTTTTAAAAAAATACAAAGTGCATAAAAATGTTTTTTAGACGAAAACCAGAGAACTTATATTCTTAGAGAAGGTGCATTAGAAAGCTCACTTTTTTTGAGCTTTCTATGGCGTGAACGATGAGGGCAAAAATTTGATTTTAGAAAATTCTACTTTATCACTAGATGACGTTAGTGTTCCCGTGAACTGAAGGGACAAATTATTTTTGTTTACGAAATGTGGTAAGGTAGGACATGTAAGAAATGTAATAGGCGAACAGCAAAATTAGGATGGTTGAAAAAAACAAAAATCAGGAATTTGTTTTTCTTTTAGGCGAGGGGGGCGCATATTACTACATGTTATTGTTTATGATATTTGGGTGTGCGGGGTTGTAGAAAATATTTTTTTTATTGGTGGATAGGTTTCTTGATGGTGGTATAGTTAAATGTTTGTAACTTAAGGGACGAGGAGGGATGGATAGATTTTTGTTTTAATGGGTATAAATTGCATTAGATGCGTGTGTATGTGCATTTTTGTTTACATTTGTAACAACAATAAGCTTTACACGCAGGAGCAACAACAATGTTTACAATGTTTTTTTTTGTTGTTGTTTTGGTTTTTTTATTTTGTTTTTTTTTTTTTGTTTGGTGAAGCAAAAGATAAGCAAACCAACAACAAACATACTGTTTTTTATTATTGTTGGACAAAAATATTTTCTATCATTATATATGTACATATATATGTATGTACATACATATATATGTAGGTATTAAAACTTATTAAATTTTAATTTTTTTGAATTTGCCAAATTTCACTATTCTTTGAAATTTGGCAACATGGCTTGTGTTCGTATATTATGTATTACAATTACTAACATACAATATTTTTGGATTTAAAATCTAAAAAACATCTTTATTTCTGTTTGTAAAAATGATAATGTATATTTGAAATTTTTGAAATATTTTAAATATTTGCAATATTTCAAACATTTCAAAATATTAAAAAAAAGGAAGCTACTTATTTTACTTAACTACCCAGTGTAGAAAATCATTACCAGATATGTGGTTATGTAACTACATACTTGGTAATGGTAACTAGTTACTTATGTTATTACATTTCTTATTACCTTTATATGGCGATGTCGCGAAAAATAATGAGTTATGGTTACACACCAGCCTACAAAAAATCAAAAAATATACCGTTACCTATGTGCTTACCAGTACAGACCAAAATAATGAGTCTAAAAATAGATTTTCAAAAAAATAAATTATATAAAAAAAAATATTTTTTATTGTATTTTTTTTTTAAATAAAATTTGCTGGTGCGGGAATCGAACCTGGGTCTACAGATTGCCAGTCAATAGCTCTACCATCTGAGCTATATCGACATGTAATATTTAATAGATAAAAACATAATTGACCTGCTGCACACAAGTAAGCTTACTCGCCAACATACAAAAAATCAAAAAATATGTGGTTACACATATCCTTACCAGTGTTTAAAAAATATTGAGTCCAAAAATAGATTTCAAAAAATTAAAAAAAAAAATCTAGAAAATTATTTTCTATTTGAAATAATGATAAAAATAAGTCGTTATCAATAAGGTAAGTGGGTGTCATTACTGGTAGTCCAAAAAATAATGATATGTCATTACCGTTTCTACAATGGGTACATATTTCATTTATTTCAAAATATTTATATTTCAGCTTTGAAGTATTAATATTAACAAAATATTTATATTTCAGCTTTGAAATATTAATATTTATTTACTTACTCCAAATTATTTGAAATAAATAAAAAAAATATTAATATATTAAAACTCAAATATAAATATTTGTTTACTTAAAAACTATTTTAAGTAAGTAATAAAATACTTATACTTGAACTTTCAAATATAATTACGAAAAATATTTCAAATTGTTAATTTAAGTAAATATTTTTAAGTAACTATACATCTTTGTTCTTGGCACGAGCAAATTTTTTTTTTAAAAACAATTAACAATAAAAAAATACTATTATTTAAATTATTTTTTCGAAAATCTATTTTTCAATACTGATAAGCACATACATTCAAAAATGCTTGACAGTTACTACATGACAATTGTTTGTGTAGTAATCAGTAGTAGTTGTTTTCAACTGTAATTACTGTTGTTTTCCTATGCAAAAATATAAAACAATTGGTATGACATGTGTATGGTATGAGTTGTGCTTATACGCCAGCATATTAGAAAACGAAAAAAATTTCGTCAAATACACTCAAAAAAGTTTGTCGGTATAATCTATTGAAAATGACAGTTAAAACAAAGGTATATGCAGTTAAAAAAATGACAAAGGCATTTAACTTTAAAATAACTAAAAATGTTGTTATTTTAAAGTGTTAAAAAATAACTAAGAAATACATTAAAAACAACTAACAATATCGGAAAATTAAGTGAAAAATTTTTACTACAAAAATTTTAAAGCAACTGACAAAATGTGTAAAAACCATTGTTTTTTTTTTACACTCAATTCTTTTGATATTATAAAAGTATATTTTTATAAAAAAAAACAATTTTTTTTCTCTCGATTACAAAAATATGTGTAATTACTTCAGCATATTTAAAATTCAAAGCGAAAATTCCTAACGTTTCTTCAGTTATTATGCTTTAATGGATTGGTGATACAATAAGAATTTCTGATTTTTATTTGCATGCTAGGAATATATCAATAACAACATATATAAACTAACCATGAATTTTTCAAATTAAACGAAATTGAAAAAAATTTGTGCTTTTAAAATAACTAACAAAAATAACAGTTTACTGTGAAAATACTGTTTTGGTAGTTGTTTATTATCATATTAAAAATAACTGCTTTAACCAAGAGCTAAAAAATTGCAGTACTTCTTGTTAGTTCTTTAAATAACTGTCATACCAATTGTTTTATAGTTTTGCATAGGAAAACAACAGTAATTACAGTTGAAAACAACTACTACTGATTACTACACAAACAATTGTCATGTAGTAACTGTCAAGCATTTTTGAATGTATATGCTTATCAGTATTGAAAAATAGATTTTCGAAAAAATAATTTAAATAATAGTATTTTTTTATTGTTAATTGTTTTTAAAAAAAAATTTGCTCGTGCCAAGAACAAAGATGTATAGTTACTTAAAAATATTTACTTAAATTAACAATTTGAAATATTTTTCGTAATTATATTTGAAAGTTCAAGTATAAGTATTTTATTACTTACTTAAAATAGTTTTTAAGTAAGTAAACAAATATTTATATTTGAGTTTTAATATATTAATATTTTTTTATTTATTTCAAATAATTTGGAGTAAGTAAATAAATATTAATATTTCAAAGCTGAAATATAAATATTTTGTTAATATTAATACTTCAAAGCTGAAATATAAATATTTTGAAATAAATGAAATATGTACCCATTGTAGAAACGGTAATGACATATCATTATTTTTTGGACTACCAGTAATGTCACCCACTTACCTTATTAATAACGACTTATTTTTATCATTATTTCAAATAGAAAATAATTTTCTAGATTTTTTTTTAAATTTTTTGAAATCTATTTTTGGACTCAATATTTTTTAAACACTGGTAAGGATATGTGTAACCACATATTTTTTGATTTTTTGTATGTTGGCGAGTAAGCTTACTTGTGTGCAGCAGGTCAATTATGTTTTTATCTATTAAATATTACATGTCGATATAGCTCAGATGGTAGAGCTATTGACTGGCAATCTGTAGACCCAGGTTCGATTCCCGCACCAGCAAATTTTATTAAAAAAAAAAATACAATAAAAAATATTTTTTTTTATATAATTTATTTTTTTGAAAATCTATTTTTAGACTCATTATTTTGGTCTGTACTGGTAAGCACATAGGTAACGATATATTTTTTGATTTTTTGTAGGCTGGTGTGTAACCATAACTCATTATTTTTCGCGACATCGCCATATAAAGGTAATAAGAAATGTAATAACAAAAGTAACTAGTTACCATTACCAAGTATGTAGTTACATAACCACATATCTGGTAATGATTTTCTACACTGGGTAGTTAAGTAAAATAAGTAGCTTCCTTTTTTTTAATATTTTGAAATGTTTGAAATATTGCAAATATTTAAAATATTTCAAAAATTTCAAATATACATTATCATTTTTACAAACAGAAATAAAGATGTTTTTTAGATTTTAAATCCAAAAATATTGTATGTTAGTAATTGTAATACATAATATACGAACACAAGCCATGTTGCCAAATTTCAAAGAATAGTGAAATTTGGCAAATTCAAAAAAATTAAAATTTAATAAGTTTTAATACCTACATATATATGTATGTACATACATATATATGTACATATATAATGATAGAAAATATTTTTGTCCAACAATAATAAAAAACAGTATGTTTGTTGTTGGTTTGCTTATCTTTTGCTTCACCAAACAAAAAAAAAAAAACAAAATAAAAAAACCAAAACAACAACAAAAAAAAACATTGTAAACATTGTTGTTGCTCCTGCGTGTAAAGCTTATTGTTGTTACAAATGTAAACAAAAATGCACATACACACGCATCTAATGCAATTTATACCCATTAAAACAAAAATCTACCCATCCCTCCTCGTCCCTTAAGTTACAAACATTTAACTATACCACCATCAAGAAACCTATCCACCAATAAAAAAAATATTTTCTACAACCCCGCACACCCAAATATCATAAACAATAACATGTAGTAATATGCGCCCCCCTCGCCTAAAAGAAAAACAAATTCCTGATTTTTGTTTTTTTCAACCATCCTAATTTTGCTGCTCGCCTATTACATTTCTTACATGTCCTACCTTACCACATTTCGTAAACAAAAATAATTTGTCCCTTCAGTTCACGGGAACACTAACGTCATCTAGTGATAAAGTAGAATTTGCTAAAATCAAATTTTTGCCCTCATCGTTCACGCCATAGAAAGCTCAAAAAAAAGTGAGCTTTCTAATGCACCTTCTCTAAGAATATAAGTTCTCTGTTAATTATCAATGTTGAAAACTCAACGTTTATACATTTTCACACCTAGCGTAACTTCCTCGCGTTACCACCTAAAAAGTTTTGCTGCCGTATGTTCGATTATAACGGAAGAATTATGAACATAACCTTTTTAAATTTTTTTTATACTACGATCGGTTTAACGTAGATTTGCTTTAAATACTTAACGTTGATAGGCATGAGACAAAATACAGCTAAAATTAATTGAACGAAAACAAATATGAATTAATTCCATTCAATATATGGTGCTTTGTGAATTAATTCATCGAATTTTTATTCAGAATTGAAAAACTGAATTAAGGAATTAATTTTTCAAAACTCTGCGTAGAACTTATATTTTCTTTTATTAAGGCGTGGACCCCATAAAGAAATAAATTGAATCCAGAAACTATTTCTGAAATTATTAGAGTCAAATATAATTTTGATATGAATTGTCAAGAGTTTTATGAATATTTGAAGAAATGTGACAGTAATATATTGATTAAAATTGGAAGCGTTGAAAAATATTCATAAAACTCTTGATAATTTGTATCAAGAAATTATAAAAATGTACATTCCCGAAAATGTATGCAAAAAATTTGGTAATCGTTGTTTTTTTTTTTTTTTTTGTTTATTCAGGTACTACTAATTTTAAGTTCAGAATGATTTTTTATCTTTTTGTGAAGTTTTTTTTAATCAAGGGCCAGTGGACTCCAGAAAAAAATTTAATCTAGAAACTATTTCTAGTTATATTTCTGATATTATTAGAGTCAAATAAAATTTTGATATGAATTTTTAAGAGTTTTGTGAATATTTGAAGAAATGCGATAGTAATATATTGATTCAAATTGGAAGCTTTGAAAAACATTCCTGAAACCCTTTACAATTCGTAACAAAAAATCTCTATATATAAAAGAATAATGTGACTGTCTGACTGACTGACTGACTGACTGACTGACTCAACATCGCCCAGCCCAAACCGCTGAAGCTAGGAAGTTGAAATTTGGTATGTAGGTTCCTCTTTCGGCGTAGACGTCCGCTAAGACGGGATTTTTGGAAATTCCTACCGGAACGGGCAAAAAGGGGAAAAGTCTCCCCCTTGGCGGCCTGCCAAAACCCCTTTGGCTAGAAAGCTGAAATTTAAGATATGTGTTCCTTGGAGTATGGGCAAACTTTTCTGGAAAGTACTTTCTGGAATTTTGGACAGGGACGTTGTAAAAACGTGACGGCCTGCCCAAACCGCTAGAGGTAGGAAGTTGAAATTTTGTATAAAGGTTCCTCCACTATCGTAGACATCCACCAAGACGGGAGTTTTGGAAATTTTTACAGGGACGGGCAAAAAGGGGAAAAAGTCTCCCCCTTGACGGCCTGCTCAAACTACTGGAGCTATAAAGTTGAAATTTGGTATGTAGGTTCCCCGACCGGTGTAGACGTCCGTTGAGACGGCATTTTTGGAAATTCTTATCGGGAGGGGCAAAAAGGGGACAAAAAAAGTACCTTTTTCCAAAAAAGTACCTTTTCCCAAAAAAAGTACCTTTTTCCCAAAAAAGTACCTTTTTCCAAAAAAATTACCTTTTCCAAAAAAAGGACCTTTTTCCAAAAAAAAGTACCTTTTTCCAAAAAAAAGTACCTTTTTCCAAAAAAAGTACCTTTTTCCAAAAAAAAATCCTTTTTCCAAAAAAAGTACCTTTTTCCAAAAAAGTACCTTTTCCCAAAAAAAGTACCCTTTTCCAAAAAAAAGTACCTTTTTCCAAAAAAAGTACCTTTTTCCAAAAAAAGTACCTTTTTCCAAAAAAAGTAGCTTTTTTCAAAAAAACTACCTTTTTCCAAAAAAAGTACCTTTTTCCAAAAAAGTACCTTTTTCCAAAAAAAGTACCTTTTTCCAAAAAAGTACCTTTTTCCAAAAAAAGTACCTTTTTCCAAAAAAAACTACCTTTTTTAAAAAAGTACCTTTTTCCAAAAAATGTACCTTTTTCTAAAAAAATGTACCTTTTCCAAAAAAAAAGTACCTTTTCCAAAAATAGTACCTTTTCCCAAAAAACATACATTTTTCCAAAAAAAATACCTTTTTCAAAAAAGTACCTTTTCCATAAAAAAGTACCTTTTCCCTGAATTTTGGACAGGGTCGTTATAAAATGGGGGCTCAAAAAGGGAAAGTTGCCCCTTAACGACCTGTCCAAACTGCTGGAACTATGAAGCTGAAATTCGGTACTTAGGTTCCTCTTCCAGCCTAATTCCAACCGGGAGGGACAAAAAAAAAAGTGTCCCCTTTGACAGCCTGCTCAAACTGCTGGAACTAGGAAGCTGAAATTCCCTGTCGATGGATTTTCGGAAATTCCTACCGAGAGGGGCACAAATAGTAAAAGTTGGCTAGAAACCTGAAATGTAAAACATATGTTATTTGGAGTATGGGCTCACTTACCGGGAAGGTGCTTTTTGGACAGGGACATTGCAAAAATGGGGATTAATGAAGCGAAAAGTGCCGCTTAAAAGCCTGCCCAAACCGCTGGAGGTAGGAAGTTGAAATTTGGTATTAAAGTTCCTCCACTATTGTAGACATCTGCTAAGATGAGATTTTTGGAAATTTCTACAGGTAGGGTCAAAAACAGGCAAAGTCTCCCCCTTAACGGCCTGGCCAAACTGCTGGAACAAGGGAGCTTAAATTCGGTATTTGGGTTCCTTCTCCAACGTTGACGTCCCCTAAGATGGTATTTTTGGAAATTCATACCGGGAGGGGTAAAAAGAAAAAAAACTTCCCCCTTGACGGCCTTGCCAAACTGCTGGATATAGAGACCTAAAATTATGTATGTAGTAGGTTCCTCCTCCAACGCAGACGTCCTCTAAGACGGAATTTTTGGAAATTCCTACCGGGAGGGGTAAAAACGGAATAATTCTCCCCTTGATGGCCTAACCGAACCCTTCGGCTAGAAACCTGTAATATATAATATGTTTTCCTTGGAGTATGGGCTAACTTATCGACAAGGCATTTCTAGGACTTTGGACAGGAACGTGGTAAAACTGGTGGTTCAAAAGGGGAAAATTGCCCCCCCCCCCTTAACGCCTGCGTCTTTAGCTAGAAACCTAAAACTTAAAGAACAAGTGTATATGAAACACTAAAATTAAGAAACTAAATAGGAAACGAGTGGAATTGAAACACTACACAAGTGGAATGAAATGGATATAAACGTTGAACGAGTGGAATTGAAATTATAGAGAATGCAAATGGATTGGAAGAGGGAATTACCTGTTCAAACACTATCCACGGAATATGAAACTTATGTAGCATTGAAACATACTCTCCAAAAAGTTAAACAAATTTTCTAAAAGAGAAAAAACCTTAGAAAAGGAATGGAACTTATATATTCCGATATTTAAACTTCATGTAACGAAGCACCGGTGGAAGAAACCGACGCAGTAAATTTTCCAACTGAATTTGTGAATTTACTTGAGTTGCCAGGTCTACTTTTACATAAACTGGAATTAAAAAAAAACTTTAAGATACGCTAACAACGTAGCGGGCTTTGCCCGCTATTTTTAATATTATAAAATGCTTTCCAACCCTGCTTTACGTTATTTATTTTCATTCAAAACACAAATGAACAAAACTACTTACGGGTCTATCTACCTAAGTTCGCACTTTACCAAATTATCTTAACATACACACGTATATTGCAATTTATTATGGATTCATTACTAACAATCCACTTTCATGAGAAAAAGTGATCAAATATTTATTTATTTTAAACTCATTGTTGTGCAGAATTATTTATTTGTGGTGGCTGGGTGAAGGCTTTTATTATAAAAACTGTACTTTAAATAAAAAGCGAATTAAAAATAAACTTTAAGGCACGCTAACAACGTAGCGGGCTACGCCCGCTAGTTATAGATATGTACGTTTCTGAAAATATATGCAATGAATTGATTAATCGTTATGTTTTTTTGTTTATTTATGTACCACTAATTTAAAGTTTAGAATGATTCTTTTGTTTTTTGTGATTTTTTTTAGTGGGAATAAAAATTGTTTTATTTGTAAAATAAATTTTTATTTGTATATATTGTCGCGTTGTTGATTTTTGTAAAATTAATTCATTAAATTGTCCTCTTTTTTAACACAAATGTCCTCCTTTTTTGAGGTTGACGTCCTCTTTTTCTCAAAATGGAAATGGCAACCCTAAATATGACTCTCTTTGCGATTTGTTTATTGTCATTGCGAATTGATTCGTTCCCCGTTTTATTTCGTTCCGCATTCCATTCCATTTCGTTCTCTGTTCCATTGCCATTTTCTCGAGATTCTATTCCACTTGTTCCCCGTTTTTTCCCGGAAAGTGTGTTAAAAAGTGTTTAAAAAAACAAAAAAAAAATGGTCGTAAACAAACTCTATAGTACTTTCCTTAATAAAAATTTGTGTTTATAAAAAAAAAATGTGTTTAAAAAAAAAGTGCGCGTAGACAAAAAGTGTTAAAAAAGACCATTGCCTCTTTTCTTTCCCACAAGTGAGTTAACAAAAGGGGTTTCCACAAAAAAAAAGTGTTGCCACAATAAAAAACTGTTTCCACAAAAAAGTGTTTCCAGAAAAAAAAAAAAATTTACACAAAAAAAAAGTGTTTCCACAAAAAAAACCTATTTCCACAAAAAAAGTATCCACAAAAAAAATGTGTTGCCACAAAAAAAAGTTTCCACAAAAAAAAATATTTCACAAAAAAAAAATAATTAAAAAAAATAAAAAATTTCCACAAAAAAAAATTCCACAAAAAAAAAGTTTCCACAACAAAAAAGTGTTTCCAAAGAAAAAACTTTTTCCACAAAAAAAATATTAAAAAAAAAAAAAAATTTCCACAAAAAAAAATTCCACAAAAAAAATATTAAAAAAAAAAAAAAGTGTTTCCAAAAAAAAAAAAAACTTTCCACAAAAAAAAAATATTTCACAAAAAAAAATTTCAACAAAAAAAAGTGTTTCCACAAAAAAAAATTGAGATGAGATAAATGAGAGGATAAGCTGAGATTAGATGAGGTTAATGCTATAAGTGCTGCCTGGTTGTCATAGCAACACGAAAATTTTATATGTAGGGACGCCATATTTCCGGAACCAATGGGCCAATTTCGTGCAAACTTCACATAAACCATATACAGACCATCCTCAACGTTGGTTGAAATCGATTGACAGAAATCCGTTGAAAAATAAAAATTTGTATATCGATCACACATTTTATATACGAAAAAAACACCATCACACATTTTATATGGGAAAAACACATCATCACAAAAGTGTGCGTATAACGCATATGCGTAGACATTTTTCCATTTTTTTTTTTAAAACCATCAGTAAAAGTAGACCTTTTCAACGCATATATTGGTTTGTAAATCGGTTGAGTGGTTCTCGAGTTATAAAATGACGAACATATACCAACTTATTTTTATATATATTGATAAATTTAGAAATAACTAGATATAATTATATCCGAAAAATTAACCCCTATATAATTTGAAGCAGATTTTGCTGAATTTTTGACTTCTTGAATTGTTGAATAAAACTAAACTGTTATTGATTTAACGAATTTTTCAACAATTTTTCGACAGAAATGCATACATACAAAAAATTAACAAATTGTGAAAAAAAACATATAATTGGTCAATCAAAATAATACGTCTGTAATTTAACAGAAATATTTCTAATTTGGGGTTAGACCCAAATTTGTAAAAACTAATAGTTAATATTAAAAATGATAAATTTTACAAATTTTTAGCATACTTTTTGTAGATTAACAAATTTGAATACATTGGAGTAAAGAAATTTTCGTGTCACGCGTGAATCACGCGTGATCGTGAGTTAAAATGATAGCACTCACGTAAGTCGTGCGTGAGCGTAAGTCAGGCACGTAGCTAAGGGGGGGGGGGGGGGCTTGGTGGCTCGAGCCACCAATGTTTTTCAAAAAATTTAATAAAAAATATTTATTTTTAGTTGAAATCAAATAGCAAGGGGCCAAGTTTCTGAAGTTTTCATAAATAAAATGGACTCGAAATACAATTCCGAAAACTGTTTTCTAAAACGATTTTTAAGCTGTGTGGTGCCTAAAGAAAATGTTTTTGTTAAAGGCGTTAAATGGCACTATATATAATAAGACGTAATTTTCGGCTTTCGAAAAATTTTTATATGACCCAATATCTAAATATATCTTTTTACATATGTTGTCGTATTTAATCAGATCTCGACCATGGAATTTAAATTGTAAGACCAAATATAGCCCAGTTTCATGTTCAATTTAAATTTCATTTAAGATTTTATCGAAATCAATTACAATCCATTTTTAATTGGAAAATATTATTTTACAAAAACAAATTTTGATATAAAGTTCAAGTGATTTAAAAAATAATAACATGAAAACGAAAAACCGGTAAAATATATTTAAATAGAATCTGAGTGATATTATCTGACAGATGACCCATACATTATCGACGTTGAAAATATTATGTTAAAAGAGTTAATACTTAACAAACGCAGTCAGACTTTGTATAGGATTTCGTACCAGATATGTATAGCAACTAGGGTTTTTCTTTTCCCGGACTTTTTCATTTCCCGGGATAGCGGGATTTTTTCTGAATTTCCCGGGATCCCGGGAATTTCCGCTCGTTAGAAAATAAATAACTCCGACATATGTTGTACTTGAAAAACTCGATTTCTATTAAAACACCGTCCGACAAAGTTCATCTTTTGGTTGTACCCATGATAAACTCTATTTAATATATTTTGAAAGGAGGGCTAAATACAGTGTTGCCATATAGCCAGTTTTAACTGTTTTTTACAGTTTTTTGGGAAGCCTAACAGTTTTTCAGTTTTTGCATGTAAAAAACAGTTATTTTTAAATTCATGGATTTTTTTTACAGTTTTTTCATATTAAATCGGCATATTTGTTTCATTTACAATTTTTTTTTTAATTTTTTAACTAAAAATTAAGAATTCAAATATAAAAGTGATTATGCATAATAATTTGAAAACCTTATAACACGTTTATAAAATGAATTTTGTATAAAATATTTTTCTTATAAGCCATTTATAAACTTAGAAAGTGATTATGCATATGACCCAAAAATTACAATAAAACTTTCATATGTGCTGAAAAATTAGGTACAAATCGAAACATAAATAAATTTAAAAATGCCATTATTATACTACGAAATATGCTTACTGAAAAATCGACACTTTTAACAAATTTCATCAAATATTAGCATGGAATAAAATTAGCTAAACTTTTCAGATCATTTCTAAATGAAGGATAATTTAGAAAGTAATATTTTTTTTAAAAAATTTTTAAAACAATGTCTCATCAAAAAAGTGCGAAATTCAATTTTTTTAAATAAATATTTGCCAATGCCAATTGGATAACAGTGTACTACTTTTTTAAATTTGATCAATCAATTTAATAAATTTTTTTTAATTTTAAATTATGATCACCCTACTAAAAAAAATTATATGACTTTTGATATTATATATAATTATATCCGAAAAATGAGAACATCTAATCGCATCAAATTAGATCGTATTATGATCACATTAGATATAATTTGACATAATTAGATCCAATTTGATGAATAAGATATGGTTTGATACAATTTTATCCGGATTTTGTCCTCATTGAAATGTATCAAATATATTATAATCATATCCAACTAGATATAATGGTATATAATTCGATACAATTATACATAATTATATGAGGCATATCTAACTATATATAGGTCTATATATAATTGGATATTGTAATATGTTGCACTATATATTGTGCAATATATAACTAGATAAATTTATATACTTATGGTCTAATTCATAAACTTTTACAACGGTCTTATAGCAGGATTTTAAGCTAATTTGTGAAAAACAGTATTCATATTTGCTTAATAACGAAAAAAATAATATAGGTTTATAGTCGATACTCATTAACTTTAAACCTTTTATAAAGTTTTGTGTGAGGAAGCCACCATTTAATTGTTAATTATTTCATTTTCAGGCATGAAATGATTTATTAAAGCCATCCCATCCCTAGAATGTGTGGCTTCCAACAACTTGCATCCATCAAGCTGGAAAAAGCTACAACAATTGCGTAGCCAAAGACCTTTTTCGAAAAAATTTCAAAAAAAATGTAAAAATAGAATTAAAAAGAAAAACAAAACAATAGTGATGTACAGACTGTCAAAACATTATTCGAAATTCGATTACTTTTGTATGCTTCGAATAATATGTTCAAAAAAATTACTTTTTTACACACATTTCCATTTATTTGCTTTATAAATAAAAAAGAAATATTTTTAATGGCTTTTACATTTATCTTAGCACATCGTTAGTTCTCTAATTTAAGAAAATACACTTTCACTTCCGATTACCGAGTCAATCGTTTACTAAATTTGTACATCACTTACGACTTATTTGTGAGAAAAGAGAAAATAAACAATAGTGTTGCCAGTATAAAATCGAAAAATTAATGTATAGTTAGAATACTATTATGAATCAAGATTTCTAATAACTCTTTATTAAGCGAAATATGTAATTTAACTATAGAAAGCTTTAAATACCAAATAATTTTTTTTATGAATTAGCACATTAGGATATAATTTCGTAAAATTATATATGTTGCACTATATATTGTGCAATATATAACTAGATATATTTATATACTTAGGATATAATTTCGTAAAATTCTATATGATTATGTCTTCGTATATATGTTCCAATATATAATTATACAAAATTTTATATGGGCAAGGACTATTTCAAAAAACGTGATTTTAGAGATTTTTACGGGGTTTTTATACGCCGTCAAACAATTCCCGACATAATAGCCGTAATAAATCCAAAAAGTATTTCTAAAAGTGCTCAACAGAAGGGGTTAGATTCTTCCTATTTTAAAAAAATTTTCTGTCCGACACTTCTTTCACCCTAATTTTTAATACCGAATTCGGTGATAAAGGATTTTACTTTAACTTTTAATTTATAATTATATTTTACATAAAACAGCGATAAACAGTCTGCCTTTTCAGTTTTATCACTTCAATTTATATTTTTACACAATTGAAAAATTCCATTGCATTATTTAATATTCACTAATTGGATTTAATTAAATTACTTACTGTAGAGTGAAAAATTGCCATATCTATTTGAGCTATTTCTCCATGTCCAAGATGAAAAATATGTATTTGGTGAGGTGTAGTTTTTTTTCTAAACATATTTCATAAAAAAAAATTTAATAAAAACCTTTTATTTGTTAGTTTTTCAATTTTTTTGTTTCTCTTTTAATTTTCATTCGTATTTTTTTCTGACATTAAATTAATAGGCTGTTTCATATATTTGTGCTTTTATTGTGGATTTATTAAATCCAGCTTTTTTTTGGATTTAATAAATCCATTTTTTGTATGAAAAATTCTAAATCCAGGTGATTAAAAAACACGCTAAATAATACTCAATCGAATAAAAGGTAATTTTATGCAGAATGTAAATCCATAAAAAATATTTTGAGGTATAACATTGACCAGTAAAGTATTCTATCCTAAGTCAGGAGTTAATAAAAAAAGGCTCACGTCTCGGAAGGGTGATTCGATGAACTTTTTTTAACTTCAGATTCGGGCCTAGGAGACCAAAATTCTTAAAAAAGTTTTGTTAGAAGGCTGTGCAAAAAGTCGATTAATATAAATGCCAAACGCAATTAAATTGTTCATATCTAGATATTTTGAAAATTGAAAATTTTGAAATATTTTAATCCCACTATACTTCGGGATCCCAGAATTTCTTCCGATTTTTTAAATTTTTTCGAAAAACAGTTTTTCTATAAAGAAACAGTTTTTTTTACAGTTTTTTTAAAAAAAATATTTGGTAACACTGGCTAAATATAAAATATGCATTACTTCCACTTTTTCTAGATCAATAATTCGTTTACCAGTTTAAATCGCGAATTACTGTTTAGGTAATAAATTTATATGGAAGGCCGTCTTAATTTTAAAATGAAATATATTAACTAAATATTAATTCGCGGTTGGAACGGTTAAACGAATTGATATGGACAAAATTAAACACACAGGTATTTTAATTTCTACCTTTCTTTCAGGATATATTGGAATTGTTAATGTGTAGGACCAGTTTTATAGTCAGAACTAAGATAGATTTTTTATCTTAAGTATTTCTAGAATATTGAATCCAAAAATTTGTATTTCTAAAGATTTTGTTTCTATGCAGATTTTTAGAAGTATTCGTATAGAAGTATTTTATAAAAAAGTTTAAAAGTATTCTTCACAGAAATTATTACGCAAGTTCTCTTAAAGATTTTTATAAAAATCGACTCTAGAATATTATTAAATAATATTTTATTCATCTTAACACACTAGATATAGTGAAAAATATAATTTAATACGTATGCCTAATTGTTTACTGTCAACATGGATTTATGTTGTAGGTTAAAAAATAATTATGTAGAATATGCATTTAAAATTAATGGTTAGTTCTCGTTCATAAATCTGTGGTTCATAAGATCAGAGTTGAATTCCATAGGAAGCAGCTGGATAAAAATAACATTGTTAGAATTTCGTTGATGTTAGTCTTATTGAGTCGTTTCAATTTGCTTATTTGTTTCAATTCAATATAAATAGATCATCATCAATTATTAACCCATAAAGGCATATAATATTGAGGATGGGTTTGTATTGTAGCAGGACCCGAAAATACGTATTCTATCCTGCTGGCCTTATTGAATTTTTTAAATTTTTATTCTATGTAATTTACTTGTAAAAATTTTATCATCTCTCTTTTAATTTGAAAATAATTTAAAGGAAAATGTGATAATATTTGATCTCAAATTGTACGAAAAACATTCATTAAATTGTTTTTTCACTTTAATTTGTATCTTTTAAATATAATTTTTTTATGCCACAACTAATTAAAAAGAAATTATTTAATTTGCATAGTTTCATTTTAAATTAACATGTAAAGAAATCCAAAATAATATGAAAAAGCATCTGCATAATATTTAAAAAATACAATTGAAATAAAGGAATAGCAGTTGAAATATAAATCAAATTATTTGTGAAAAAACCTCAAATACTCAATTGAAAATACGAAAATATTACTAATTTTTTAATACCCAGTTTTTTTTGAGGTATTTGGAACTGAGATACGTATGTTGAAGTGTTGTATATTTTGCTATATTTGAACAAAAATCAGAATTTAAAGAAAAAAAAAATTTTTTTCTGACGAGTATTTGTTTTTGGTTTAACTTAACCAAATTCAACTGACATATAAAAACAATTTGGCTTAAATAATATTTTTTTATACTTTTTCAGTTTATTAAATTTTAAATCGCATTTTTATAATTTCAAATATTTCTTATTTAAATTAATTTCAAATTAATGCTTTAAATTTAAATTTATTTAGCTTCCAAAATGGCAATATATAATAGCTATAACTTCTGTAAAAGAATAAAAAAAATCCCGAGAAATCCCGCACAAAATTCCCGGGATTGAAAAATGTGCGGGATTCCCGGGAATCGCGTCCCGGGAATTCCCGGGACATAAACCCTAATAGCAACACAACAAACCTATTGATTTAAAAAAGAAACATTTATTTTCCCTATATAATCCATGGTATATTCTTGTTTTAAATGAACTCTTAATATCTTAGTAAATTGAAATTGAAATTCATTTTCATTTAAAATGTTATAAATTTACATCAAAACAACAGATTATTTTATTTTGAAATTGAATATTGGGCCATATTAATAAAAATTAGCCAATTCTTCGAAGTAATTATTTTGGTTTAGGAATAACGTAGCATCAAATTTATTAATAGGCTTGAAGGATATCATGAAATACAAATGAAAACTAAAACAAAAAAATTTTAAACGATTATTTCATTAAAAACTCATGACAAATTTGTTATCACAATTTTAATGTATTTTTCTCATTTTAAAATGAGTAGCCCAAAAATTAAAGCTTCATTTGAACTTTTCTCACTTTCAAAATAAAAATCTCACCTTCAGTGAAAAAGCCAGTAATGTTTTATGGAAAATTATTTGAAATTTAATTTTATTTAGAATATTTTTACTTTATGGATTATTATTAGGGTTTTTCTTTTCTTGGACTTTTTCATTTCCCGGGACAGCGGGATTTTTTCGGAATTTCCCGGGATCCCGGGAATTCCCGCTCGTTAGAAGATATATAAATTCGACATATAATGTACTTGAAAAACTACTTTTTGGTTAAACACCGTTCGACAAAATTTCTCTTTTGGTTGTATCCATGAGAAAATGTTCTGAAAGAAGGGCTAAATATCCATGTCTTCCACTTTTTCCAGGTCAATTCTTTTAGCAATTTAAATCGTGAATTAGTATTTATGTAATATATTTACATGGAAGGCCGTCCTAATTACAAAAACTCTTAGTTATATATTAACTAAATATTAATTTTGCGGTTTCAGCTGTTATACGAATTGATATAGAAGAGTGAAAGACACGGTTATATTATTTTGATCGCTTTTTTCAGGATATATTGGAATTGTTAATGGGTGCAAACTTGTGTCGGACCAGTTTTATAGTCAGAACTAAAATCAATTTTTTGCTTAAAAATTTCTTATACATGAAATCCAAAAATTCCTATATCTAGATATTTTGTTTTTTTCTATGCAGATTTTCAGAAGTATCCGTCTAGAATTAGTTTTATAAAAAAGTTTAAAAGTGAGCATTTTTCACAGAAATTTTTAGGTAAATTCGCCTAAATTGTTTTATAAAAGTAGACACTAAAATATTAAATAGTTTCATAACTTTAATTAGTTTTCTTGAATAGAAATTTTTTATGCCACAACTCCTTAAAAATAAATTATTTAATTTTCATATTTAGTTGCATTTTAAATTAGCATATAAAAAATTCAAAATAATTTGAAAAAACATCTGATGTATTTATTATTTTAAAAATTAATAATATTTAAAAAATATATTTAAAATAAAGGAATAGCAATTGAATTTTAAATGAAATTATTTGAAGTAAATGAAACTCAAAATACTTATGTTAATTGAAAATACGAAAAAATTACTATTTTTAACTTTAATCCTTAGTTTATTGAAGGTATTTGGAACTGAAATAATGATGTTGAAATGTTATATAAGGCTGGTTTGCACTATAAGATTTTCGGTACGATTTTACTTCAGTACACGTGCAAAACATATAGGCAAGGTTGCAAAATATTTCCGAGAATCTTGTAGTTTAAAACAGCCTATATAAATATTGCTTTATTTATTGTAAATTTGGTAATTGCTAATATATTTTTCGGTTTAACTAAACCAAATTCAATTGGCATCCAAAAACAATTTGGCTTAATTCAGTTTATTAAATTTTAAACCGTATTTTTTAATTTTAAATATTCTTTATTTAAATTAATTTAAAAAAATCAATGCTTTAAATTTAAATAAAGCTTCTAAAATTGCAATAAAACTAGCTAAAACTACTGTAAAAGACTTAAAAAAATCCCGGGAAATCCCGCATAAAATTCCAGGGATTGCGGAATACAAAAAGGGCGGGATTCCCGGGAATCCCGTCCCGGGAATTCCCGGGACATAAACCCTAATTATTATTGAACTATACTATAGCTGTGTTTTCGACTTAACTATATCCGTTAACTCATAAAAAACCTCAAAGTGCATAAAAACGCTTTTAAGACAAAAACTAACACATTACTTTTCGTATGCACGTTAACTTTCAACACGGATAATTATCAACGTTGAAAACTTAACGTTTATACATTTTCACATCTAACGTAACTTATTCGCGTTACTTCCTAGGAACTTTTGCTGCCGTACGTTCGATTATAACGGAAAAATTATAAACATAACCTGTTTAAAAGATTTTATTCTTAGTAAGTAGGGGAATGTCGTGTATCATGGTCCTTTTTTTATAAAAACTCCATTATCTCGGTAATTAACTTAGATAAAAACTATCTTTAAAACGAAATGTTGTATTTTTAAGCGTGCATAGATCTATTGATAAAGAATTTTCCATTGATTGCCAAATTTAAAAAATATCGCCAATGTTAATTTTTTTTAATTTCGATCCAAGGTACACTCATGTCGTGTACCTTGGAACAGTTAGAGTGTACCTTGGAACTTTTTTAAAAATTAGCAAAATAAAACGGTTTAAAGCAAACATTTCATATATTTATTTAATAAAATACTATTACAATAACTGTTGTGTATAAAAAGAAAAAAAGGTAACTAAATATCAAAACTAAGGATTACCTACACAAATTAGTTTAAACTAAACTAATATACAACAATTTCGATCATTTAAATTATTTGTATATCGTGAAAAAAACTTATATTTCAAGAAAAAATATGATGTAAAACTGTGAATAAAACATTTTTCGAAAATTATTTACATGACTTTTAAAACAAGGTTTACTAATTATTATATGTTAACAAGGTTTACTTTACCTCAAAGTGTCACAAAAGCAATATTTTATCTTTTTAAAATTGTTCCAAGGTACACGCAAAAATCGATCCAAGGTACACGCACTTGAATATTTCACAAAAATTAAAAATTTTATTATTTATTAACAAATATATTACTTTATTAACTAATATATGTATAACTATGAGTCTATATATCGATGTTTATTTGCCGCTTTGTTAAAAAAGAAATTTAAACTTGCAAAAAATGACTTCAAAGTTTAATAAATAATTTACTTTTTGCGATCCAAGGTACACGCTCCATATTTTTGTAATATCGAAATACTGTTTTGATGATAATATTAGCTAAAGATGAAGATAAAGCTAAATAAAACACTTTGTGGAAGACCACATTTTTAAAAACCAAAAGGAAATAGGTAAAAATGCAAAGTTCTAAGGTACACGCGATCCAGGTACACGACTTGCCCCTACTCATTAATAACCCAGTGTAGAAACGGTAATGACATATCATTATTTTTTGCACTACCAGTAATGACACCTACTTACCTTCTGCATTATTTTAAAACCTATAATAATGAGTTACTGATAATGACTTATTTTTATCATTATTTCAAATAGAAAATAATTTTCTAGATTTTTTGAAAATTTTTTGAAATCTATTTTTAGACTCAATATTTTTTAAACACTGGTAAGGATTAGGGTTTTTCTTTTCCCGGACTTTTTCATTTCCCGGGACAGCGGGATTTTTTTGTGAATTTCCCGGGATCCCGGGAATTCCCGCTCGTTAGAAAATGAATATATCCGGCGTATGTTTACTTGAAAAACTCGATATCTATTAAAAAAACTTTCGACAAAGTTCATCTTTTGGTTGCAGTCATGAGAAAATCTACTTAATATATTCTGAAATAAGGGCTAAATATAAAATATCCATATCTTCCACTTTTTCGAGATCAATTCGTTTAACAGTTTAAACAGCGAACTAATATGCAGGTAATATATTTGTATGGAAGGCCGTCTTAATTTTAAAACAACTCTTAGAAATACATTAATTAAATACTAATTCGCGGTTTAAACGGTTAAACAAATTGAATCATAAGTTCTTTCAGGATATAATGGAATTGTTAATGGGTGCAAATTTGTATCGGACCAGCTTTAGAATCAGAACTAAGATCGATTTTTTGATTAAATATGGAATCCAAAAATGGTTATTTCTTGATATTTTGTTTCTAAGCACACAGAAAAACAGTAGCCGGAAAAAAGCAATCACATTTTCTTTTAAATTGAAATTTTATTCCCAACAATTTTTTTGTTTGAAATATTTGTAACTCGTTTGTAAATTGTTATCTTTCATATAAAATTTGTTTAAAAATAAAAATTCAAAGTTACAAAAAAAAAATAGTTTTTTTTTTTATTTACAAATTTCTTTGTTGGTGCCTTTTTAAAAAGTTTTTTTTTGTATTTACAAATTTGGTATGAGAAAGGTGTTTAAAAATTTAATTAAAAATTTGTAAATTCCTTCTGTGCAGATTTTCAGAAGTATTCGTCTATTTTAATTAAAAAGTTTAAAAGTGAGAATTTTTCACACAAATTTTTAGGTAAATCGTCTAAATCTTTTTATAAAAATAAGACACTAAAATATTATTAAATAGTTTTATAACTTTAATTGGTATTTTTTGAATAGAAATTTTTTATGGCAGAACTACTTAAAAAAAATTATTTAATTTTCATTGTTGCATTTTTTTAAATTAACATATAAAAAATCCAAAATAATTTGAAAAAGAATCTGATGCATTATTTTAAAAATAATAGTAAGCTTTAAGTGCAGCGAGAAGTTTTCAACTCAGTCCCGTTCAAAAATATATTTTTTAAAATATTGTACTTTTTAAATATCCCAGAGGATGAAATATCGGATGAAAATTAAAAAATAAAATATTGAAAAATAAAATACAAATTTTTGGATTTTTATTTTTTTTAAATTTATGACCGAAAGCCAAACAATACTAAATATATAACAACGCCAAATGTCAACAATATTTAATCTAACAAAAACATAGAATTTGAAAAATACAACTGAAATAAAGGCATAGCAATTGAAACTTAAATGAAATTATTTGAAGTAGGTAATAAAAACTAAAAACACTTACATCAATAAAAATACGAAAATATAATTTTTTTTAATTTTAATACCGATTTTTTGGAGATATTGGGAGTTGAAATATTGATGTTGAAATGTTGTGTATGTATATTGCTTTATTTGAACAAAGAACATCATTAAAAAATATAAAATTTCCGAGGTACGAGTATTTTTGTTGGTATTTAAACTTGATAATGTATAATAAAATTTGTTTTCGGTTTAACTAAACCTAAACAATTCGGCCTAAATAATATTTTTTTATATTATATATTATTTATTAAATTTTAAATAGCATTTTTTAATTTTAAAAATTTTTTAATTAAATTATTTTTAAAACACTCAATGTTTTTAATTGAAATAAAGCTTCCAAAATTTTAATTTACTAAAAAAAAATCCCGGGAAATCCCGCACTAAATTCCCGAGATTGCGGGATTGAAAAAAGGGCGAGATTCCCGGGAATCCCGTCCCGGGAATTCCCGGGACATAAACCCTAGTGGTATATCATAATCCTATTAACTTTAAAATTTCAGTGTTGTTAACTTTATTTTAAAATTACTAAATTAAAAGAAAAATTTGTTCATGTTTATTGCACTGTCATGATAAATCTGGATAAAAGTAAAGGAAGATTTATCGAAATTATAAGATCTCCAGCAGACCTGGGGTTAATCATTACATTTTGTAATTAATTACACACCCAGGTGAAAATGTTCATATATGGCCATACATGGCAACATATATGGGTTCGGATCCGAAATTTGAGGGTATATGATCATATATGGAGATATATGAATGTTCATATAATATTTTTGTATTTTTGAGTATTTTTGCTAAATATAAATAAGATAGGAACATCAAAAATAAAACTATTTATTATACATATTTATAAAATTTGAGTAATAATTGAGCTAAATTTCAATGATTAGAAAATAAAATTAAATTGTAGTAGTAGACAAAAAAACATCAGAAATTATCAATTGTTTTTCAGATTTATCAATTGTATTGTAGAAGTTATGAATTGTTTTTCAGATTTACCAATTGTATTTCAGAAATAATCAATTTATTTCCAGTTTTATAATTGCTTTTCAGAAATTATCAATTGATTTTCATATTTATCAATTGCATATCAGAAACTGAAAATTGTATTTCAGAAATTTATTAATTGTATTTCAGAAATTCGCAATTTCATTTCAGAAATTATCAATTGTATTTCAGAAACTGGGAATTGTATTTTAGAAATTGCCAATTGTATTTAAGAAATTATCAAATGTATTGTATTTCAATATTTTTTGAATCCGCTCACGTAATTACCCCCATGAAGAAAAAAACTAAAACATTACCCATATATGGATTAATATATGAATTCATATATGAAGATATATGGAATATATGAACCAATAAATGCAGTATATTATCATATATGGATTCATACATTTGAATATATTTACCCATATATGCTTCCATACATAACATACATGTTCATATATGATCATACATTAAACCATATATGCTCATACATGAAACCATATATGACAATATATGAACATATATGAACATTTTCACCTGGGCATGCAATTACACAATTACATGTAATTGTAATTGAAAAAAACTTATCTACAATTACATATTATTTGTAATTGCAATTCAAAAAAGAACAATTACAAGTAATTGAAATTTTTTATTTAAAAAAATAATTTTTGTATATTGTTAGATATGGTCCTATATAATATGATAAAAATTATAAGGTTAATATTTAGATAATTGTATCAAACTATGTCCACTTTTATAACATTTTATATAATTTTATACAAAAAGATATAATTTGATATAATTGGATGAGGACAAAATTCGGATACAATTGTATCGAATTGCATAAAATTGTATCAAATTGTACCAAACTGTATACAATTGTATACAATTCAATACAATATGATACAATAAGATGTTCTCATTTTTCGGATATAATTATATCTAATTACATAAAAGATTATATATAATTAAATATAACTTCATATGGCTCCATAACATTTTTTTTGCTTGGGTATTGATATATTCTTTGTCTGGAAATAACGCATAAAAACGTAATAACTGGAGAACCGTTTGCAATTTTGACTCCAAATTTCAAGTACGATGAAGTACCCAGCAAAACCTTGGCAATGACTGGTCATTACTACATGCATTACTTAGATCTCATATCTCATTACCCGTTGAATTACTTTTAAACTGAATGTAATGAGTTACCGATAATTATACCCCACACATTACTATTTCACAATAGCTGAAACCAATAATATATGTTCTAAATCATTAAAAACCGTAACTATGGCGTAGCCTAGTGGTTATCGTTTTTGCCTGACAGACATGAGGATCGCTGCTCAACTCGTGTTAGCTTCCATTGTTGTTTTTTTTTTGTAATTTATATTAAACATCTATTTATAGAAACGTTGATGTTCATTAAGCAGTATTTAATAACAACAAGTTTTGTGAAAAATAGACATGTATAACAGTTGCCACAATAAATGTGTATACAAGTTAAAGCATTAAAAATCATAGTGATGTCGTGGTCTAATGGTTAGAGTGTTTGCCTGACAATCGTGGGGTACGCTGATCAATACGTGTCAGCTCCTATTGGTTTTTAAATTTTTATACTTTTTTAAATCTATATTCAACATCTATTTATAGAACAGCTGATAAACTACTTACAGGTAACATCAGTGTAATGACTTTCCTCCAATGACATCACCATGTTAAAATAAGTAGTTTAGTAACTAAAAGGTAACTAGTGAACACTTAAGATTTCAATACATAAAACTCATTACATGGTAATGAAAGGTTTTGCTGGGTAATTATGTATAATTGTATCGAATTACATACCATTACATCTAGTTGGATATGTTTATATTATATTCGATACATTTGGATGAGGACAAAATCCGGATAAAATTGTATCAAACCATATATTATTCATTTAAATTAGATCTAATTGTGGCAAAATAGATCTAATATGACCATCATACGATCTAATTTGATACAATTTGATGTTCTCATTTTTCGGATATAATTATATATAATATCAAAAGTCAAATAATAAGGGGATACCTTAATTACATATTACATGTAATAGTAATTGAAATGTAATGATTAACCCCCAGGTCTGTCAAAAATTTTATACTTGGGATGTAAAATATATACCATATATAATTATATATTGTCCTATATAAAGTTAAATATAATTGTATGTCGACATGATATAAAATTAAAAATCGCGTTTTTAAATTTTAAATTAGGAATCATTCCAAAGGGAACCGGGACACTTATCGGAAGAAGGTCTCTGGATTTGGACAAAATTCTGTTTGTAGATCCTCATGACTATCGCGAAATTTACTGTATTTAAATTTTTGTAAAATTCGTCTTATTTCGCTGTTTTTAGTTGATTTTTTTCAGTAAATTTTTGAAAAATACATGATGTATCATTGTAGTTTACCCGCGCTCAAAACAGGTTTAAGCTCTGGTTTGCCTTTTGCTGATGTTTTACAATCAACAAAAACAGCTTCTTTTTTTTTTTTTTTTTTTTTTATTTTATCGGGATATACATTAATTGCATCAAAGGAATTAAATATGCTAAAAATCCCAAACGTATTTAACAAATTGTGAAAAATAATCCGCTGCAGGCATGTCCCTATCCGGATTTCATTCTTGCCTAAGGAAATCGTCAGGGGACGACGTTTTTAGAATTTCTGGAAATATTTCTTAAGTTAAATTACAAACTCAATGAGAATTTTTTGTTCTCGTCTAGGAGCGTTATTAAACATTTAAAATATCAAAGAAAAAACAAAAACAACAACAGAAAATTTTCCACAATTTGCTTTGTCATCTTCCAATGTACTACTCTGTTGTTTTGACAGATCTAGCAATGTAGTGACATCCATTCATGTAGAAACAACAATAGAGAACAATGTTTTCTAAAGTGTCAGTAACATTTAAATTTGCACAAGCACTTGCATATTAGTTTTTTTATTTTATTTTATCGGGATATACATTAATTGCATCAAAGGAATTAAATATGCTAAAAATCCCAAACGTATTTAACATCTGTTGATGCCAAAGTTGTACACAAAAATCTAAACACTGTTCGTACTACTGCTAATGTTACACCTGATCATGAGTTGCCTTCTGTAAGTACAAAAGCTTTAATGGTTACTAACAGTAAAGCTTCTGCTGTTAAGGCTACTACTGCTGTTAAAGCTGCTGTTGCTGTAAAGGGCGGATTATGGGACCGTAAACGTAAATGTGATGTAACTGTACCGTGCCGTAGCTAAAAAGTACACTTATAGAATACCGTAAACGACATTACTATTTAGCATCTATTTCATGTGATTTTATATTTTATTCTAAATTTTTCCACTTATTTATTAATTTTAATTTCTTATTTGTTGTTTGAATCTATTTTCTTTATTCATTTTATATTTTTTTCCAACTAAAATCATTCAGCTGTTTCGATGACGGATAGAAAATTCTGATTTCACCAGAATGATCCGGCAAGTACATTTACGTGTGCGTAACCACTTGTATAAACTTCTTCTTGTGGTTTCGAAACAGCTGATTCGTTACAGTTACGTTTACGGTTGGGTAACTCAGCCTTTAATGATATTGCTATTAAAGATTCTGCTGTTAAAGTTTCTGATGTAATTAAAGTACCTGTTAAATCAAATGATTTTGTTAATTTAAATGGATCTGTTAGTAACAGTATTGCTAATTTGGAGGTTTTTAATCTAAATAACGTAATTGATGCTCAAAGTTAATCAAATTGGAGTAATGTTACAAATAGGAAGAAAAAACCTAAAAACATAATTTCATAATTGGTGATAGTGATAATTCTGAATTGGATATATTACAAAAAATGAAATGGATCCACTTGTCGTCATTTAAGCCAACAGTTTCAGAAGAAAACATTTTATCATATGTGGCAAAACATCTTAATATCCCGCATGTCCCGCATGACATGTTATAAACTTGTAAAAAAAGATGCTTCGTTGTCTAATTTAAAATTGCGATAACTTTTGCAAATGGAAACTGTTTTGCTTGAAATTTTGCAAAAACAGTTTTTAGAAGTCACCCCATATTATACTAAAAATTTGACTTTGGGGACAACTTGGAAAGCTATGCTGCCATATAAAATTTGTCAAAAGTCGCGATTTTAACGTACATATATGCCGCTACAGATGAATACATTCTTTTTGTTGAAATATTTCTTTTTAATTGCATCTTTACTAAGCAATATCATTTATTAAGGCCGATTTTGCTTTCAACGATTCAATTGGCTAAAACCTTAAAAAACCGTAAAAATCAATATAAAACGCGAACAGTGTTTTTAATATTAAGTTTTATGCATAAGATTTTAAGCCTAAATATGAATACAGGTCCTGTGTCCACATTTCACCACAAAAAATTTATATTGATTGCATTTGAAAATTTTTGTATGTAAAAAACTAAATGGAAAACCGCTAAACTTTAAAGGCATTTCGCGGAAAATATGTACCTTAGATCGAAAAATAAAGTACGCCATTGTAATCAGTATGTCCAAAATATATAGAATTGATGGTCAGAGCTCTATTAATTTTTAAAAGTCAAGATTTTGTCTGTAGTGTTATGTTTAATTGTAAAAATCCAAAAAATTTTGTAAAAAATTGCGTTTTTCTTTTGAACCCATTGGCGTTTCAATTTGAAATTTGCACAGTCTGTAGCTGAAATATTAAGTTATCTGCTTCAATAATTTAAAGATAATTAAAGATGGGTTTTTTGAGGTATTTGCAAATTAAGGATATTTTTCAAATTGTATTATCCTTTTTGCATTCAACAATTTAGTTTTGCAATTTATTTTGAAAGTAGATTATATAAGCATTACTAGGTAAAAATTGTATAACAATCGGATAACGCGTTCAAAAGTTGTAACCATTTGAACATAATGTATTTTTCACAAATTTACTGAAAAAAATCAACTTCAAACAGCGATCGAACGCGTACCAAAATGAATTTGGAAAAAAAAATGTTCGTTTAATATCGTGATACTTAGCAGAATGTATGTAGGTACCAAGTTTTGTAAAAATCGAAAGGGGTCATGTCCAAAATCTTCTATTTTTGTACTCATTTAATATGGACTGATACTTATACAAATATTTTCTACATTCTTAAATTTTAAAGCTACCCAGCCAGAAATTGATGATGGTACAAAAAACTAAGTACCCTCAAAGTAGGGTTGCCATTTCCACTTTGAGAGAAAGAGGACGTCAACCTCAAAAAAAGCGGACATTTGACTTAAAAAAGAGGACATTTTTTATTAATAACTTAATTTTACAAAAATCAACAACGCGATAAAATATACAAATAAAAATTTATTTTTTAAATAAAACAATTTTTATTCCCACTAAAAAAAATTCACAAAAAACAAAAAATTATTCTGAACTTTAACCCTTAAATGCATTGTGTAGCCAATTGGCAACATACCAGTTTTTTTTTATTATTTTTTTTTTGCGCATTGGGGCTGCTTCTGTACAAAGCTTCCTTATAGTTTAGCTCAGATTTTTTAAACACCCGAGTAAAAAAAATTATATATAATCATATGTGGCATATATTACAATATATAATTAGACATGTCGTTATGTATATCCATATATAATTATATATGACGTCTTTTTCCAAAATGTTTCCTTATATTATGCCATATATAATTTCATCTCATTAGATATAAGCCTTTATAATATTAGATATGGCATATATGATTATATATTACATAGCATGGCTGATCTTATTGCATATATAGTTGTATATAGAGCTATATCTTAATATATATGGCGGCACTTTAGGAATATATAATTATATATGGTATCATTTAAACAATATATAACTATATATGGTGCCAGTTAAACTATATATTATCATATATGGTGGCATTTAAACAATATATGGTCATATATGGTACCTCATGAACAAAATCTTAAATACAGTTGCAGATATGATAACATATGATTCTATATATAGTGCCATATATATTTATATATGGTGTTATTTAAGTAATATATTACTATATATGGTGCCATTTAAACCATATATTATCATATATGGTGCCATTTCAACAATATATGCTCATATATGGGACCTCATGAACAACATTTTTAATACAGTTCCAGATATATATATATATATATATATATATATATTGATATATGGTATCATTTAAACAATATATTCCCGGTGAAAAATGTTCATATACGCTCAAACATGTTCATATATGGTTTATGTATGGACACATATGAACAAATATGGATTTTTTATGAACATATATGAATTTTATATGAACATATATGGAAGTATATGTGATTCCATATATGGAAAAAATTTCATATACAGACATATATGGAAGCATCTGTTATTTCATATATGGAAATGGCACTCATATATGGACAAATATGAAAGTATATGTTATTCAGTTTATGCAAAAGGGACTTGTATATGAACATATTTCGAAGAATACATTTTTCCATATATGTAAAAGGAACTCATATTTGGATAAATATGGAATTATATTTAATGCCATGAATAAAAAAAGGAACATATGTAGCGCCAAATTTGAATGTCATACATAAATTTATATATATCGTACAACCTTATAATAAAGGACAGCAACGTTCGCATGTATTCGCATATTTTTAATGAATGTATTTGTTCATATATGTCCATATATGAACATATACTTAGGTGTTACCTCATTTTTTGAATTTCTTCATATATGTGCAAACCATATATGAACATATACGAACATTTTTCACCGGGTTACCATATGTGGTGACATTTAAACCATACATTATGATATATGGTACCATTTCAACAATATATGGTCATATATGGAACCTTATGAACAACATTTTTAATACAGTTCCCGATATGATAATATATGCTACCATATATAGTACCATATACTTTGATATATCGCATCATTTAAATAACCCTAGTAAAAATAGTTACATATAGTCATATATGTGATTAAGTTATATCTGTATAAATATACAGTTTCATCCGTAGAATGGCCCGATATATTTTTATCAATTGTTTGTCAATTTTTGTCTAAATGTATCAGTTTAGATCTGACCTGATTAAATTATGTGTTAATCAGATGAAAATATTATCAGATTTTTGACCTCCCGGTTAAAATTCGACATATATGTATGTATCCATTCATGGACATGTGTGAACTCACATATGCTGGTATATTTTTTTTTTTTTTCAATTCATTTTATTTGCAATCTATTTTATATACATAAGTAAAAATAATAAGCAAATCTTATGATAAATAAAAACTAACTTAAGATATTGAGATCGAATGAGCTCAATACGAAAAAAGAAAACAATTGTATTGTTAATATATATTTACATTTTTCTATTTTCTAAAAGGTAGGTCAAGTACATGAAACCTTTTCAGTCTACGCATTTCATCACTATCATCTAATAAATTTATAGCTAATATATTTGAATGATTGCTTAGTCTATTAAGGTATCTTCAGAGAACTTATATTCTTAGAGAAGGTGCATTAGAAAGCTCACTTTTTTTTGAGCTTTCTATGGCGTGAACGATGAGGGCAAAAATTTGATTTTAGCAAATTCTACTTTATCACTAGATGACGTTAGTGTTCCCGTGAACTGAAGGGACAAATTATTTTTGTTTACGAAATGTGGTAAGGTAGGACATGTAAGAAATGTAATAGGCGAGCAGCAAAATTAGGATGGTTGAAAAAAACAAAAATCAGGAATTTGTTTTTCTTTTAGGCGAGGGGGGCGCATATTACTACATGTTATTGTTTATGATATTTGGGTGTGCGGGGTTGTAGAAAATATTTTTTTTATTGGTGGATAGGTTTCTTGATGGTGGTATAGTTAAATGTTTGTAACTTAAGGGACGAGGAGGGATGGGTAGATTTTTGTTTTAATGGGTATAAATTGCATTAGATGCGTGTGTATGTGCATTTTTGTTTACATTTGTAACAACAATAAGCTTTACACGCAGGAGCAACAACAATGTTTACAATGTTTTTTTTTGTTGTTGTTTTGGTTTTTTTATTTTGTTTTTTTTTTTTTGTTTGGTGAAGCAAAAGATAAGCAAACCAACAACAAACATACTGTTTTTTATTATTGTTGGACAAAAATATTTTCTATCATTATATATGTACATATATATGTATGTACATACATATATATGTAGGTATTAAAACTTATTAAATTTTAATTTTTTTGAATTTGCCAAATTTCACTATTCTTTGAAATTTGGCAACATGGCTTGTGTTCGTATATTATGTATTACAATTACTAACATACAATATTTTTGGATTTAAAATCTAAAAAACATCTTTATTTCTGTTTGTAAAAATGATAATGTATATTTGAAATTTTTGAAATATTTTAAATATTTGCAATATTTCAAACATTTCAAAATATTAAAAAAAAGGAAGCTACTTATTTTACTTAACTACCCAGTGTAGAAAATCATTACCAGATATGTGGTTATGTAACTACATACTTGGTAATGGTAACTAGTTACTTTTGTTATTACATTTCTTATTACCTTTATATGGCGATGTCGCGAAAAATAATGAGTTATGGTTACACACCAGCCTACAAAAAATCAAAAAATATATCGTTACCTATGTGCTTACCAGTACAGACCAAAATAATGAGTCTAAAAATAGATTTTCAAAAAAATAAATTATATAAAAAAAAATATTTTTTATTGTATTTTTTTTTTTAATAAAATTTGCTGGTGCGGGAATCGAACCTGGGTCTACAGATTGCCAGTCAATAGCTCTACCATCTGAGCTATATCGACATGTAATATTTAATAGATAAAAACATAATTGACCTGCTGCACACAAGTAAGCTTACTCGCCAACATACAAAAAATCAAAAAATATGTGGTTACACATATCCTTACCAGTGTTTAAAAAATATTGAGTCCAAAAATAGATTTCAAAAAATTTAAAAAAAAATCTAGAAAATTATTTTCTATTTGAAATAATGATAAAAATAAGTCGTTATTAATAAGGTAAGTGGGTGACATTACTGGTAGTCCAAAAAATAATGATATGTCATTACCGTTTCTACAATGGGTACATATTTCATTTATTTCAAAATATTTATATTTCAGCTTTGAAGTATTAATATTAACAAAATATTTATATTTCAGCTTTGAAATATTAATATTTATTTACTTACTCCAAATTATTTGAAATAAATAAAAAAATATTAATATATTAAAACTCAAATATAAATATTTGTTTACTTACTTAAAAACTATTTTAAGTAAGTAATAAAATACTTATACTTGAACTTTCAAATATAATTACGAAAAATATTTCAAATTGTTAATTTAAGTAAATATTTTTAAGTAACTATACATCTTTGTTCTTGGCACGAGCAAATTTTTTTTTAAAAACAATTAACAATAAAAAAATACTATTATTTAAATTATTTTTTCGAAAATCTATTTTTCAATACTGATAAGCATATACATTCAAAAATGCTTGACAGTTACTACATGACAATTGTTTGTGTAGTAATCAGTAGTAGTTGTTTTCAACTGTAATTACTGTTGTTTTCCTATGCAAAACTATAAAACAATTGGTATGACAGTTATTTAAAGAACTAACAAGAAGTACTGCAATTTTTTAGCTCTTGGTTAAAGCAGTTATTTTTAATATGATAATAAACAACTACCAAAACAGTATTTTCACAGTAAACTGTTATTTTTGTTAGTTATTTTAAAAGCACAAATTTTTTTCAATTTCGTTTAATTTGAAAAATTCATGGTTAGTTTATATATGTTGTTATTGATATATTCCTAGCATGCAAATAAAAATCAGAAATTCTTATTGTATCACCAATCCATTAAAGCATAATAACTGAAGAAACGTTAGGAATTTTCGCTTTGAATTTTAAATATGCTGAAGTAATTACACATATTTTTGTAATCGAGAGAAAAAAAATTGTTTTTTTTTATAAAAATATACTTTTATAATATCAAAAGAATTGAGTGTAAAAAAAAAACAATGGTTTTTACACATTTTGTCAGTTGCTTTAAAATTTTTGTAGTAAAAATTTTTCACTTAATTTTCCGATATTGTTAGTTGTTTTTAATGTATTTCTTAGTTATTTTTTAACACTTTAAAATAACAACATTTTTAGTTATTTTAAAGTTAAATGCCTTTGTCATTTTTTTAACTGCATATACCTTTGTTTTAACTGTCATTTTCAATAGATTATACCGACAAACTTTTTTGAGTGTATTTGACGAAATTTTTTTCGTTTTCTAATATGCTGGCGTATAAGCACAACTCATACCATACACATGTCATACCAATTGTTTTATATTTTTGCATAGGAAAACAACAGTAATTACAGTTGAAAACAACTACTACTGATTACTACACAAACAATTGTCATGTAGTAACTGTCAAGCATTTTTGAATGTATGTGCTTATCAGTATTGAAAAATAGATTTTCGAAAAAATAATTTAAATAATAGTATTTTTTTATTGTTAATTGTTTTTAAAAAAAAAATTTGCTCGTGCCAAGAACAAAGATGTATAGTTACTTAAAAATATTTACTTAAATTAACAATTTGAAATATTTTTCGTAATTATATTTGAAAGTTCAAGTATAAGTATTTTATTACTTACTTAAAATAGTTTTTAAGTAAACAAATATTTATATTTGAGTTTTAATATATTAATATTTTTTTTATTTATTTCAAATAATTTGGAGTAAGTAAATAAATATTAATATTTCAAAGCTGAAATATAAATATTTTGTTAATATTAATACTTCAAAGCTGAAATATAAATATTTTGAAATAAATGAAATATGTACCCATTGTAGAAACGGTAATGACATATCATTATTTTTTGGACTACCAGTAATGACACCCACTTACCTTATTGATAACGACTTATTTTTATCATTATTTCAAATAGAAAATAATTTTCTAGATTTTTTTTTTTAATTTTTTGAAATCTATTTTTGGACTCAATATTTTTTAAACACTGGTAAGGATATGTGTAACCACATATTTTTTGATTTTTTGTATGTTGGCGAGTAAGCTTACTTGTGTGCAGCAGGTCAATTATGTTTTTATCTATTAAATATTACATGTCGATATAGCTCAGATGGTAGAGCTATTGACTGGCAATCTGTAGACCCAGGTTCGATTCCCGCACCAGCAAATTTTATTTAAAAAAAAAATACAATAAAAAATATTTTTTTTTATATAATTTATTTTTTTGAAAATCTATTTTTAGACTCATTATTTTGGTCTGTACTGGTAAGCACATAGGTAACGGTATATTTTTTGATTTTTTGTAGGCTGGTGTGTAACCATAACTCATTATTTTTCGCGACATCGCCATATAAAGGTAATAAGAAATGTAATAACATAAGTAACTAGTTACCATTACCAAGTATGTAGTTACATAACCACATATCTGGTAATGATTTTCTACACTGGGTAGTTAAGTAAAATAAGTAGCTTCCTTTTTTTTAATATTTTGAAATGTTTGAAATATTGCAAATATTTAAAATATTTCAAAAATTTCAAATATACATTATCATTTTTACAAACAGAAATAAAGATGTTTTTTAGATTTTAAATCCAAAAATATTGTATGTTAGTAATTGTAATACATAATATACGAACACAAGCCATGTTGCCAAATTTCAAAGAATAGTGAAATTTGGCAAATTCAAAAAAATTAAAATTTAATAAGTTTTAATACCTACATATATATGTATGTACATACATATATATGTACATATATAATGATAGAAAATATTTTTGTCCAACAATAATAAAAAACAGTATGTTTGTTGTTGGTTTGCTTATCTTTTGCTTCACCAAACAAAAAAAAAAAAACAAAATAAAAAAACCAAAACAACAACAAAAAAAAACATTGTAAACATTGTTGTTGCTCCTGCGTGTAAAGCTTATTGTTGTTACAAATGTAAACAAAAATGCACATACACACGCATCTAATGCAATTTATACCCATTAAAACAAAAATCTATCCATCCCTCCTCGTCCCTTAAGTTACAAACATTTAACTATACCACCATCAAGAAACCTATCCACCAATAAAAAAAATATTTTCTACAACCCCGCACACCCAAATATCATAAACAATAACATGTAGTAATATGCGCCCCCCTCGCCTAAAAGAAAAACAAATTCCTGATTTTTGTTTTTTTCAACCATCCTAATTTTGCTGTTCGCCTATTACATTTCTTACATGTCCTACCTTACCACATTTCGTAAACAAAAATAATTTGTCCCTTCAGTTCACGGGAACACTAACGTCATCTAGTGATAAAGTAGAATTTTCTAAAATCAAATTTTTGCCCTCATCGTTCACGCCATAGAAAGCTCAAAAAAAGTGAGCTTTCTAATGCACCTTCTCTAAGAATATAAGTTCTCTGATATGGTTGTAAGAAATATAATACCTTTCCTAGGCAAAGATTTAATAACTTTAGAGTCAATTCTATCATAGCCCGGAGACTTTGCATTGTTAAGTTTATTTACTGCATTCTGAACTTCAGCTGGAGTAATATGCTTTATCGGACGATCCATTTGGCAAGGTATGTCAAGGAAGTGCAGTATCTCATTCCTATCAGATTGATTGTTTAAAGTAAAGGGGTTAAAAGTTTGTTCTAAATGTTTTTTGAATACATTAGCTTTGCCTTGATCAGATCTACACCAATCTCCATTATTATCTTTAATTGGTATGTTTCTCTTTGGCGGACGTTTGAGATATTTTGTTGCTTTCCAAAGGCTATGATCGTTATTTTTTGTTACATCCAGTTGTCTTAAGAAATTTTTTACCGAATCATTTTTATATTCTTTTAAACGTTTTTTTAAATATTGCGATGCTCTATTAAAGTTGGTTTTATCTAATGGGCTTCTAGTACTTTGATATAATCGCCTTAATCTTCTTTTATTCATTATGAGTTCTCTTAATTCCGCTGAGACTCTAATATTATAGCCTTTACTGTGACATTGTTGTGGTGTTGATAAAAATCCTGCTTCATGAATTAAATTCGTAAACGATTCTACAGCGTCTTCTAACTCGCATCCTGTTTTGATTGAAACATTTAAATTTAAGTTTTGTTCTATCCAATACTCAAAAGATTGCATATCTGTTTTGGCAGTAACAATATTTACTTTCTTTGCTATTGTATGTAGAACTGTACTAAAGGTTACAATTATAGGACTATGATCGGAACTTAAATCATCGCTACTTAATATATCCAAAAAAGAACTTGGTATTCCATTGTAAACAATAAAATCAAGCAAATCTGGTCTCTTTGCAGGGTCACTTGGCCAGTATGTAGGACTTCCTGTAGATAAGGATGAATAGTGGTTTTTAGTTATGCACTCGTAAAGCGCTTTCCCTTTTGCATTATGAACACGTGATCCCCACCAGGGGTGTTTAGCATTAAAGTCGCCTCCAGCAATGAACTTTGGACCAATATTTCTGAAAAAGTTTTCATAGTCTGAACATTCAACATTATGTCTTGGTGGAAAATAAATTGAATATATATTAATAGAGCTACTGTCACATGTAACTTTCACACCTGCGGCTTGTAGAAATGGTTTTGTAATTGCATTTAAAATTTCATATTTAATTTTAGATTTTATTAATATAGCAGCACCGGCATGTGCATTTCCACTGGGATGGTTAGCAATTACTAAATCATAACCTTTTATTCTAAAAAATGTTCTACTTGTAAAGTGAGTTTCAGATATTAAAAATAAGTCAATATAATTGTTTTTAAGAAAAATTTCAACTTCGTTTCTGTGATTAGAAACACCATTGGCATTCCATATTGCTATTCTTAAGTTTAATTGCATAATTTGTTCATTAACATTGACATCATATTCATTAGATTTTCCATCATCCTTTCAAGTCTGTCTAACCGAGAGTTTTCGCTAGATTCTGATTTCTTTACAGTTTCTGAAAATGACACAGTGTATCTATTTTGATTGGGTTGGCTATATTCAGTGCCGTTTAAATTGGGATATTCCGAGGAATTCATAGTAAAATTAGAATGTCTTTGACGATTATAATTAAAACTTTGCCTGTTGGGCCTCTGAGAAACAAGATTTTGGTAGACTTTACAACCTTTGTAATTGGCTGTATGATTTGATAAACAATGCACACAACGTGGTGGTACTTCCTTAGATTTAGTGCACTCAGCAGTGACATGGTCCATGCCGCATTTAACACATCTGAATGGCTTTTTACAATAGGATTTTGTATGACCGAATTGTTGACAGCGGTGACATTGTACTAAATCATTTGTTCTCATAGGTGGCTCAATTTTAACTACAGCATGATTTATACTCTTAATATCGAATACAGTTTTGTTGTTTTGGTTTGGATCTAAGTCAACGAAAAACATAGGAAGAGGCTGTTTTGTAACACGACTCATGGCGTTTCTAACTGATCTAACATCGTGACCTAACAATATAAGTTCAGCTTTGATATCCTCAACAATTCTATAGGCCCTTTCTTGCTTTAACTGATAAGTGTGAAAATTAATTTTTTCACTTTCTAAATATTTAATACATTTTCTGTATGAGTCTACAGATTTTACCATTAAACGAACTTGACCTTCCCTCAAAGACTTAAAATTAAAATCATTAGGAATGACACTATTTAATTTTTTTATCATAAAATTGATGTTTTGTACACTTCGTATATAAATTGCTGGAGGTTTTGGTGTTGCTTCTTCTTTTTCGTCTGCCCTCCCTCTTCCATATCAAGGGCTGCATATTTATTGTTGTTTGATGTACTTGCCATTTCTTGCATTTTAACTACTTTTTGTTGTTTAAGTTTTGGGGACTCGATTCTCTTTCGTTTTGTTGGTACATTCTGCCAATTTAACTCAGCATCATCACTGCTATCTTCGCTAAGGTTTACCATACTCTATGCTACTACTGTATAGCAATGTTGTTGTTACACATAGACAATTATTTTAAAGTGCAGTGATTGCACTAAAATTGTTTTTGTGGGATTATCAATTCTATTATAGAATTTACTAATCCCTTTTTAAACACTAATCTGTTTTTTTACAAAGTTTTTGCTTTTTTTATTATTTAAAAATGTATGTTGCCACAATATACGTCTGTTTGTGATCGCGGTTAAACAAAGACTTTTATGCTGGTATATGAAGTCATACAAATTCATACATCTCCATATACTTCCATATAGTATTCATATGTGTTCATATGTATTCATATGTGATCATACATGAACATATTACCTCAATTTTCGTTAATGTACACACATGATCATGTATGGAAACATATGAAAATGTATGTAAATATTACCTCAAACTTCGTTAATGCACACATATGAACATATATGGAAATTCATATGAGCATATGTGAATCATTCATGCACACATATGGATCATATATTGATGCATATGGGCATGCATGAATCATATGTGCTCATGTATAATCGATTTTTAACAGGGCTGATACAATTTTATCGGTACCTTATGCAATTGTACCAAAGTTTTAAACTGATATCAGGTGAAAATTGGGATATAACTATATAATTTTGTATACAAATATATCTATTTGGACCTAAACTGATAACATATGATATAAACCAATAAAATTGTATCAGGTCAAAAATCTGATACAATTTAGTCTGATTAACACATAATTTAATCCAGAGCTGTTAAATTTGGATTACGATTAGTAATCAATTAGATTACATTTTCAAAATAATGGTATTGATTACATAATTCTCTTTTGAACAATTCCTGATTGTTAATTAATTATGGTTACAAATAGTCCAAAAATAATCAAGATTAATTAGGATTACGAGAAAATAATCAAAAATAATCAAAAGTAATCAAAAACATAATTGACTACTTTCAAGGATTATTTTTGATTATTTTAGATTATTTTTTAAAAATTTTGAATTCCCAGGTGAAAATGTTCATATATGTTCACATATTGTCATATATGATTTCATGTATGAGCATATATGCTTTAATGTATGATCATATATGAACATATATGTAATGTATGGAAGCTTATATGGGTAAATACATTCAAATGTATGAATCGATATATGATAATATACTGCATTTATTGGTCCATATATTGGTTCATATATTCCATATATCTTCATATATGAACTGATATATTATTCCATATATGGGTAATGTTTTAAGTTTTTTTTTGTCATGGGGGTAATTACGTGAGCGGATTCAAAAAATATTGAAATACAATACATTTGATAAATTCTTAAATACAATTGGCAATTTCTAAAATACAATTGCCAGTTTCTGAAATACAATTGATTATTTGTAAAATACATTTGATAATTTCTGAAATGCAGTTGCGAATTTCTGAAATACAATTAATAAATTTCTGAAATACAATTTTCAGTTTCTGAAATACAATTCATAATTTCTGAAATTGGTAGTTTCTGATATACAATTGATAAATATGAAAATCAATTGATAATTTCTGAAAAGCAATTATAAAACTGGAAATAAATTGATTATTTCTGAAATCTAAATGGTAAATCTGAAAAACAATTCATAACTTCTACAATACAATTGATGAAACTGAAATTCAATTTATTATTTCTGAAATACAATTGATAAATCTGAAAAACAATTGATAACTTCTGAAATATAATGATAAATTTTGAAATATGTACAATTGAAAATGTTGCAGTAAGATAAAAACAGCAAAAATAAAACTGCTAAATTTATTTATTAAAAACAAAAAACGAAAATGGAACTTTAAAAATTTTAAATTTTATGTGATGTTTTTTGTCTAATACTACAATTTAATTTCATTTCCTAATCACTGAAATTTAGCTCAATTATAACTCAAATTTTATAAATATATTAAATACTTTTATTTTTGCTGTTCCTATCTTATTTATTAGCAAAAATACTGTGGTAATTCAGCAGTTTTTCATTGTGAACTAATTTTTGGTAGCTTTAACTAAAATTTTTACACACTTTTTTCTATTAGTGTATAAACAATCATTAAATAATCAAAAAACAGTCATAAAAAAATTTCTAAACTTGAAGTAAAATGTTTATGTCCATTAAAAATTTCATAATTTCTCAATTTCATTCAAATATACAAATTCATCAGTAAGAATTGTAATATTTACATTTAATTTAAATAAAAAAGCAATATTTTTATTAAAAAATAAAAAAAAAAATTATATGAACATTCATATATCTCCATGTATGGCCATATACCCTCAAATTTCGGATCCGAACCAATATATGTTGCCATATATGACCATATATGAACATTTTCACCTGGGTTTACATCATTTTATACATACATACATTATATTTTGAAAAATTTGCGTTTAGAACGTAAAAAAATTCTGAACAAATAAAACAAAATTAGATAGTTTTGTATACAAAATATAGGTATATTCACTTCAATAACAAAACCATCAATAACAATTTTAGTACATCCTAAATCAACAAAAAAGGGAAAAATACGCGAAAAAATAATAAAGAGAAACAAATACATTCAGACTACATCCAATTCACAAAAAAAAAAAAAGTTTTATAATATATATATTACAATTGGCCTTAATTACAACTAAATTTTCAAAAGAAAAATCAGACAATGATTGCCGCCTTGGACTGTTGACGATCCCGGCAAAAGAAAACAGTCGTTCAACTGGAGCTGAAGACGTTAAGGGCGTGTTAAAAAAAATAAATGCATCCCTTAGTAAATCATATTTTTGCCAAATCTCGTCAGCACTTGCATTATCATTTAAATAGCTGAAGAACTGATATTTTAACTTTAATCTGTTCTTGTGGAGAAGGACTTACTTCAATTTCATCATCTGCAAAGTTAAATCTTTAAAGTAAAAAACGAGATAAATGTACGCATAAGCTCACCATCATCCCGCGACGAGAACTTTATAATTTCAAGAAAAATACTGATGTAAATGAATGGAAAGATAAAATCAGTACTTTAAAAATGAAAATCAATAAACGCATTATCCCGTCCAATATAAATGATTTTGACACATCATTGATTGCGACACATCAATGATGTTAAAGTTAGCTATAGTTTACGAAATAATATTTCAAAAACTAGAGCTAATATTAAAAATTGGTGTTCACATTCGTGATACTCATCCTAAAATATATCAGAATTGATATGTCGCATGCCCGATGCAATTTTAGTGTTGTACTGTGTTATTAAGAGTTTACAAAAATTATGTTTAATACTCACCAAAAAATATACGTAAAAAAATATATACTTTATACAAATAGAGCACAATTGAAGTAAAAAACAAAAGGATGAATGCAAACAGGTTATCAATTATCAAATCGTTCAACAATAATAATAATAATAAAAAATTAAAAAAAAAACTAGCATTAAATACTGGTAGAATTTCATGTAGAAAAATTTATTTGTGACAGTATTGCCATAATTTCGCAAAATAAAAAAAATAATCAAAAACAATCAAAAGTAATCTTTGAAAGTAGTCGAATTATTTTTTGATTACTTTTTATTATTTTTGATTATTTTCTCGTAATTTTTATCAATCTTGATTATTTTTGGATTATCTGTAATCGTCGTCAATTAGTAATCGTGCGAATTTTAAAATAATCGTAAAATAGTCATTATTTCACCTTTCAAAAAAAAATAATCTAATTACTAATTATTACGATTAGTAATCATTACTTAACAGCTATGATTTAATCACGTCAGATCTAAACTGATGCAATTAGATAAAAACTGATAAACAACTGATACAATTTTATCGGGCCATCTTTCGGATCAAATGGTACATGGATCACTCTAAGTTATATATTACCATATAAAGCTCCAAATTCTTTTTTTTAATAAGAAACATATACCATATATGGTGCCATTTAAACAATATACTGTCATATATGATGCCATTTAAACAATATATGGTCATATATGGTAACTCATCACCAACTACAATATTAACTGTATTTCAGAAGCTATTAACTGTGCTTCAGAAATTTTAAATGTATTTCAGAAATTATCAAATGTATTACAGAAATTACACTGTGCGACAAATGGTAGGGGTCAGTGATCGGGAAGGATTCAAACTACCGGGGAAAGTTATATCGGTAAAAAAGAAGTTATACGTGTCCCGGCGTTTCGCTGGGTCACATCTAGGAATCGAGATATATCGATTTGAAGTAAGTAACTATCATATAGGGGAAATTGTCAGCTTTGGTGGTCTTTTTTTTGACATAACTCGAGAACCACTAGTCCGATTTTAATAAAAATTAAATTAAATTAAAAATTACAATTCCTTTAATATGTTCATATAACGTTTTTCTATTTACTCAACAGTTTTGCCGGTAAAAATAAATGTATGAAGAAAAAAATATTTTTTGCCTAAAATATTAAATTTTTTTTTTTTAAATTCATAAAAAATCCAAAATGGAAAAAAAAGGCAAGTCGTATTACTTTCACGCAAAGACACATAACCTTTAAACAAAATGAGGCATAGATCATGAGGGGAATTTTTTAAATTTTTATTTATATTATCAGAGGTTTTGAGGTAATTTTCTAATTTTTAATTGATTTTTTAATTTAATTATGGCCAACTCAAAAAACAAGTCAACTGCCATTAAGGGACCTATCCCATGATCGGGCAATCGGTGGCATATTCAAGGCACTTCCACTATATTCGTGTGTGTTAATGTTGTTTTCTTTTTTATTTTTTTCTTTTCCATGTTTTTTTTATTTGCTGTGTGTGTGTTTGTTTTTTCTTTCTCTTTTTTATTTGAACAGAAACTAAAAACATATAACTTAACCATCAGCAAGCCATCACGCATAAGCAACATTAGCTCAGACGGTAGAGCGTTTGCCTTACAAGCAGAATGTTGTGTTATCGAGCCCTTCTTCGACGCCAAGTAGATTATTTTTAATTCTTAATTTTTTATTAGTTTATTTGAAAAACTATTTTTAGACACACCACTTTACTGCCACAATGTGTCTCAACTGTAGCAATTGGTCATTTCCAATGACAACGCCATGTTAAAGTGATATGTCTCTTTCAAACAAAGAGACCGATCAACGACCGGTCTCCGCCCCTTTGGGACCTATCCTGCGTGTCATCTGGGACCGGTCCCTTTCCTCGTAGGGTAGTTACTAACTTCAAATCGATATATCTCGATTCCTAGACGTGACCCAGCGAAACGCCGGGACACGTATAACTTGTTTTTGACTGTCGCATAGTGTTATTAATTGTATTTCAGAAATAATCAAATCTATTTCAGAACTTGTTGATTGTATTTAATAACACTGTGAGACAAATGGTAGGGGTCAGTGATCGGGAAGGGTTCAAACTACCGGGGAAAGTTATATCGGTAAAAAAGAAGTTATACGGGTCCCGGCGTTTCGCTGGGTCACTCCTAGGAATCGAGATATATCGATTTGACCTTTGGTGGTCTTTTTTCGACATAACTCGAGAACCACTAGTCCGATTTTGCTCAAACAATTTTAAAAAAAATTAAAAATTACAATTCCTTTAATCTGTTTATATAACGTTTTACTATATACTCAACAGTTTTGCCGGTAAAAATAAATGTATGAAGAAAAAAATATTTTTTGCTTAAAATATTTAAAAAAAGTAATAAACAAAAGGTTATTGATTTTTATGGTAGCGGTAACAAACATTTATTTTTACCGGCAAAACTGTTGAGTATATAGAAAAACGTTATATGAACAGATTAAAGGAATTGTTATTTTTATTTATTTTAAAATTGTTTGAGCAAAATCGGACTAGTGGTTCTCGAGTTATGTCAAAAAAAAGATATATCTCGATTCCTAGGGGTGACCCAGCGAAACGCCGGGACACGTATAACTTGGTTTTCACCGATATAACATTTCCCGTTGGTTGCATCCCATCCCGATTTTGACTGTCGCATAGTGTAATTAATAGAGAAAAATTTCTGAAATACATTTCATAATTTCTGAAATACAATTGATAATTTCTGAAATACAGTTTGATAATTTCGGAAACACAGTTGTGAATTTCGAAAATACAATTAATAATTTCTGAAATACAATTGATAAAACTGACATTTAATTGACTAGTTCTAAAATACAATTCATAAATCTGAAAAATAATTGATAAGTTCTGAAATACAATTGATAAAACTGAAATTCAATTGATTATTTCTGAAATACAATTGATTAATCTTAAAAACAATTGATACAATTGGAACCGTTAAAAAGATAAATAATAAATAAATAAAATTATTTTTTAAGTAAATGAATGTTATTTTAGTTTGACTCAAGATCATAAATTAATATCACATTCTGTTTATTTTCTTTTAAAAATTCAATTTAATAAAAAATTGAAAAATATAATTTTATAAAAACATTTATAGAAAATAAAATTATAATTTTATAAAAAGAAATTCTTTTTATAAAAAGAAATGCATAGCCGTGAACGGTATCGAACTCGAGACCTTCTGAGTTTAAACCTTATTTTAACAAAATATTGTAATTTTTATAAAATCTGCTCTGCCAGTGTATTATTTTTTGAACTGTTGTCAATATCTATCTGAGATCTTACTTAATCCCAAATAAATGGAGATCTTACGTAGTACCCAAATATAATGTGGGATCTAATTTTATCTGTCATTTTTCTGGATAGTTTTAGATGTCAATCCCCAAATATATTGCTGTTTCTAATTCGATCTGCCATTTTAATACCGAAATAAATTGCTGGATCTAATTCGATCTGCAATTTATGGGATAAATTAAGATCCTACCAAATCCCCAAATATATCACTGGATTTAATTCGATCTGCAATGTATCTGAAAAGTTAGGATCTTACGCAATCCCGAAATATATTACTGGATCTAATTTGAACTGTCATTTTTTGGATAAATTTAGATCTTACTTAATCCCCAAATATATTGCTGGATCTAATTCGATCTGCCATTTTTCGGATCAAATTAGATCTAAGTTTATCCACAAATATATTGCTGGATCTAATTCCATCTGCCATTTTTCGGATCAATTTAGATCTAAGTTTATCTCCAAATATATTGCTGGATCTAAATCGATCTGCCACTTTTTCGGATCAAATTAGATCTAAGTTTATCCACATATATATTGCTAGATCTAATTCGATCTGCCAAAATTGAGATCAAATTAGATCTAAGTTTATTCACAAATATATAACTGGATCTAATTCGATCCGCCATTTTTCGGATCAAATTAGATCTAGGTTTATCCCCAAATATATCATTGGACCTCCCAATTTTGAGATATAACTTGATCTTAGTTTATCCCCATATATACAATGGGATCTAATACGATATCATTGGATACACCCAATATTGAGATCTAATTGGATCAGCTAGATATTACAGCAGATCTTACAATATTATGTTAAAATAAGGTTTAAACTCAGAAGGTCTCGAGTTCGATACCGTTCACGGATATGCATTTTTTTTATAAAAAGAATTTCTTTTTATAAAATTATAATTTTATTTTCTATAAATGTTTTTATAAAATTATATTTTTTTTTATTAAATTGAATTTAAAAAAAAAATAATTTTTTTTACATCTTTTTAACGCTCTACACCATTTCCAATTGTATCAATTGTTTTTAAGATTTATCAATTGTATTTCAGAAATAATCAAATGAATTTCAGTTTTACCAATTGTATTTCAGAACTTATCAATTATTTTTCAGATTTATGAATTGTATTTCAGAACTAGTCAATTGAATTTCAGTTTTATCAATTGTATTTCAGAAATTATTAATTGTATTTTCGAAATTCACAACTGTGTATCAGCAATTATCAAACTGTATTTCAGAAATTATCAATTGTATTTCAGAAATTATGAAATGTATTTCAGAAATTTTTCTCTATTAATTATGAAATACAATCAACAAGTTCTGAAATAGATTTGATTATTTCTGAAATACATTTAAAATTCCTGAAATACACTTAATAGCTTCTGAAATACAGTTAATATTGTAGTTGCGGATGAGTTACCATATATGACCATATATTGTTTAAATGGCATCACATATGACAGTATATTATTTAAATGGCACCATATATGGTATATGTTTCTTATTAAAAAAAGAATTTGGAGCTTTATATGGTAATATATAACATAGAGTGATCCATGTACCATTTGATCCGAAAGATGGCCCGATAAAATTGTATCAGTTGTTTATCAGTTTTTATCTAATTGCATCAGTTTAGATCTGACGTGATTAAATTATGTGTTAATCAGATGAAATTGTATCAGATTTTTGACCTGATACAATTTTATTGGTTTATATCATATGATATCAGTTTAGGTCCAAATAGATATATTTGTATACAAAATTATATAGTTATATGCCAATTTTCACCTGATATCAGTTTAAAACTTTGGTACAATTGCATAAGGTAAATGTCGGATACAATTATATTTTATTTATATAAAATTGAACCAATTACGATCAAACCGATAAAATTGTATCAGGTAAAGAATCTGATACAATTTCATCTGATTAACACATAATTTAATCAGGTCAGATCTAAACTGATACATTTAGATAAAAATTGACAAATAATTGTTAAAAATATATCGGGCCATTCTTCGGATGAGACTGTATATTTATACAGATAAAACTTAATCACATATATGACTATATGTATTTATTTTTACTCGGGTTGTTTAAATGATTCGATATATCAATGTATATGGTACCATATATGGTAGCATATATTATTATATCTGGAACTGTATTAAAAATGTTGTTCATAAGGTACTATATATGACCATATATTGTTGAAATGGTACCATATATCATAATGTATGGTTTAAATGTCACCACATATGGTAATATATTGTTTAAATGATACCATATATCAATATATATTTCACTATATATAGTAGTATATCCCGGTGAAAAATGTCCATATATGAACATTTATGGTTCAACCATATATGTATGGATCCGAAAAATGAGGTAACACCTAAGTATATGTTCATATATGGACATATATGAACATATATATAGTATAGTATATGTTCATATATGGACATATATGAACATATACATTTATTAAATATATGCGAATACATGCGAACGTTGCTGTCCTTTATTATAAGGTTGTACGATAGATATAAATTTATGTATGACATTCAAATTAGGCGCTACATATGTTCCTTTTTTTATTCATGGCATTAAATATAATTCCATATTTATCCAAATATGAGTTCCTTTTACATATATGGAAAAATGTATTCTTCGAAATATGTTCATATACAAGTCCCTTTTGCATAAATTGAATAACATATACTTTCATATTTGTCCATATATGAGTGCTATTTCCATATATGAAATAACAGATGCTTCCATATATGTCTGTATATGAAATTTTTTCCATATATGGAATCACATATACTTCCATGTATGTTCATAAAAAATCCATATTTGTTCATATGTGTCCATACATAAACCATATATGAACATGTTTGAGCGTATATGAACATTTTTCACCGGGATATTATTATATCTGGAACTGTATTAAAAATGTTGTTCATGAGTTCCCTTATACGAGCATATATTGTTGAAATGGCACCATATATGATAATATATGGTTTAAATGGCACCATATATAGTAATATATTACTTTAATAACACCATATATAAATATATATGGTACTATATATATAATCGCATATTATCATATCTGGAACTGTATTAAAAATTTTGATCATGAGGTACGATATATGGCCATATATTGTTTAAATGGCACCATATATAATAATATATGGTTTAAATGGCACCAGATATAATAATATATGGTTTAAATGGCATCACCCGAGTTTGTATCCGATTTTTGACTTGATGCAATTTTATCGGTTTATATGTAATGGTGTCAGGTTTGATCGTAATTGGTTCAATTTTATATAAATAAAATATAATTGTATCCAACATTTACCTTATACAATTGTATTAAAGTTTTAAACTGATATCAGGTCAAAATTGCGATATAACTATATAATTTTGTATACAAATATAATATCTATTTGGACCTAAACTGATACCATGTGATATAAACCAATAAAATTGTATCAGGTCAAAAACCAGATATAATTTCATCTGATTAATACATAATTTAATCAGATCAGATCTAAACTGATACAATAAGTTAAAAACTGATAAACAACTGATACAATTTTATCGTTCCATTTTTCGGATCAAATGGTACATGGATGACTCTAAGTTATATATTACCATATAAAGCTCCATATTATTTTTTTTAATAGGGAACATACCATATATGGTGCCATTTAAACAGTATATTGTCATATATGGTGCCATTTAAACAATATATGGTCATAAATGGTAACTCAACTACAATATTAACTGTATTTCAGAAGCTATTAATTGCATTTCACAAATTTTAAATGTATTTCAGAAATTATGGAATGTATTTCAGAAATTATTAATTGTATTTCAGAAATAATCAAATCTATTTCAAAACTTGTTGATTGTTTATCATAGTTAATAGAGAAAAATTTCTAAATTACATTTCACAATTTCTGAAATACAATTGATAATTTCTGAAATACAGTTTGATAATTTCGGAAATACAATTAATAATTTATGAAACAGAATTGATAAAACTGAACTTCAATTGACTAGTTCTGAAATACAATTCATAAATCTGAAAAATAATTGATAAGTTCTGAAATACAATTGATAAAACTGAAATTCAATTGATTATTTCTGAAATACAATTAATAAATCTTAAAAACAATTAATACAATTGAAATGGTGTAGAGCGTTAAAAAGATGTAAATAAAATTATTTTATTCAAAGATTTCAATTTAATAAAAAAATAAATATATAATTTTATAAAAAAATTTATAAAAAAAAAATTTTAATTTTATAAAAAGAAATTCATTTTGTAAAAAAAATGCATATCGAACTCGAGACCTTCTGAGTTTAAACCTTATTTTAACAAAATATTGTAATTTTTATAAAATCAGTGCTCTGCCAGTGTATTCTTTTTTGAACAGTTGGCAATATATGTCTGGGATCTTATTTAATCCCAAATAAATGGAGATCTTACGTAGTACCAAATATAATGCGGCATCTAATTTTATCTGTCATTTTTATGGATAGTTTTAGATGTCAATCCCCAAATATATTGCTGTTTCTAATTCTATCTGCCATTTTAATACCTAAATAAATTGCTGGATCTAATTCGATCTGCAATTTATGGGAAAATTTAAGATTTTACCAAATCACTAAATATATCACTGGATTCAATTCGATCTGCAACTTATTGAAAAAGTTAAGATCTTACGCAATTCCGAAATTTATTACTGGATCTAATTTCATCTGTTATTTTTTCATAAATTTAGATCTTACGTAATCCCCAAATATAATCCTCGATCTTATTTGATCTGCCGTTTTCCAGATAAAGTTAGATACAAGTTAATCCTGAAATATATATGTGACCTTCTCCGAGAAAAGGGACCTAGTGTGTGAAAATTAAGTTTTGAGACGAACGTATTTAAAGTTTCATAAGGCATTATCACTTTAAACACACCTTCAGTTGGGAGATGCGATTTGGTATGGTTAGGTGCCTCAACTCATTTCATCTTATTCTACACCCTTTTAAGTACCAGAATCCACTCATAAGTCCAAACCCGTTTTTTGACATACTAGGTCCCTTTTCTCAGAGAAGGTCACATATACCTAGATCTACTTTTTCGCATAAATTTAGATCCAAGTTTATCCCCATATATATTGCTGGATCTAATTTGATCTGCCAATTTTCTATTCAATTTATATCCAGGTTTATCCACAAATATATTGCTGCATCTAATTGGATCTGCCATTTTTCGGATAAATTTAGATCTAAGTTAATCCACAAATATATTGCTGGATCTAATTTGATCTGCCACTTTTCAGATCAATTTATATCTAAGTTTATCCACAAATATATTTCTGGATCTAATTCGATGTGCCATTTTTCGGATAAAATTAGATCTAAGTTTATCCCCAAATATATTGCTAGATCTAATTCGATCTGCCACTTTTTCGGATCAAATTAGATCTAAGTTTATCCACAAATATATTGCTGGATCTAATTCGATCTGCCAAAATTGAGATCAAATTAGATCTAAAAATATCCCCAAATATATAGCTGGATCCGCCAATTTTCGGATCAAAATAGATCTAGGTTTATCCCCAAAGATATCATTGGACCTCCCAATTTTGAGATATAACTTGATCTTAGTTTATCCCCATATATACAATTGGATCTAATACGATATGATTGGATACACCCAATTTTGAGATCTAATTGGATCAGCTAGATATTACAGCAGATCTTAAAAAATATCAAATTGGATATGATTAGATATTGCGCGAGATCAATTTTTTTTACTCGGGCATATATGCTAAAATATTGATTAAATAACACCATATATAAATATATATGGCACTATATTTAGTAGCATATATTATCATATCTGCAAATGTATTAAAGATTTTGTTCATGAGATACCATATATGACCATATATTGTTTAAATGCCACCATATATGATAATATATAGTTTAACTGGCACCATATATAGTTATATATTGTTTAAATTGTACCATATATAATTATATATTCCTAAAATGCCGCCATATATATTAAGATATAGCTCTATATACAACTATATATGCAATAAGATCAGCCATGCTATGTAATATATAATCATATATACCATATCTAATATTATAAAGGCCGATATCTAATGAGATGAAATTATATATGGCATAATATAAGGAAAAATTTTGGAAAAAGACGTCATATATAATTATATATGGATATACATAACGACATGTCTAAGTATATATTGTAATATATGCCACATATGATTATATATAATTTTTTTTACTCGGGTAGTTTATATAATTTTTTTTTTCATGATCGTTAAAATAATCACAATTTACCAATTTGGCATAAAACATCTTTTTCAATAAAAATAACCTTTTTTTAAATAAAATTTTTTTGGTGTTTTTCTTGAAATGTACACGCCTTTAGAAATCATATATAAAAAAATGGTTAAAATTGCACACATTTTCAGGAATGTACATTTCTATAATTCCTTGAACGATTTGTAAAGGTTTTCATGAATGTTTTTCAATGCTTCCAATTTGAATTAGTTAGTACTAGGGATGCCAATCGGGATTGATATTTGAAAATCCCGGTATTCGGGATTTTCAGAACTACTGGATTTTTCGGGATCCATGGATTTTACGGGATTTCGGGATTTAAATTTTCCTTTATTTGTAAAAATTTGTATGTTATGTAGCTAATTTTTTTATAGAATAAAGCGTTTTAATAATGTGGTACATTTTATGAATATTGAAACATCTCAGTCAGAAATTGACAGTGGTACAAAAAATCAAGTACCTGCATACCACTTGGTAACCGCGATGTTAAAAATAAATGACTGGCAGAAGACTCATTTGGGACGCTTTGCCAGCGTTTGCAAAAATCGTTTTGCCAGTATTTGTTTTACAAAACATCACGGCAGGGCCAAAAAAAGATACACATGAACTTTTTTATATTTTATTTTGGAAAATATAATTCCAAACCACCTATTTATTGGTTTTGGCAGCGTTTTGCCGAAGTTAAAAATTTTGTTTCTCCGGTACTTTTCCGGCTCTTTTTGAACTGCCGGTCCTTTCGTCTATTGACGTTATCATATTGGAAATGGGAAAGCAATTTTTGTCAGTACTTGTACCACCTGTTAAAATACCTTGCCATCGCTTTCCCGTTTGTATTTTTCTGGCTGGGATAATATATGAAGGCCTGTCATTAAGTACACTTGCGCCAAGTATTTTGTAAGCAGATTTTAAAACAGATTCGTTGCGATAACCTTGCCCACTAAATCGTGTAATTACCGCAACAAAGTTATTTGGTTATCGTTATCAAATGTTTTCATGGAAGAATTCAAACTTACAGTCCCAGCCAAAATTAGGTTTCAGAAATCGAATTTCGTTTGGAAGAATAAATCGGTAAAATAACAAACAAATTTGATTTTTCGCATGTATTCCCCAAAAACTTAATAGTGTTTACCAAAATTTCAAATTTTTCTGCAAAGTCTTTGCATAGTTTGCTCGAATAATCTACTTAATTTATAATTTAACCAATATCTTGGCATCAATTTCTTGTCAATGTGAGAAAATTCAAGAAAAAATGTAGGTAATCTAAAATTGCTCACTTTGTTTATTTTCGTTTATATTAATATTAAAAAATAAGAATTCGGGATTTCCCGTTAGGCATCCCTAGTTAGTACTGTCGCATTTCTTCAAATATTCAAAAACTCGTGAAAATTCATATCAAAATTTTATTTGACTCTAATAATATCAGAAATAGAAGTAGAAATAGTTTCTGGATTAATTTTTTTTCTAGCGTTCACTGCGCCTTGATTAAAAAAAAAACTTCACAAAAAAGATAAAAAATCATTCTGAACTTTAAATTAGTAGTACCTGAATAAACAAAAAAAAAAGCGCAATGGACGCCAAAAAGAAATAAATTGAATCCAGAAACTATTTCTGATATTATTAGAGTCAAATTTAATTTTGATATGAATTATCAAGAATTTCATGAATATTTTTCAACGCTTCCAATTTGAATCAATATATTACTGTCGCATTTCTTCAAATATTCATAAAATTCCGGACAATTCATCTCAAAATTATATTTGACTCTAATAATATCAGAAATAGTTTCTGAATTCAATTTATTTCTTTTTGGTGTCCACTAAAGGCCAGTATGAATGTTTTGCAAGACATTCACAAAACATTTTCTTATACAACACCAAAATATTTTTTTTTGTTTTCTGTTTTATTTTTTTTTTTTTTTTTTTGTAATGATCTGAATTTTAACATCTTGTAAATAACTACAAATAAGTAAAATGGTCAATTTTTGTTATATTTAGTATTAAAAATCGTCAAATCTCTCATCAGCGCATGCAAGAGAATGTCTTGTAAGACATTCGTTCAGCCCTCTAGTGTCCACTGCGTTGGCATTATGCGCTGATAACAAAAAATAAAACGTAAGTTTTTTCATTTCATAGCTAATATCATTTTTAACAAAAAAAAAATTGTACCAAAACTTGTTATCGGTCATGTTAATTGAATTAAAATTTTTTACATAATTTTTCAGGATAAGGAATTCATTAAATAAATTTCCATCATTAAAAACAATGTTAATTTTTTTTAATTCAACTGTTGGCTCACTGCTGATTAGCTTCAAATTCAAAAGTAAGTGAAATAACATTGGCGAAACAGCGATGCCAACAATTCAAAAAAAAAGTTTTGGATAAAAGCGCAAAAAGTAGGACAACCCCGGACACTTACTGAAAAAGAAGGAGGACTACCCCGAACGCCCTAAAAAAGAGGACGGTGTCCGGGGAAAAGAGAACGGATGGCAACCCTATCTCAAAGCATTGTCTATACCAAAAATAAAACGTTTTGAGAACGTTTGGAAAATATCGTCTTTAAAATGCTTTGACAACGCTTTTTAACAAATTTTGCAACTGTTGATTAAAAGAAAGATTGTATGTGTTTTAGTACTAAAAATTATTTTTATTACTTGTGAAATGTTTTGTTACGATAACACTATGCGACAGTCAAAATCGGGATGGGATGAAACCAACGGGAAATGTTATATCGGTCAAAAACAAGTTATACGTGTCCCGGCGTTTCGCTGGGTCACCCCTAGGAATCGAGATATATCTTTTTTTTGATATAACTCGAGAACCACTAGTCCGATTTTGCTCAAACAATTTTAAAAAAATTAAAAATTACAATTCCTTTAATCTGTTCATATAACGTTTTTCTATATACTCAACAGTTTTGCCGGTAAAAATAAATGTTTGTTACCGCTACCATAAAAATCAATAACCTTTTGTTTATTTCTTTTTTTTAATATTTTAGGCAAAAAATATATTTTTCTTCATACATTTATTTTTACCGGCAAAACTGTTGAGTATATAGAAAAACGTTATATGAACAGATTAAAGGAATTGTAATTTTTAATTTTTTTAAAATTGTTTAAGCAAAATCGGACTAGTGGTTCTCGAGTTATGTCAAAAAAAGGACCACCAAAGGTCAAAACGATATATCTCGATTCCTAGGGGTGACCCAGCGAAACGCCGGGACACGTATTACTTCTTTTTTACCGATATAACTTTCCCCGGTAGTTTGAACCCTTCCCGACCACTGACCCCTACCATTTGTCTCACAGTGTTATTTATGTAAAAGAGAAATAGCAATTGATTAATTGTAAGAATACATTTAGCTTCCACCATACATATATATACCTATTTCAGTGTAGTTTTCATCTAAATTTCTTACATTTCTTACATATCTCCTTTGATGAGAACGAATAGTCAAAAAAAAATTTAGTTTGCTTGAAAATGTTGCCTTTCAAATGTATATCACTGTATTTGTATTTCGTATGTTTTGTACTAAAAATTTCTTTCAAAATAATAATGTTCCCATTGTGTTAACGTTAACGTTCGTTCTTCGCAATTAATTTCTTCAACGGGCGGGTATATCGCAGCAAAATGCAAATATTTCGAATTTGAAGTTTTTTCCATTTACTTGGATGCCTTCATTAATAAAAATTAGATTACTTAATTAAGTTTGAGACTAAAAAAATATTTATACCTTCATTAGTTAAAAAGTTGGCTTCCAAAACAAGTTCTTCCAGAAAATCTCTATTATAGACCAAAAGTTCTTTTTCGATTTTTCAAACACATCCATTCTATCTACATAAATTATAATTTTAATTTCCTTTTCGCCGTACACTCTCCAGTATTTTTGCAAGGCAATTTAAAAAAAAATTTTTTTTGCCGAACTTAGTCACCTTTTCTAATTTTTCGCTATAGCTTTGGCATTAAAAGTCAGATTTTAAAGTGTGATATATCAATTTTTTGCCTCGAGGAGACCAGTGTTTTGCTATAAAGGTAAAATCCAATGAAAAAAAAATTTAAAAAGACCATCATCTAAATCTAAATTCTCATCTACTACTTCTTCATCAAACACTTCAGTTTTAACTATTTCATTTTCATCAGAATCCTACACCACCAAAAAATTTAACACATCTACATTTCTCTTAATATCCTATAATTTTTTAACTTAATCATTTAAAATTAATTTAAGTTCTAATAAAATGTATAAAGAAATAAGTTTTTTTTAAGTACTAAGAAATTACTTTATTTTTTGTATTTAGAGTACTGGAAAATTGCTCTACTTTTCGTTTTTAAAATTCTCGGAAGACATTCCATTTTTGTATTAATGCACTTTAAAATCACTTAATTTTTAGTTTTTCTAATGTTTTGAAAATGTTCTATAAACAAAAATTCTAACGCTTTAAAATCACTTTATTTTTTGCTTTTGGAACGTTTCTAAACGACTCTAAATACAAACATGAGACCGTAAATCATAGTTATCATTTTAGTGCTCTGAGAACACTATAAAACCCAAAAATATGTTGCTTTGATAACGCTTCAACCACCATACAAAGTGCTTTCAGAACCCTTTTATGTTTGTCAATTTCTGACTGGGTAGTTTAATTTATTTATTTTTTGTTTTAAATAACGCTGATATAACTTTACTTTCAACTATGCTATAAACTAATAGTGAAGCGACATATGTATCCTAGCCCAAAAATACCAGAATGTATTTATGTATACTATCGTGTCCCCAAAATTATGGATCTTCAAATTTCAATACCAATATCCCCGAATATTATTCCATTTCGACTGAAGTGTACGAAAGATATCGATTTATTTACACACAGAAAATTATTTAGTTCGAAGTATAAAAAATCACTCATTTAACCAAAAATTTAATTTTAGCTACATAAATTTCTTCATTGAAAACATTGATCTATTATTATATTTGATAATTTTGCAATACTATCAAGTAAAGGCCGCAATTCCTAATAATTGGTGAAATCAACCAATACTGAATCAAAAGTTTTGTTATTCCAATAATTGATAAATCCTACCGAAGAAAAATTTAGAATTAGTCATAAAAACTACAAATTAATAGCAACAAAAAATTGTTAATGCTCCGTATTAAACAAAATGTCATTTTAAAAACTAGTAAAAAAAATATTCAAAATTTATTATTTAAAAACTGAAGAAATAAAAACTAAAACCCGTGTAATAAAATTTTTTTATGTGAGTTACGTATATTCTATGTCATGTATGTGAATAATATTTGCAAATTATTGTCTTTAATACAAATTTTTTTGGTCTTCTCTTTCAGCCGAAAAAAATCAAGAAAGAACAGAACCCGAGATTTTTCAACGAAAAGGGTTGCGGTTGTGTTTGTTTCTTATATATAAAAGGTTGGCAAAATTTAAGATTTATTCTCGGAATGTGAGTTCTTTGTCCAACAAAAAGTGATCACAGTTTAATGGAATTCAAAAAAAACAATTAAATTTTCTCGATAAAAAGGACTTCCAGTAATTTTTGTTTGGTCTCACAGAATAATGTTTCAGTGAAAAAGCTTTGGTCCTGTGGATCTTTAAAACTCAAATTCTGGGACATTTGCTATGAAGGAACTTCCCATTTTTAAGCATTTTCTCTTATAGCGAATTTACATTGTTAAAATGTTCATTAGATTGCGTTTTGAAATCCAATTAGAAATCTATATCGTTTACATTAGAATATTTGACAGGCGAATGGGATTTCGATCGACCAACAACAATTTTTTTGTAAACAAACTAACCTTAAAAAATAACCACAATTAAAAGATTTTCTAAAAACCATTTTATTTAATGGCGGAACACAAAAATCATTTATATTTTGAAAGATACAATGTTATACACTCTAATTAAATTCTGTTGAAATTTACCCAACTTATAGTAGGAAACTGAACTCCTACTATAAATTGGGTAAATTTACTCTATGTGCGTAATTGAAAAAAAAAAATACGCACATTGTGTTTAAGTTGGTGCACAAATAATTTGTAATTTTACATTGAAAGTGCGTAACAATTAAATGAAATTTTGAAATTAGTGTGTTAATTTACTAAATTTGTGTGTAAAAAAGCACGTTTCACGTGTAAATGTACGCATAAAAATCCACAAAAAATGCGCAAAAATCCACAGAAAGTGCGTAAAAATAAAATATAATGCGTACATTTACAACAGGTGTGCTAACTTTAAGCACCACCCAAAAATTTTTTTAAATAAAATAACAAATTAATTTTTAGTACGTCTTTTGTTAATAATAATATCCGAGTCATTCTCTCATAATCGTTTATGTCCAAATTAGTCGTTTTGGGATCTTAAGGCATTTGTATAAAATTCATATAAAAATTTGTTATAACTATTGAATGGGTGCGATGACTCCTGCTCAACAAAATGCCTTCTTTGAAAGGGGGGCAGTAACCGTCAACAATAATGGGAGAAAACGCCTTAAGAGAGATATGGCCTACGCAGGAACAACTGAGTGCAATGACTCCTGCTCAACAAAGTCAGTATTCATTGAGTACTGCCTAACTTGCAAAGAAAGCATTTTGTTGAGCAGGAGTCATTGCACTCAGTTGTTTCTGCGTAGGCCATATCTCTCTTAAGGCGTTTTCTCCCGTTATTGTTGATGGTTACTGCCTCCCTTTCAAAGAAGGCATTTTGTTGAGCAGGAGTCATCGCACCCAGTTGTTTTACCTAGGCCGTATCTCTCTTACGGCGTTTTCTCCCGTTATTGTTGACGGTTGTTGGTTGACTGCCTCCCTTGCAAAGAAGGCATTTTGTTGAGCAGGAGTTATTGCACCCAGTAGTTCCTGCATAGGCCGTGTCTCTCTTACGGCGTTTTCAATTTTGAAATGAGGTTTAGACTACCACATGCGTTAATAATAATTACCAAAAACAATTTCATGCTTATGTTGCTATTTCCAGACTCTAATGTGTTTGTGGAAATGTTGTAATTCACAAAAAATAATCCGTTTTCGCTTTTTCTTTTTATTATTTATAATTTTTTTTCAATTTTTTCCAATTTGAAATGTCAGAGTATTTATTACTATTATTGGATAGTATATTTACCAACTTTGTGCGTAAAAATTTTATTTAACAAAACAATAGTAATTTTAGGCACAATGTGTTTATTTATAAGCACATAATGTCTAAAAATACTTTGTGTGTGTATTATTGCGTATGAAAGTGTGTACAAAAAAAGTTTACGCATTTTTTGTTTATATTTACCGAATTTTCGTAAAATTAAACAAAATTTTACCCATTTTATAGTAGTAAATTTACAAACATTTTTTAGAGTGTATTTGCTAAGAAATGTGTTTAATTATAGGGATGATTAGTAGAAAGCTAAAATATTCAATGTTTTGTCAGTGGTCTTGCAGGCGCCGTCCAAAAATTTTTCTTCGTCGGATACAATAAAAAATCCGTTTTCAACTTTAAATATTTCTTTCAATTAAAAATAACAGACTTTATTATATTATTCCTTAATTTTTTAAAGTTATTAAAATTTATTATTTATTAATTTTTTATGACATAAACAGCTGCTGAATGTTGCCACTTTTTCTGCAGACTTCCGTACTTTTCTGCAAATATTGGAGAAAAATTGGATTTCAATTTGGATTTCAATTTGGATTTCGATGAGATTTCGCTGAAATCCGTTTGAAATCCCAAATTTTTATTGGATTTCCATCGAAATCTATCGAAATCTACTTTTAACTCGATTTCGATCATAATGTAAATTCGCTATTAAAGCAATTCGCAATTGTTGTCAAATCTAATAGTCAAAAGATATTTTTATATTATTATAAGTACTTGCTTATTTTGAAATGGTGTAATATTTTTTGAATTTCAATTGTAGCTACTGAATTGAATTTTGACAGAAGTTGTTGTTCACAACTGAATAGTGTTTCCAATTATTCGACATAGGCGGTTCACCGGTTAATGCATTATTCGAAAAATCACTAAAATGGATTAACCGGTTATTCGGGTCGGTTATTCGAGAAAATTGGCGGTTAATCGATTAATCGTTTAATGCTAAATTAATGTATTTCATTAACTTTTTATTAATTAAAACACAAAAAGCTGACTCTTTTGATTAAATATTAACGTCATATATGAATACGATGTATTTAATAAAAAAGTTTTCATATTCGAAGGTTGAAAAGTTTCGGGATCTGAGATTTTTTTAAAAAAAGATCTGTAAAAATGTTGCTAAATCTACTAAAATTTCTTTGAAGATGGCAGAAAGAACTGCTGAAACTAACAAAATATTAGTAAGTTAAGAACAGCAAACCTAAAACTGTTACATATCGATGTCTTAACGTAGATTTTTTATTTATAAAAAAATTTAAAAATCTGAAAAGCTTAGATACAAAATTTCTTTTGATTTTTAATCTCAGTATTGACTATAAAATTTAATATTGCATTTAACTTTTTCAGACCCAACTAGCTTGCAAAAATGTATTCATTTTATAACTTTAAGGTAAAATGGTACTAAAACTATTAAAATTTCCTGGTGTCAATTCATATTTTATGAGATATAATTTAGCTAAAAGTATAACTAAAATTTTTTATCTAAATAAACCTATTAGTATTGAAAATATTTGTAATTTTAAGAGAAAACATCACATCTCACAATCGTGTATGCTGGGTCTGAAAGGGTTAAAGAAATGCTATACCTAAAGTTTTTTAAAATTGAATAAGCTGTAGGAAGAAGCTACGAAATTTTCATTAAAGGCATCGATAAAAAAATTTGAATTCTCTTTGAGATTAATTTCAGTTAATTGAGAATACCAATTTACTTTGTTTCTCAGTATCTTTTTCGTTACTAAAGGCCATTAACAGTAAAAAAATAACCTAAAGTTTGAGCGTACTTACTCTGACAGAATTTTATCGGACGAGCTGTAAACAAAATTTTCAATAAGCTAATGATGTTGTTTTCAAAAAGTAAAAGTCAAATTTATTAAATTTTATGAAAAAGCTTCACAATTTTTATGAATCTCTTGCTAAAAAAACTTTTTTGGGTGTATGACATTTTTAATAAATAATATGAAATTTTTCATAAAATTTTATGTAAAATTGCATCAATTCAATTAAAAGTTTCAATAGACGAATTCCAGCGAAACTTAATTGAATCAGTGTATAAATTCATCAATAGCATATAGACAATTCACTGAGTGTGCAGTTACAGAAGTCAAATTCTATATAAATTAAAATTTTTTAACTTTAGGTTATTTGTTTTAATTCGAATTTATATTTCTTGAAACGGGTTCGGGTTCAATGTTGCTCTAGTGGAACATGTTTTAGAATTGATGTGGTTTTGAATCAATGTGTATGTACACTTTCTTAGGAAAAATAAGAAAAGTTAAAGTTCTTTCAGAATTAGCATGTTAATTGTGTAACAGTTTTAAAACAAATGCAGCCTTGTCTTAAAGGACATGGAGATATACATAATTTATATTAGTTTAAATTTTTAAAAGAATTGAAACAGTAATGTAAAATTGTCTATTTTATTTCATAAAGCATCCTCCAGCCAGTCGTGTATTTCGTGTGTTTTGTGAAGTTTTAAAAAACACCTTCATTTTGGCCTTTTGCTATGTTCTTAAGGCTTTTTTTTTTGATACATATTTTTTTTAAAACATTTGCGCAAAATTTTATTAAAAATTGGGAGTCTGATGGTACAATGTCGACTTGTTTGCGGTTGCTCGAAAAAGGTATTTAAAGGCTTAAGGACCTATTTCACACGATTTTTAAAGAATTTGATGCTATTTTAGTTAGTATTTGTTAGTTGTTAGTATTTTGTATTTTCTAAGCTTTTCTGGTAATTTTGTAGCCCAGATTAAGAAAATTGTGAAGTTTTGGGAAAAAATTAAGGAAAAATTCCATATTAAAAATGTAACCGGTTAATCGACCAATTTTAACCGATTATTCGGGTCGAATAATTATTTGAGTTTTAAATTATTTGTTTCGACATTAACCGAAATAGAGGCGATTAATCGAGGAATCGGTTAATCGATTAACCGAATTGGAAACACTACAACTGAATAATTCCAATTCGGTTAATCGATTTACCGATTCCTCTATTAATAGCCTCTATTTCGGTTAATGTCGAAACAACCCAGGAATAGCTGCTTTTCCTTTACAACCCCTTCTACTGTCAATTCTAACACCAATTACACTCTGCACGAAAAGGAGATTTTTTTCCCCGACAGATGGGCACCGAGTGGGTAAAACTAATTCGGGTACGCTGAATCTAGTGGTGCTAGCCATTTTTCTAGGTTAGCTCTTAAAAAAAAAGATACTTGAGTTTAAAAATTATGGCTTCAAGCACCCGTTAACACTCGATTTTTGTTTACCGTTAATTTTTAGTAAAGTTGTTTGTTACTCTACCAAGAAGCTTTGTATTAAAAATAACCAAAGTTCAAAAGTTCTGATTAAAAATGTGAGGACACCATAAAAACTTTTATGCAAATTTTTCCCTTCTATACAAATTGAAGTACATTTAACGAAGCAATAAAATGTACAATTTTGTATGGAAAATTTCAAAGTGACCTCACATTTTCAGTCAGAACTTTTGAACCGCTGCACCGGTTTTGATAATTTTTAACCCAAAGCTGACTGAGGTGAAAAAAATGGTCCAAAAGATAGATAAATCGCTTTTTTGGGGTCCTTGGACCCAGAATTTTCAAACACAAATATCTTTTTTTCAAGAGCTAACCTAGAAAAATGGCTAGCATCACTGGGTTCAGCGTACTCCAATTAGGTTTACCCACATGGTCCCCCGCTTGTTGGATTTTTCAACTAGCACAGTGTTAGTTTTGTTTGAAAATGTCGCAAAAGCAACCACTATTATAGCTCCAAAGCCCTAGAATCTGGAACTATCCATTTGCCCTAGAATCTGGAACTAGTTCTGATGCTACGCCAGTCATACCTTCCATATAGGATCCCTGGAACTGGTTCCGGAACCCATTCCATGGAATTGGTTGCTGTGGAACCAGTTGTAAAATAGGTGTAGTTGGCCAACAATTGTAAAAAATTTTGCTGGGAAATAATTTAAAACTCAAATAATTAATCGATCCGAATAATCGGTTAAAATAGGTCTATTAACCGATTACATTTTTTAGTATGAAATTTTTCTTTTATTTTTTCCCAAAGCTTCATAATTTCCTTAATCTTGGCTTAAAAATTGTAAGGAAAGGTTAGAAAAAACAAATACTAAAATACTATAAAATTCTTTAAAAATCGACTGAAAGAGGTCCTTAAACCTTTAGTTACCTTTTTTAAACAAGCAAGCCGACATAGCACCTGCGAGACACGTCTTGTGTTTTAAGAGACTCCTAATTTGTAATAACTTGTTCGCAGATATTTTAACAAAATACCAAAAGGTTCAATTTGTAAAAAGAAGAATTTTAAAAACTTTAGATATAAAATTTTTTTAATGTATTATATTTTATTGTTGGCAGTATTGACTAAAAATTACATCAAAAGAAATTTTGTGTCTACAGTTTCGAAATTTTTTCTAAAGAAATAAAAATTTATAATAAATTATATATTTATGTAACAGCCCGAGTAAAAAAAATTTTATATAATCATATGTGGTATATATTACAATATATAATTTGACATGTCGTTATATATATCCATATATAATTATATATGACGTCTATCTCCAAAATTTTTACTTATATTATGCCATATATAATTTCATCTAATTAGATATCGGCCTTTATACTATTAGATATGGTATATATGATTATATATTACATAGCATGGCCAGTGATACCAGTTTTGACGATTTATCGTCATTTTGACGATTTTTACTATCTGTAATAGCCAAATGACGATTGGACGATTTTTTCCTTCAAAATGACGATTTTTTTTTAATACGAAATATATCAAGAAATGTGCAAAAATACGACACTTTTCCAATCTATAATTCTAAATCCCAAATTTTTAGTTTTTAGAATTATGCAGAATTGCAAGCAAATTAATGTGGGAACAAATGAAAAAACCGCTGCAAAATCAGATAATTTTATTCAGCAAATCTATACGATGTTTGAAAAATATTTTAGAATTTTACTTAGATTAAAAGTGTTCATATTCAAATTCTAATTAAAATTGTATCTATAAAAAATGTAAAAATCCATTTAAGTACATCATAATTTTTTATTTATTGCGAAACTGCCAAATTTTTTTTATTTTGAAATGTACAAAACTTACACGAAAAAAAATAAAAAATATAATAATTTTTGAGTAAAACTTCTGTCCTAAAACTGTAACGAATCTCAATTTTTTGGAAGAAAGTCTGTGAAATACATAATAAATATTTTAAAATCGGAAATTTTTGTTTAAAGCAACCACTTCAGGATATGGCAAATTTCGATGATATTTATAAACATTTTAGGAAATATGATAAATCGAACAAGCACGAAATTATTAAAAAAGGATCATTTTTAAAATGCTTATTAAGTTTTTAGGATCCTTATAACACAAATAGTGTTATTTTGACGATTTTGAACTATTTTTCAAAAGCTATGACCAATTTGGCTTTATTTTCCAGAATTTTTGACGATTTTATGCCAAAGAAACCTGGCAACACTGAGCATGGCTGATCTTATTACATATATAGTTGTATATATAGCTATATCTTAATATATATGGCGGCATTTTAGGAATATATACAGTAGTTTTGACTTAGCTGCACAACCAACTTTTGCAAGAATTTTTGTGCAGGTAAGCCAAAAACGCTGCTAAGTCAAATTGTTTACCTGCTTTAATGTGCAGGTATACCAATGCAGACTGAAAACAAACAAAACAAATGAAGCAAATGATGACAAATTTGTGCTTTGCACCAGTTCTTGCTATTTTTATGGTTAAAAAACGACTAAAATGGGATATTTTTGTCACAAAAAAAGTTGACAACATATTTATTTTATGTGTGTTTGTTGAAAAACAAAGCAAAACACAAAAGGCAGCTAACGGTGATCTTTTTTATGAAAATAATGTAAAACTGCCAAAAATATGAGGCAGTTATGTTAAATGCGCAGGTACAAAAAGTGCACTTAAAGAAGACAATTGCGTACATAATTTTGTAAAATAGAAACGAAACCAAAATTTCGTGCAGTTATAGCAAATGTGCACTTAAGAAAAAGGCAGTTAAATCAAAAGTACTGTAATTATATAAATTATATATGGTATCATTTAAACAATAGATAACTATATATGGTGCCAGTTAAACTATATATTATTATATATGGTAGCATTTAAACAATATATGGTCTTATCAAAATCTTTAACACAGTTGCAGATATGATAATATATGATACTAAATATAGTGCCATATATATTTATATATGGTGTTATTTAAGCAATATATTAGAATATATGGTGCAATTTAAACCATATATTATTATATATGGCCATAGTACCTCATGATCAAAATTTTTAATACAGTTCCAGATATGATAATATATGATACTATGTATAGTGACGGTGTTATTTAAGTAATATATTACCATATATGGTGCCATATAAACCATTTATTATCATATATGGTGCCATTTCAACAATATATGCTCATTAGACCGACTCACCTTATATGGACAGAAAAAAAGAAAAAAAAGTGCCCCCCTCAAAATAAACCCTGGTTTGTTTTATGATGATTCTCAAAATATTTCGGGTCTAGGAATGAGATCTCACGAGCTGGACCGTTTTTAAAAAAGGTATTTTTTTTAATTTTGGCAGAATTTTAGTATTTATCTAAAGACAATATACACAATATTGGTATCATATGAAAGGTTTTTTTGAGGCGCATCCAGCGGTATATACAACATGTTCAATCATACTAGAAATGTCCTGTTTGCAAGGATATTCTACAAAAAAAAACAAGTTTTTGACTCTTTTGTGTGAAGAATTTTGTGATTTAAATGTCAATCTTACATATCTTAATCTCTAAACGATTTAAGTGAACACGTATTTCAGGTTTTTTCGAAATTCGCGATTGTTCGCGTTTTATCAGAAATTTAATATGGTGGAGAAAATATGTTTAAAATAGGGCAATATGGATATAAAAACTTTCCTTTCCTTAAATAGTCGCTAAGTGGATATAGTTTAGAATTTTGCTAATTTAATACATTTTTCACGGTGCTATGGACCATTTTTTGATAAAATTTGGAGTTACCCAATTCAATAAAAAAAATTTTATAAAATTTTTTTAGGTTTATTATTAAATAAAATATTTTATAAAAATACGCGTGTCTGTAATTTTTTAAGAAAAATCTAAATATATGCTGACTCTAAATAAAATTTTATAATAATTTTTTTTCGCGAAAAAAAGATATTCTGCCAAAAAAAGCGCGTGTTGGGTTTTTTTCTGTTAAGTTGCATTTTTATCCTTACATCTACTAGAAACTGAATTAAAATTATTATTAAAATTTTATAAAAAAAATTTTAGCGAAAAAAGGATATTCCGCCAAAAAAAACCGCGTGCTGGTTTTTTTTCTGTTAAGTTGCATTTTTATCTTACAACAGCTAGATACTGAATTCAAATGCAGATTGCAGTAACTCGAAAATTTTAACAAAATTTGGTCCACAGCATCACGCAAAATATATGAAATTTGCAAAATTCCGAGCTATATCCACTTTGCGATGATTTACTTATCAAAAGAAAAGTTTTGGTATCCATATTGCCCTATTTAGAACACATTTTTTCTTCCAAATTGAATTTCTGATAAAACGCGAAAAAACGCAACACGTGTTCACTTAAATCGACTATAGATTATGATATGTAAGTTTGACATTTCAATAACAAACATCTCCGTACTAAAGAGTCAAAAATTTGTTTTTTTTTATAGAATATCCTTGAAAATAGGCCATGTCTGGATACGCTTGAACATGCTATATAAACGGCTGGACGCGCCTCAAAAAAAACTTTCATATGATACCCATTTTGAGTATGTTGTCTACAGCTAAAATGCAAATTTCTTACAAAAACTAAAAAAAAATACCTTTTTAAAAATGGTCCATCTGGTGAGATCTCGTTGCTAGACCCGAAATATTTTGGGAATCATCATAAAACAAACCAAGGTTTATTTTGAAGGGTGCACTTTTTTTAGTTTTGTTCGTGAGTCGGTCTAATGCTCATATATGGTACCTCATGAACAACATTTTTAATACAGTTCCAGATATGATAATATATTCAACTATATATAGTGAAATATATATTGATATATGGTATCATTTAAACAATATATTAACATATGTGGTGACATTTAAAATATACATTATGAAATATGGTGCCATTTCAACAATATATGGTCATATATGGTACCTTAGGAACAACATTTTTAATACAGTTCCAGATATGATAATATATGCTACTATATATAGTATCATATAATTTTTTATTATTATTCTTTTTATTCAGTCTATGGAACATCATTTCCTTACAGACTATGATTAAACTATAAAATAATTATAAATAGTAATTAATATTGTACATGTTTTAAGATAGGCTTTTGAAAGAACAAGAACGGACGCACTTTTACATTAGTAGGCCACAAGGAAGGCTCAAATAGAGTATCATATAATTCAGCGGAGATCCCAATTTTAAAAGAAACACTCCTCAATGTGTTCGGCTCAGTTTCCTTTCTAACCAATTTAAAACATTTTAGATGGGTTTTGCCAATATTAGCACCTTTTGCAACATAATTCAGGATTTGTTCTGCTGTTACGCTGGGCTTAAATGAGGAAATATGCGCCCATTTTTTATTAGCGATAACTTCTAAGTCCTTGGAATTATTTTTTTCCAAATTATTTGATATATCGTATCATTTAAACAAGCCGAGTAAAAATAGTTACACATATTCATATATGTAAATAAGTTATATCTTCCCTAGTAAAAAGCTTTTAATAAAAAGTTGTGTAATTTGATACAATTATATCTAATCAGGTGTGGTTAATGTGATATCATATATTATTGTGTATAATTGAATCAACATAAATAAATTTATACAACTTAGATCTAATAACATTGGGTCAATTTCCCTATTAAATTGTATATAAGTATATATAAATTGTTAGACCATATATAACCATATAAAATTTTATATAATTTGAAAGGGAAAATGACCCAATGTTATTAGATCTAAGTTGTATAATTTTGTTTAAATTGATGAAATTACATACAATTTTATATGATATCACATTAACCACACTTGATTAGATATGATTGTATCAAATTATATACCATTATATTATATCCATTTTTAATAGGGTGTATAAATATACAGTTTCATCCAAAGAATAGCCCGATATATTTTTATCAATTGTTTATCAATTTTTATCTAATTGTACCAGTTTTGATCTGACCTGATTAAATTATATGTTAATCAGATGAAATTGTATCCGATTTTTGACCTGATACAATTTTATCGCTTTATATGTAATGGTGTCAGGTTTGATCGTAATTGCTTCAATTTTATATAAATAAAATACAATTGTATCCGATATTTACCTTATACAATTGTATTAAAGTTTTAAACTGATATCAGGTCAAAATTGGGATATAAGCATATAATTTTGTGTACAAATATATCTATTTGGACCTAAACTGATACCATGTGATATAAACCAATAAAATTGTATCAGGTCAAAAATCAGATACAATTTCATATGATTAACACATAATTTAATGATGTCAGATCTAAACTGATACAATTAGATAAAAACTGATAAACAACTGATACAATTTTATCGGGCCATTTTTCGGATCGGTACATCCCAGCAGAAATTACTGCTTGCTTAGAAGCAGTTTGTCAGGGAAAGTTGAGAAGTGAAGCGATTGCATTACTGATGATATCATGTCCGATTTTTGTTCGAGATAGCTCGCGTGAAAGCACTTGTTTCGAGGTCCGAAAAGGCATGAATTCACCTTTTTTAATTAGTGCTCCTGTTTTTCTTTTAAAATGTCGATAATTCATGACTCTCAACTATTTAATATCATGCCTTCTCAAAAGCACAATATTCCTGCATATTTTTCCGTGAAGAGAAAATGCATCTTATTTTTAGTAAAACGTCTTATTTTCATTAAAATAACTTTTTTCCGCATTTTAAAAATGTTTGATAAAAGAACCGCGAAAATATATAAGCAATCAATATGTATTGCTTATTTCATGCCTTTTTGAAAAGCACAGCAAAAAGCGATAAACAATTAATCAACTTATGCCTTTCATTAGTGCTGTTTACGAAGCTATACATTTTTAGAAGCGGTAAAAGCAGCAGTAAGGAAGCAGTAATTGTTTTTACTGCTTCCACATTTTTGCTGGGATGGATCACTCTAAGTTATATATTACCATATAAAGCTCCATATTATTTTTTTTAATAGGGAACATATACCATATATGGTGCCATTTAAACAATATATTGTCATATATGGTGCCATTTAAACAATATATGATCATATATGGTAACTCATCAGCAACTACAATATTAACTGTATTTCAGAAGCTATTAATTGTATTTCAGAAATTATCAATTGTATTTCAGAAATTATGAAATGTATTTCAGAAATTATTAATTGTATTTCAGAAATAATCAAATCTATTTCAGAATTTGTTGATTGTAGTTCATAGTTAATAGAGAAAAATTTCTGAAATACATTTGATAATTTCTGAAATACAATTGATAATTTCTGAAATACAGTTTATTAATTTCTGAAATATAGTTATGAATTTCGGAAATACAATTAACAATTTCTGAAATACAATTGATAAAACTGAAATTCAATTGACTATTTCTGAAATACAATTAATAAATCTTAAAAACAATTGAAGATGTAAATAATATTATTTTATTAAAAAAATTCAATTTAATAAAAAAAGTATAATTTTATAAAAACATTTATAGAAAATAAAATTATAATTTTATAAAAAAAAAATTATTTTATAAAAAAAATGCATAGCCGTGAACGGTATCGATCTCGAGACCTTTTGAGTTTAAACCTTATTTTAACAAAATATTGTAACTTTTATAATCCCAAATAAATGGAGATCTTACATAGTACCCAAATATAATGCGGGATCTAATTTTATCTGTCATTTTCCTGGATAGGTTTAGATGTCAATCCCCAAATATATTGCTGTTTCTAATTCGATCTACCATTTTAATACCCAAATAAATTGCTGGATCTAATTCGATCTGCAATTTATGGGATAAATTAAGATCTTACCAAATCCCCAAATATATCACTGGATTTAATTCTATCTGCAATTTATCGGAAAAGTTAAGATCTTACGCAATCCCGAAATATATTACTGGATCTAATTTGATCTGTCATTTTTTGGATAAATTTAGATCTTACTTAATCTCCAAATATATTGCTGGATCTGCCACTTTTTCGGATCAAATTAGATCTAAGTTTATCCATAAATATATAGCTGGATCTAATTCGGTCTGCCATTTTTCGGATCAAATTAGATCTAGGTTTATCCCCAAAGATATCATTGGACCAATGAGACCTAATACGATACCATTGGATACACCCAATTTTGAGATCTAATTGGATCAGATAGATATTACAGCAGATCTTAAACAATATCAAATTGGAAGTGATTAGATATTGCGCCAGATCAATTTTTTTACTCGGGAGGTTTGAGATTTGTTGTTCCTAACTTACCTAATAATAAAGGGTTCTTCAACAGAGACGCTACAAAAGTAGAAAGACAGGGACAGCAAACGACGCCATATTTCTTGCCGCTCTTTTGATATTTCTCTTCAGTAAGGTTTGCCATTTTATGATGAAAAGATAAACGAGCCAATAAACAAAATATGTGTTATTGGTCAGACAACAATCCACACGTACTCCATGAGTCATCATTGCATCCCGAAAAAATTACGGTTTGGTGCAGTTTATGGGCCGGCGGCGTCATTGGGCCGTACTTCTTCCGTGATGATCAAGACCTGCACGTTACTGTGAATGGGAATCGCTACCGTTCAATGATAACCGAATATTTTTGGCCCCAATTGGATGATATGGACTTGGAGGACATGTGGTTCCAACAGGACGGCGCCACAAGCCACAGAACGTGTTATCTCACGGAATGGTCCAGTCGATTGGCCGCCTCGGTCGTGCGATTTGATGCCGTTGGACTATTTCCTGTGGGGCTACGTCAAATCTATGGTCTATGCCAACAAGCCAGCGACGATTGATGATTGAAAACCGTCGAAAATTGGGTTCAGCGTCTGGACTTCTGCAAGCGTGCCCGTGGTGGCCATGCAAAAAAGATCGATTTCCATACATAATGGCATCAAACCTACTTTCACAGGAATAAAGAATTTCATTGATATCCAAAACCGTTTTTGTTTTATTTAAAAAAACTTTTGTAGCGCTCTTATTGAAAAACCATTTATTTGGGAAAACGGACCTTTTCACATTAGTATAAGAAAAGTTTCAGTTTAAAAAATCTCAGATTCCGAAACTTTTGAACCCTAAAATACGAAAACACATCGAGTTTATATGTCACGTGGATTTTTAATAAAAAATAATACGGAAATACATTAATTTTGCATTAAGTGATTAATGGATTAATCGCCAATTTTCTCGATTAATCGACCCGAATAGCCGGTTAATCAATTTTAGTGACTTTTCGAATAATGCATTAACCGGTTAACCGCCTAAGTCGAATAATGGGAAACACTAGCAGTTACACAAAAGATTTTAAGCATTTTCTTTTTATAATAAAAAAATCAAAAAAGTCAAGGTAAAAATTGAAGATTTGTAAAATTTGAAGTTAAATATTTTCAAACTATAAGAGCCACTATAATATAACACTTAAAGCAGGTTTTTTCCCTTATTCCATAACCTTGATTACAAAAAGTCTAAAATCAGCGAAATCAGTCCATATTTATAGAAGTCATACGACCATACAGTTTTTAAAGATTGTCAACTTTGACATCATGTGCAGTTCCAAACCACCACACCATCGTTCCCTGAGTTTAGGTGGGTTAGACAAGCGTATAGAGTAAGGCCAATGCACTCAGACTATAAATTGTCTATTGAAAAATATTCAGCATAGGAATACATTTTCAAAAAATTTTGTGAAATTCGTATATTTTAAGCAAAATTAAACAAAACTGGGTTGTTATAGCATTAAAAAACGAGAACTCGTATTTTGATGGACGCCTTAATGTACACGCTCAGTGTTTTTTTGGTTTTGCAGCCACTGAAAATGTTTAACTTTATGAGGATATTTCATGTAATGGCGTACCGCAATATGATGTTTCTCCAACCATATTTTTCAAATTGCATTTTCATGTGCATGTGTATGCCACACACACATACATAGGCATATAAAAACTATAGTTAAAGCAAGGCTCTTCAACCGGTGCCACAGTGGTTAGAAACAAAAAAAAAAGTGGTAATAAATCTGTATCTTCTAAACTATAAGTCCGATTGCATCAGTATGTATGAGATAGTTGTTAACCAGGACTCAGGCTTTCTGAATTTTGGATTCATGGTCAATTTATTGGGCGTCGAAATAGACCACCTCAAAAGTAAAATATCTTTTGGACCGTGTAGCTCTTTCAATAATTGCCCAATGAGATTGACTTTTTATACTTTGGAATGAGCTTGGAGAAACGAAGAAAAACCAAAAACTTTACTATAATAACTGTTTAGGTTTTAAGTTATTTCATTTCAAAAATAAAAAAACTCATTTTTCTCTTCGACTTTTTTCAGTTTTTGCCGATTGTGAATTAGATATTATAACGATATTTTTTTTTAAATACTGACATATAGGCAACAGTTTAAGAAATGAAACTATGAAAACCTTTTTTAAGTATCTCGAACCATTTAGTGTTGAAAAATTTCCAAAGTCAAACATTTTTCGCTGATCAAAAAAATGCATTTTTTTCTCAAAAAGATGCTATCAATTTTTTTACTTTTTACTGAGAAGTTATTTAATAAAAATTAATGTTTTATTATATATTCGTAGAGAATGGGGTTCTAAGCTGCTTTTAGTCTAAATTTGAAGTCGGTACAACATTCACCCTACGTACAGCATTGACCGAAATAGGTCTAATTTTTATGAGAATTTTTGAGTTTTCGATCATATAACAAAAAAGTCACGCCGATTTTGCTACTTTCTGAAATACAGTTATACAGTGCCATATATTCTGTTTAGATTTCAAAAATAAAAAGTAACGCCAATTCATAAACGAATCCAGAAAATATGATATTATAAAAAATGGCAAATTTCCATATACCATAATTTTAATTGCAAAAAAAGAATAGTTCGGTTTATTTTTATAAAATTATTTTAATTGTTTCCTATGAACAATAAAATAGTCTTTATTGCTGCAAAAAATCATTCACTTAACTTGGATAGTTTTTAAGATATGGAAAATCAACTTTCAAAGATGATTTTGTAAAAAATACACTTTTAAGTTCTTTTTTTGTAGATTTTTCCCAGATGTGTTTAAGGTTTTTTTGAATGTTACTTAAAAATAAACAGTGCAATAAACTAGACATGTTTTCCTTTTCATTGATGTATTAAACGTATATAAAAAATATTGGAAACAGGTACAATTATTGCAGTTATTATTTCCATTAACAATATTTACATTTTTTAATAAATTTTAAATAAATAAATTAATAAATAAATAAAATAAACTAAAAATTTGGTATAAAATAGTCCAAAGTGTCAAAAGTTAATATATTTTCAATTTCTTTGGCTTCGGAATAATCTTCTAAACTTATTTTTGGCAGCCATTTCGTTCTAATAGAATATATTATTGGATCTGAAGTTATAAGTAAGTGGTGTATTAGATCAGAATTTTGGGCATTTTTTGAATGTTTTCGTGTGTTAAATTTCCAATAGTGTTTAACGTCGCTGTTTCTAGCTTCCTGTGCTTCTTCTGTTAGGTCTCCTAAAGGAAGGATACTATTTTCTATTATTTTCCATGGGATATAATTTTGTGTATGGTTGGTGTTACTGGTCGTCAATAATACAACCCAGTTGAAAATGGTCGAACTAGTTCTAAAAATTACTAGTTTTTTGACTAGTATTACGAAACTAGTTCTCAAAATAATCTTTTTGAACTAGTTGTGTACTAGTTAAACCCCATCTATGTGAGACCTGTTTAAAAAATTACATTAATTAAAATGCGAGATTTGAAATTCTTATTTTATTTATATTTGTTTTTAATAAAAAAAATCAGAGTTTGGAAATAAACACTTTAATTTTTCATTGTGAATTGAATTTAGGTGCAAATCAACTGGTGCAGTACTGGTGCCAAAGAGTCACTCCAGAACTAGTTCGATAAATTTCTCATAAGTACCAATAAAGCTTTCTGTTTTTGTTCCTAAAACAATAATTTGAACCATTTGTGTACTTACTGTTTTTATTGAAAGTGTGCAGAGACTTTCAAAAGATTGAACTTAAATAAGAGTTTTGAAATTCTAGTTTTGTTTACATTTATTTTTAATAATATAGTCTGAGTTTCCAAATAAACACTAACATTTTTTATTGCGATTAGAAATCGATAACATAAAATATTTTAAATTCCGTTAGGTAAATGTACCTAATTAACTCAGTAAGAGGAAACTCTAGCTCTAATCTACGTTTCAGCAAAGAAAAATCTTTGGTTTTTATCTATATAATTCAGGTCTTAACAGTACTATTTCCAAAGAGTCACTTCAGAATTGGTTCCGCGAGTGTTACATTAGCACCAGTTTTGCTCCCTTTTTTTGTCCTTTAATTGTAATTTTCAAACTAGTTCTACAACTAGTGCCAAAATGTGAGTTTTGCGACAATTGCCACCAATCCTATGACATCTCCATGTTAAATTCTACAGTTGTTTGTATGGAGAGGCGGTAGAACTCGTACTAGTTGCCTGGTTCAAATAAACTAGTACATAACTGGTTCTGAATTAGTAGTTTTTGCTACTGGGAAGCTACTTAATAATGATTTTGTCTATTAGCAAAAATATGGAATTAATCAGAATTTATAAGATTTTTGCTATTAATCACCGCTAACAATATTTTAAAACGTTTGATTAAAGTTTAATCGAGACCTATTATTTCAGATGTTGTCTCAGGATCTTCAAAAAAACGCCTGGCTGTGTTTCCATCATTAGAGCTTCAATAACCGTGAAGAGGTTTATCCACAATTAGACCCAACTGTTGCTTAAATTCATTTTGAATTCGTTTATTTTCCTCCGATCGCATGTTTTGCAAATCTGTGTTATTTTTTACACTTTTATTTTCATTTCCTGGAATTTGCCGATATTTTATATCATATGCTAAATTTTTTTTTTTTTTTTTTTTTTTTTCATAATTTTATTTATTGAATCTTCACAACAGTGAACTAACAATAAGTTTATCAAATCTTATGTACTAAAGCTAAAATATTAAGCCCAGCCAGTGCCAGACAAAATTTTAATTTTAAACATTAAATATTTTTTTAATTTGATGGAAAGTAAATGTATAGAAAAAGTTAAAAACGATAAATTAGAAGTTTAATTTTAAAAAGATCGAAAAAACTAATTTTTTTTAAATTTTTGCTAAATGTAAACAATATTCCATAAATCGTATCCTTGCATGAAGAGGAGATATTCCAAATTTCAAAGCTTCTTCATTAACGACAGTTTCATTGACTATTTCGTGAAACTCTGAGGTTTTCTTTGCGGATATATTACACTTCCAGGTCGATGCGGTATCGGTGACGGCTACTTTCCCATCAATCATCGTAAATACTAGTTTAAATGAAATCTTTATGATACATCCATTTATTTCCACATACAAAGCAGATAAGTTGGAAATTTCTAACTCTATTTTCTCCACTATGTTTTTTGTTGAGCTTACAGTTTCCTTGACATACTCAAAACGTACTGGCCGACATATAAACTTAGAACCTGGTGTAAAATTTGTCCATAAGTCTTCGCAATTCTTATTTAATGTGGAGGAAGTTGATGGGGAAGTGTCTTCCTTAAATAACCGCATTCTGAGCGGTACCAAACATGTCATAAAAGCACTTGAATAATCAACTTCTTCATTGCGTGTAGTTTGTTGTTTGTATTCAGTAAATCCAGACGTTCCATCGCAGCCCCTTACTAAAATTAGAAATAATTCTCGATGCTGTCTTATCTAGCAATTGGGAAAGTTCAACACTGCCACTTTAAGAGTTTACTTCTACTGGTGATGTCACAATTTTGTTTTCTGTTTCTTTAATTGACTGACTGTTTGGTAAAATATTGTATCCTTTTTCCTGGAGTGCTTTTCTCAAGATACCATACTTGTTTCACGATAATCCTAAGCTTAGTATTAGAGCTAACGCATCTTCTTCTGTGAACGATTTTAATGATTTTGGAGTTGAAATACTTTGCACCATACGATTCATTCGCTCTGGAGATGCTGTTGGTAATACGTCTACAATTTTTCCAGATTTTTTTTGGTTGTGTTTGTATTAAAACTGCTTTGAAGGAATCCTTTATTTCGTTGGAAGAAAAATGTTTAACCACTTCTTCTTGTCTTATTTTTTTTGTCTTTTGTTGAACATTTTCGTAATCCTTTTTTGGCCGACCTAATTTCTTTCCGCCGATCTCTACATTGAGCTCCATATTTAACCAATCATTATATTTCCCCGTAAACCGTGTCTTTGACATCTTAGCTTCGTATTTATTTTCATAAATTTTATAAAAATTTTCAATTTTGATATTTCCCTGCCTCAGATGTAATATTTAAACCGTACGTGTGATGGATAGTATCAAGAAGTTTTGCTATTTTTCCCGCACGTAAGGATATATCTCCGTGATTTTGCCAAATAACCTCGCACAAGGAATATAGTTATCTCCATGATAAATTATACTTAATAGGTCAAATATTTAAACAATATCGCGGCTTATATATTGAATAATAATTCTCAACAGGTAAAAATTTAGTTACGTATTAAGCACTTTTTAACAAAAGGGATGCGCAAAATATCCTGAGAGTAAATAATCAATCATTAGTTATTTATATTATACTTTATAATATGCACCTGTAAAATATTTGTCCCATGTTGAAAAATGTTTTTTTTTTTAACTGGGGTGTATGTTTTGAATGCAATAATTGTACCTGTTCCCAATATTTTTTATATACCTTTAATACATGAATGGAAAGGGAAATATGTGTAGTTTGGAAAAGTGAATGTTTGCGCAATATTTACATGTGGTTATATTTTTTGACCTGAGGTGTGTGTTTTAAATGCAATAATTTTACCTGTTATCAATACTTTTTATATACCTTTAATACATCAATGAAAAGGAAAATATGTGCAGTTTATTGCACTGTTAATTTTTATGTAACATTCAAAAAAACCTTAAACACTTCTGGGAAAAATCTACGAAAAAAACAAAAAAGTGTATTTTTAACAAAATCGTCTTTGAAAGTTGACTTTCAATATCTTAAAAACTATCCAAGGTACGTGAATGATTTTTTGCAGCAATAAAGACTATTTTATTGTTCATGCGAAACAGTTAAAATAATTTTAAAAAAATAAACCGAACTATCCTTTTTTTGCAATTAAATTTATTATAAAATCATGTTTTCTGGATTCGTTTATGAATTGGCGTTACTTTTTATTTTTGAAATCTAAACAGAATATATGGCACTGTATAACTGTATTTCAGAAAGTAGCAAAATCGGCGTGATTTTTTTGTTATATGATCGAAAACTCAAAAATTCTCATAAAAATTAGACCAATTTCGGTCAATGCTGTACGTAGGGTGAATGTTGTACCGACTTCAAATTTAGACTAAAAGCAGCTTAGAACCCCATTCTCTACGAATATATAATAAAACATTAATTTTTATTAAATAACTTCTCAGTAAAAAGTAAAAAATTGATTTGAGAAAAAAATGCATTTTTTCGATCAGCGAAAAATGTTTGACTTTGGAAATTTCTCAACACTAAATGGTTCGAGATACTTAAAAAAGGTTTTCATAGTTTCATTTCTTAAGCTGTTGTCTATATGTCAGTATTTTTAAAAAAAATATCGTTATAATATCTAATTCACAATCGGCCAAAAACTGAAAAAAGTCGAAGAGAAAAATGAGTTTTTTTATTTTTGAAATGAAATAACTTAAAACCTATAACAGTTATTATAGTAAAGTAAGCATGGTTTTTCTTCGTTTCTCCAAGCTTATTCCAAAATATAAAAAGTCAATCTTATTGGGCAATTATTGAAAGAGCCACACGGTCCAAAAGATATTTTACTTTTGAGGTGGTCTACTTTGACGCCCAATAGGTCACCCTGTGATAACACAGCGTAACCACGAATCCCAAATTCAGAAAGCCTGGGTCCTCCTTAATAATTATCTCATACATACTGATGCAATCGGACTTATAGTTTAGAAGATACAGATTTATTACCACTTTTTTTTTGTTTCAAACCACTGTGCGGTGGTACGCGCATCACTAGTGGTATAGGGGGACCTCTTTTTGACGGAATGTGAAATTTAAAAAAAGGGAAAAAAAAATAATTACTTAATTATAATTATTTTTATTCGACCTTTTTAGTTTTTATTTTGCAATCAAATATTCGAGCTCGAGGTCGAATATTTGATTGCAAAATAAAAAATAATTACGGTAAATAAATTACCGAATAATTACTTTACCTTTGATCTCCTAAGCCCGGATCTGAAGTCAAAAAAGTTCCATTGAATCGCTTTTCTGAATTAGGAACCTTCTTTTTTAACCCCTAACCCAGGGAAAATTACTATATCGGGAAATATTGCGGAGAAATACTTAAAAATATTTTAGATTATTTATTTATTTTTTATTTTTATTTTATTTATTTTGTAGAATTGCTCCATACACAAGACTAAAAGTCTTATTTTGCAGTATGGAACTGAGGATAGGTAAATTTATGAAAATCATTAATCAATTAATTATTATTTATCGATTTCAATTCCAAATAAAATAAAATTACAATTGAAAAATATTTTAGGTTATTAAGGGTGCTTTAGAGTTGGGGTAATTAATTATTACTTAGTAGTATTCATCTAACTGAATTTTTGTCCTCGTAAACCGTGTATTTTTGTAATCGCGTATATTTGTAACTTTACGTGTTTATTGGAAAGAACGCACCTTTTAAAACTATTCACATTTCAATTTTGAATTTAGCCACTTTTTTGATCTTTTCATAAATTAAACACAAAATGTTTTAAATTTGTATCATTTAAAAACAAATAAAACAGAAAATAAAGAACAACAAACAAAATAATACAAAATAATTTTATTTTTGACAATATTCAAATGTGTGTATAAATACAAAAAAGTTTACACATAAGCGAGGGCTCGTAAACTAGTTTTGATATTAATCGAGTAAACTTACTTTAAATGAAGGCTTTTATGCCTTAATGGGAGGGTTTCCGGAAAAAGTGGATAACTTTGCTTGTGCGCTTTTATTTTGTTTGATTTTGCATTAAATTTCATTTAATAAAAATTAAATTTCAAGTCTTAAAATTCAGTGGTTTGTTTTTTATTTAACCTTATGTGTGTTAACATTTTTATAATCTCACTCCTTACATTTGAATATTGTCAAAAATAAAATTATTTTGAATTTTTTTGTGCGTTGTTTTTTATTTTCTGTTTTATTTGTTTACTAGCGGGCGCAGCCCGCTACGTTGTTAGCGTGCCTTATAGGTTAAGGGGGGGGGGGCTGCGCCCTCCCCACAATTTTTATTAAATTCGTTTTTTTATTTAAAGTTTTTTTATTTAAAGCCTTCACCCAGCCACCACAATTAAATAATTCTGCACAACAATGGGTTTAAAATAAATAAATATTTGATCACTTTTTCTCATGAAAGTGGATTGTTAGTAATGAATCCATAATAAATTGCAATATACGTGTGTATGTTAAGATAATTTGGTAAAGTTTTTTTTTTAATAAGGTGTTTTTTTTGTAAAAATGTATGTTTTTTGGAAAAAGGTATTTTTTTTTTGAAAAAATGTATGTTTTTTGGGAAAAGGAACATTTTTTTAGAAAAAGGTACTTTTTTTGGGAAAAGGTACTTTTTTTGGAAAAGGTACTTTTTTTTGAAACAGGTACTTTTTTGGAAAAAGGTACTTTTTTTTGGAAAAGGTACTTTTTTTTTGGAAAATGTACATTTTTTTAGAAAAAGGTACATTTTTTAAAAAAGGTTCTTTTTTTTGGAAAAAGGTACTTTTTTGGAAAAAGGAATTTTTTTGGAAAAAGGTACTTTTTTTGGAAAAAGGTACTTTTTTTGGAAAAAGGTACTTTTTTTGGAAAAAGGTACTTTTTTCGGGAAAAGGTACTTTTTTTGGAAAAAGGTACTTTTTTTGGAAAAAGGTACTTTTTTTTGGAAAAAGGTACTTTTTTTGGAAAAAGGTACTTTTTTTGGAAAAAGGTACTTTTTTCAAAAAAGGTACTTTTTTTTGGAAAAAGGTACTTTTTTTGGAAAAAGGTACTTTTTTTGGAAAAAGTTACTTTTTTTGGAAAAAGGAACTTTTTTTGGAAAAAGGTACTTTTTTTGGAAAAAGGTACTTTTTTTGGAAAAAGGTACTTTTTTTGGAAAAAGGTACTTTTTTTGGAAAAAGGTACTTTTTTTTGGAAAAAGGTACTTTTTTTGGAAAAAGGTACTTTTTTGGAAAAAGGTACTTTTTTTGGAAAAAGGTACTTTTTTTTTGGAAAAAGGTACTTTTTTCGAAAAAGGTACTTTTTTTGGAAAAAGGTACTTTTTTTGGAAAAAGGTACTTTTTTTGGAAAACGGTACTTTTTTGGGAAAAAGGTATTTTTTTTGGGAAAAGGTACTTTTTTTGGGAAAAGGTACTTTTTTGGAAAAAGGTACTTTTTTTGTCCCTTTTTGCCCCTCCCGATAAGAATTTCCAAAAATTCCGTCTCAACGGACGTCTACACCGGTCGAGGAACCTACATACCAAATTTCAACTTCATAGCTCCAGCAGTTTGAGCAGGCCGTCAAGGGGGAGACTTTTTCCCCTTTTTGCCCGTCCCTGTAAAAATTTCAAAAACTACCGTCTTGGTGGATGTCTACGATAGTGGAGAAACCTTTATACCAAATTTCAACTTCCTACCTCCAGCGGTTTGGGCAGGCCGTCAAGGGGGGCCTTTTTTCCCACATGTTTACAACGTCCCTGTCCAAAATTCCAGAAAAGTTAGCCCATACTCCAAGGAACACATATCTTAAATTTCAGCTTTCTAGCCAAAGGGGTTTTGGCAGGCCGCCAAGGGGGAGACTTTTCCCCTTTTTGCCCGTTCCGGTAGGAATTTCCAAAAATCCCGTCTTAGCGGACGTCTACGCCGAAAGAGGAACCTACATACCAAATTTTGGGTTTGGGCTGGGCGATGTTGAGTCAGTCAGTCAGTCACGTTATTCTTTTATATATAGAGATAAATAATACAAATTTAAAAAATTCTGTTTATCTTTAACATAAGCTAATTCGGCTTTAATTCAGTTAATGTAAATAAAAACACATTTACATTACATTTTTACCCCGACGTTTCGTCAATTATTTGTTGACTTTTTCAAGGGACGTCTATTTAAAAATTATAAAACATTAAATTAAAAACAATATCAAATACACCATATAATAATTGCACTTACATGCAACATTATTTTATAACATGAATTTAGCCGTTTTTTCTAATCACTTCGATTTAATAAATCCAAAAAGTATTTCTAAAAGTGCTCAACAGATGGCGTTAGATTCTCCCTATTTTAAAAAGAATTTTCTGTCCGACACTTCTTTCACCCTAATTTTTAATACCGAATTCGATGATGTAGGATTTTACTTTAACTTTTAATTTTTAATTATATTTTATATAAAACAGCGATAAACAGTCTGCCTTTTCATTTTTATCACTTCAATTTATATTTTTACACAATTGAAAAATTCCATTGCAATATTTAACATTCACTAATTGGATTTAATTAAATTACTTACTGTAGAGTGAAAAATTGCCATTCCTATTTCAGCTATTTCTCCATATCCAAGATTGAAAATATGTATGTGGTGAGGTGTAGTTTTTTTTCTAAACATATTTGATAAAAAAAAATATAATAAAAACCTTTTATTTGTTAGTTTTTCAATTTTTTTGTTTTTCTTTTAATTTTTATTCGTATTTTTTTCTGAGATTAAATTAATAGGCTGTTTCATATATTTGTGCTTTTATTATGGATTTATTAAATCCAGCTTTTTTTTTGGATTTAATAAATCCACTTTTTGTATGAAAAATTCTAAATCCAGGTGATTAAAAAACACGCTAATTATTTTATAAACAAAATTAAATTTACATTAAACATAAAAACACAACTTTTTACATAGAACATAAATTAAGTTAAAAAACCACAGCTTAAAAATAATATCACGGAAACGGTAGTGGATGGCAACCCTCTAACTTGCACTATATTGTCTGTATCACAGATTAATACCAGATGTGAAACCAATGACAGGTGTCAAAAAAGTGTTCTCGAACCGTATGGTTTTGTTTACATGGAAGTCAAGCCAAGAGGGAGATAACAATATAAAATCTCCATACATTTTGTATTGCGCATTTTTTGTATATATCTGTCTCTTTTTAGATTATTGTGCTTTATCTTTTGTGTTTTTCTCAAATTTTTGGGTTTTGTTTTGCTTATTTTCTGTCGGCCATATTGGCCAAATCAGCTGATTAATATCTGGTATAATCTGTGGTCTGTATCTTCTTTTAAGTTCATGGTATATTTTGCCTTTCCCTGTATCCGTAGGCTTTCAATAGTATACCTTTTTCTTTCCATGTTTTCTCTATCTAATATTTTTATTCCCTGAAAATCAGCTGTGTGACCTGTTTCTATAATATGTTGCGCCAAAGCAGTTGTTTGTTTTTGTTTGGCGATATCATTTTTGTGTTTTCCTACTCTTGTCTCTAAGGTTCTTTTTGTTGTGCCGATGTAAATGAAATCACAGCTGTGAGCATTGTTTCCTTTACATTTTATTTCGTACACTAGGTTGTTTTGTTGTTGTTTGTCTATGGGTGCTTTTACATTTGAAAAAATTGTGCTTAGTGTGGAGTTTGGTTTGTAGGCGAATTTAATGTTTTTGTTTTCTATTGTGTTTTTTATATTGTTACTAGCGGGCGCAGCCCGCTACGTTGTTAGCGTGCCTTAAAGTTTAGGAGGGGGGGGGGGGCGATTCGCTTTTTATTTAAAGTACAGTTTTTATATAGTAAAAGCCTTCACCCAGTCACCACAAATAAATAATTCTGCACAACAATGGGCTTAAAATAAATAAATAAATAAATAAATAAATAAATAAATAAATAAATAAATACATAAATAAATAAATAAATAAATAAATAAATAAATAAATAAATAAATAAATAAATAAATAAATAAATAAATAAATAAATAAATAAATAAATAAATAAATAAATAAATAAATAAATAAATAAATAAATAAATAAATAAATAAATAAATAAATAAATAAATAAATAAATAAATAAATAAATAAATAAATAAATAAATAAATAAATAAATAAATAAATAAATAAATAAATAAATAAATAAATAAATAAATAAATAAATAAATAAATAAATAAATAAATAAATAAATAAATAAATAAATAAATAAATAAATAAATAAATAAATAAATAAATAAATAAATAAATAAATAAATAAATAAATAAATAAATAAATAAATAAATAAATAAATAAATAAATAAATAAATAAATAAATAAATAAATAAATAAATAAATAAATAAATAAATAAATAAATAAATAAATAAATAAATAAATAAATAAATAAATAAATAAATAAATAAATAAATAAATAAATAAATAAATAAATAAATAAATAAATAAATAAATAAATAAATAAATAAATAAATAAATAAATAAATAAATAAATAAATAAATAAATAAATAAATAAATAAATAAATAAATAAATAAATAAATAAATAAATAAATAAATAAATAAATAAATAAATAAATAAATAAATAAATAAATAAATAAATAAATAAATAAATAAATAAATAAATAAATAAATAAATAAATAAATAAATAAATAAATAAATAAATAAATAAATAAATAAATAAATAAATAAATAAATAAATAAATAAATAAATAAATAAATAAATAAATAAATAAATAAATAAATAAATAAATAAATAAATAAATAAATAAATAAATAAATAAATAAATAAATAAATAAATAAATAAATAAATAAATAAATAAATAAATAAATAAATAAATAAATAAATAAATAAATAAATAAATAAATAAATAAATAAATAAATAAATAAATAAATAAATAAATAAATAAATAAATAAATAAATAAATAAATAAATAAATAAATAAATAAATAAATAAATAAATAAATAAATAAATAAATAAATAAATAAATAAATAAATAAATAAATAAATAAATAAATAAATAAATAAATAAATAAATAAATAAATAAATAAATAAATAAATAAATAAATAAATAAATAAATAAATAAATGAATAAATAAATAAATAAATAAATAAATAAATAAATAAATAAATAAATAAATAAATAAATAAATATTTGATCACTTTTTGTCATGAAAGTGGATTGTTAGTAATGAATCCATAATAAATTGCAATATACGTGTGTATGTTAAGATAATTTGGTAAAGTGCGAACTTAGGTAGATAGACCCGTAAGTAGTTTTGTTCATTTGTGTTTTGAATGAAAATAAATAACGTAAAGCAGGGTTGTTAGCGTGCCTTAAAGTTTTTTTTTTAATTCCAGTTTATGTAAAGGTAGACCTGGCAATTCAAGTAAATTCACAAATTCAGTTGGAAATTTTACTGCGTCGGTTTCTTCCACCGGTGCTTCGTTACATGAAGTTTAAATATCGGAATATATAAGTTCCATTCCTTTTCTAAGGTTTTTTCTCTTTTAGAAAATTTGTTTAACTTTTTCGAGAGTATGTTTCAATGCTACATAAGTTTCATATTCCGTGGATAGTGTTTGAACAGGTAATTCCCTCTTCCAATCCATTGTCTATAATTTCAATTCCACTCGTTCAACGTTTATATCCATTTCGTTCCACTTGTGTAGTGTTTCAATTCCACTCGTTTCCTATTTAGTTTCTTAATTTTAGTGTTCCATATACACTTGTTCTTTAAGTTTTAGGTTTCTAGCTAAAGACGCAGACGTTAAGAGGGGGGAGGCAATTTTCCCCTTTTGAACCACCATTTTTACCACGTTCCTGTGCAAAGTCCTAGAGATGCCTTGTCGATAAGTTAGCCCATACTCCAAGGAAAACATATTATATATTACAGGTTTCTAGCCGAAGGGTTCGGTTAGGCCATCAAGGGGGAGAATTATTCCCTTTTTACCCCTCCCGGTATGAATTTCCAAAAATACCGTCTTAGGGGACGTCTACGTTGGAGAAGGAACCCAAATACCGAATTTAAGCTCCCTAGATCCAGCAGTTTGGCCAGGCCGTTAAGGGGGAGACTTTTCCTGTTTTTGACCCTACCTGTGGAAATTTCCAAAAATCTCATCTTAGCGGATGTCTACAATAGAGGAGGAACTTTAATACCAAATTTCAACTTCCTACCTCCAGCGGTTTGGGCAGGCCTTTAAGCGGCACTTTTCGCTTCATTAATCCCCATTTTTGCAATGTTCCTGTCCAAAAAGCACCTTCCCGGTAAGTGAGCCCATACTCCAAGTAACATATGTTTTACATTTCAGGTTTCTAGCCAACTTTTACTATTTGTGCCCCTCTGGGTAGGAATTTCCGAAAATCCATCGACAGGGAATTTCAGCTTCCTAGTTCCAGCAGTTTGAGCAGGCTGTCAAGGGGGACACTTTTTCTTTTTTTGTCCCTCCCGGTTGGAATTAGGCTGGAAGAGGAACCTAAGTACCGAATTTCAGCTTCCTAGTTCCAGCAGTTTGGACAGGTCGTTAAGGGGCCATTTTCCCTTTTTGAGCCCCCATTTTATAACGACCCTGTCCAAAATTCAAAAAAGTATCTTTCTAATAAGTTAGCCCTTACTCCAGGGACCCACATTTTAAGTTTCAGGTTTCTAGCCGAAGGGGTTTTTACAGGCCCCCAAGGTGAGGCTTTTCTTCTTTTTGCCCCTCCCTTTAGGAATTTACAAAAATTCCATCTTCGCGGCTATCTGCGATGGATGAGGAACATTCATACCAAATTTCAACTGCATTGCCTAAGCGGTTTGGGCAGGCCGTTAGTGGGGACATTTTTCCCTTTCAACCACCATTTTTACTATGTTCCTTTTCCAAAATAGAAAAATTACGTTGCTGGTGAGTTAGTCCTACTCCAAGGAATACATATTTAATATTTTAGGTTGGCCAAAAGGGATTGGGCAGGCCGTCAAGGAGGAGACTTTTCCCCTTATTTCCCCTCCCGATAGGAATTTCAAAAATTCCGTCTAAGCGGACGCCTACACAGAAGGAAGAACTCACGTTCCGAATTTGCTTTTGGGATATCCTATAGGGAATTAGTCGATGTCTACTACAGTGGAGGAACCTTTATACCAAATTTCAACTTCTTACCTCCAGGGGTTTGGGCAGGCACTTTTCCAATTTGTGAGACTGTTTATTGGGAGACTTTTCCCCTTTTTGCCCGTTCCGGTAGGAATTTCCAAAAATCCCGTCTTAGCGCACGTCTATGCCGAATATCAAGAAACCTTGTTTTACTGGAGATATCCGTGGGGGGAGGAAAAAAAGTAGTTTTTTTGAAATTCTATATATATTATTTTAAATGGTACTTTTTGGAAAAACGAAATTTTTTGAAGATACTTTGCTTTAACAAAGTACTTTATTTGTACTTTTTTTAGAAAAGGTATTTTTTTTTAAAAAGGTATTTTTTTGGAAAAATGTATTTTTTTTGGAAAAATGTATGTTTTTTGGAAAAAGGTACTTTTTTTGAAAAAGGTACTTTTTTTTGAAAAAGGTACTTTTTTGGAAAAATGTTCTTTTTTTTGGAAAAAGGTACTTTTTTTGGAAAAAGGTACTGTTTTTGGAAAAAGGAACGTTTTTTGGAAAAAGGAACGTTTTTTGGAAAAAGGTACTTTTTTTGGAAAAACGTACTTTTTTGGAAAAAGGTACTTTTTTTGGAAAAAGATACTTTTTTTGGAAAAAGATACTTTTTTTGGAAAAACGTACTTTTTTTGGAAAAACGTACTGTTTTTGGAAAAAGGTATTTTTTTTGGGAAAAGGTACTTTTTTTGGAAAAAGATACTTTTTTTGGAAAAAGGTACGTTTTTTGGAAAAACGTACTTTTTTTGGAAAAAGGTACTTTTTTTGAAAAAAGGTACTTTTTTTTGGAAAAAGGTACTTTTTTTGGAAAAAGGTACTTTTTTTTGGAAAACGGAACTTTTTTTGGAAAAGGTACATTTTTTGGAAAAAGGTACTTTTTTGGAAAAAGGTACTTTTTTGGAAAAAGGTACTTTTTTGGAAAAAGGTACTTTTTTGGAAAAAGGTACTTTTTTGGAAAAAGGTACTTTTTTGGAAAAAGGTACTTTTTTTGGAAAAAGGTACTTTTTTTGGAAAAAGATACTTTTTTTGGAAAAAGGTACTTTTTTTGGAAAAAGGTACTTTTTTTGTAAAAAGGTACTTTTTTTGGAAAAAGGTACTTTTTTTGGGAAAAGGTACTTTTTTGGAAAAAGGTCCTTTTTTGGAAAAAGGTACTTTTTTGTCCCCTTTTTGCCCCTCCCGATAAGAATTTACAAAAATGCCGTCTCAACGGACGTCTACACCGGTCGAGGAACCTACATACCAAATTTCAACTTCATAGCTCCAGCAGTTTGAGCAGGCCGTCAAGGGGGAGACTTTTCCCCCTTTATGCCCGTCCCTGTAAAAATTTCCAAAACTCCCGTCTTGGTGGATGTCTACGATAGTGGAGGAACCTTTATACCAAATTTCAACTTCATACCTCCAGCGGTTTGGGCAGGCCGTCAAGGGGGGCCTTTTTCCCCTTTTTAACCCCCATTTTTACAACGTCCCTGTCCAAAATTCCAGAAAGTACTTTCCAGAAAAGTTAGCCCATACTCCAAGGAACACATATCTTAAATTTCAGCTTTCTAGCCAAAGGGGTTTTGGCAGGCCGCCAAGGGGGAGACTTTTCCCCTTTTTGCCCGTTCCGGTAGGAATTTCCAAAAATCCCGTCTTAGCGGACGTCTACGCCGAAAGAGGAACCTACATACCAAATTTCAACTTCCTAGCTTCAGCGGTTTGGGCTGGGCGATGTTGAGTCAGTCATTCAGTCAGTCAGTCAGTCACGTTATTCTTTTATATATGGAGATTGCCAGATAAACCAGGAATATATTTTACACTGTAAAATTTGTTTGTGTTGGTTTTAGAATCATCATTTTTATTATCAACATTTTTCAACTTCACAAATGTTTCATGTATTAATGAATATATCAATTTTCTAGGGAAACTGTTATCCGTAAGTGTTTTTGTAATTTTCTGTATGTTATTATGGTGAAATTGTGTGTCACTTACAGTATTGTTCGAAACCTAAGCAACTTTTTCTAATAAAGTAATCAAAGTCCTACATATTCTTTTTAAATTGGTTTATACAAAATAACTCTTTCAATTTTTATTATGTTATGTGCCTACATTCTAATAATAACAAGAAAAATTTAATTCCATTTCCTTGCCAGTAAAAAAAAAAACAAAAATGAAATTGCCATATATTGCTGTTCGAAACTTAAGCAACTATTTTGTTGTTGTATTTTTTGCAACAAATAAACAAACATTTGGAAACGTTTATTTAATTCCCGTTTAGTTTGAAAAAGAAAACTTAAATTTTTTTTGTTTCTGTAGATTTAGAATCAATTACTTAGAAGTGCAGCTATGGCGCGTACACATTACGGAATCGATTTTAAGCTCAAAATTTTTGAACTATTTAATAAGGGCCAATCGCAAATCTCTATAGCTAACATATTAAGCATTAACAAATCAATAGTTTCGCTACTAATTAAAAAGTACAAAGCTACTGGAATAGTAGAGAAAGCCAATACTAGAAGACAACCTCGAAAAACTTTACATCGAACAGATTGAAAATTGTCCGATTAATTAAGAAAAAAACCCTTTATTTCTTCCAAAGATGTTGTGAGTGAGCTTAATATCAATATTAGTTCGAGCAGTGTGAGAAAACGATCATTGGAAAATAATTTGAGAAGCTTCATGCCGTCTAAGAAACCTATACTGACAAAGAAACATTTAAAAAAGAGGTTTGCCTAAATGATTTTGGAACGTATTCGTTAATTTTCATTAGTTTTATGAAATTTAAGGTTGGATTTTGCAAAAGCTCACGCAAATTGGACTGTGGGGAAATGGAAAATAGTTTTATTAAGCGACAAGTTTAAATTTAACCGTTAAATTCAGATGAAGTATGCCACGTTCGAAGACCGAAGGGAAAACAATTACATCCGCGTTACAATAAAGCATGGGGCGGAAATGTAATGGTGTGGACCTGCTTTTCGACGAGTGGTTAGCCTTTTGTTGAAATACAAATAAAAATGGATCGCTTTATTTATTTGGATATTTTAGCCAAACACATGCTTCAATATGCCGAATTGGAAATGCCACTTCGATGGGTGTTTCAGCGTAATAATGACCCAAACTCTCGTCACAGTGGGTCAAAGAATGGTTACCTGTTAATGTGATTCAATTATTGGATTGGCCAGCTCAATCTTCAGAATTGACTCCCATAGAAAATCTATTCGGCATTTTGAAGCGCAGGGTCGGAACTCGCCGTTTTAGTAATAAGCGGGAACTAATAAATTGCTTAAAATCAGAGGGGGAATCAATACCAACCACAACACTATCAAATCTAGTAGATTCTATGGCAAAACGATGTGCGGAGGTCATATGCAAGAAAGGGTATCATAGGAAGTACTGAAAGTTGCTTAAGTTTCGAACAGCAATATATGGAGTCAATTTCATTTTTGTTTTTTTTTTTACTGACAAGGAAATGGAATTAAAATTTTTTTGTTATTATTAGAATGTAGGCACATAACATAATCAAAATTAAAAGTGTTATTTTGTATAAACCAATTTAAAAAGAATATGTAGGACTTTGATTACTTTATTAGGAAAAGTTGCTTAGGTTTCGAACAATCTCTATATATAAAAGAATAACGCTGAAGCTAGGAAGTTGAAATTTGGTATGTAGGTTCCTCTTTCGGCGTAGACGTCCGCTAAGACGGGATTTTTGGAAATTCCTACCGGAACGGGCAAAAAGGGGAAAAGTCTCCCCCTTGGCGGCCTGCCAAAACCCCTTTGGCTAGAAAGCTGAAATTTAAGATATGTGTTCCTTGGAGCATGGGCTAACTTTTCTGGAAAGTACTTTCTGGAATTTTGGACAGGGACGTTGTGAAAATGGGGGTTAAAAAGGCCCCCCTTGACGGCCTGCCCAAACCGCTGGAGGTAGGAAGTTGAAATTTGGTATAAAGGTTCCTCCACACTCGTAGACATCCACCAAGACGGGAGTTTTGGAAATTTTTACAGGGACGGGCATAAAGGGGGAAAAGTCTCCCCCTTGACGGCCTGCTCAAACTGCTGGAGCTATGAAGTTGAAATTTGGTATGTAGGTTCCTCGACCGGTGTAGACGTCCGTTGAGACGGCATTTTTGGAAATTCTTATCGGGAGGGGCAAAAAGGGGACAAAAAAAGTACCTTTTTCCAAAAAAGTACCTTTTCCCAAAAAAAGTACCTTTTCCCAAAAAAAGTACCTTTTTCCCAAAAAAGTACCTTTTTCCAAAAAAAGTACCTTTTTCCAAAAAAAGTACCTTTTTCCAAAAAAGTACCTTTTTCCAAAAAAAAGTACCTTTTTCCAAAAAAAGTACCTTTTTCCAAAAAAAGTACATTTTTCCACTAAAAAGTACCTTTTTCCAAAAAAAATTCCTTTTTCCAAAAAAGTACCTTTTTCCAAAAAAAAAGTACCTTTTTTAAAAAAAGTACCTTTTTTAAAAAAAGTACCTTTTTCCAAAAAATTTACCTTTTTCTAAAAAAATGTACCTTTTCCAAAAAAAAAAAGTACCTTTTCCAAAAAAAGTACCTTTTTCCAAAAAAAGTACCTTTTTCCAAAAAAAGTACCTTTTTCAAAAAAAAGTACCTTTTCCAAAAAAAAGTACCTTTTCCCAAAAAAAGTACCTTTTTCTAAAAAAATTTTCCTTTTCCCAAAAAACATACATTTTTTCAAAAAAATACCTTTTTCAAAAAAAGTACCTTTTCCAAAAAAAGGTACCTTTTCCCAAAAAAGTACCTTTTTCCAAAAAAAGTACCTTTTCCAAAAAAAGTACATTTTTCCAAAAAAAAAAGTACCTTTTTCCAAAAAAAGTACCTTTTTCCAAAAAAAAATTCCTTTTTTCAAAAAAGTACCTTTTTCCAAAAAAAGTACATTTTTCCAAAAAAAAGTACCTTTTTCTAAAAAAAATGAACCTTTTCCAAAAAAAGTACCTTTCCCAAAAAACATACATTTTTCCAAAAAAAAATACCTTTTTCAAAAAAAATTACCTTTTCCAAGAAAAAGTACCTTTTCCCAAAAAAAGTACCTTTTTCTAAAAAAATTTTCCTTTTCCCAAAACACATACATTTTGTCAAAAAATACCTTTTTCAAAAAAAGTACCTTTTCCAAAAAAAAGTACCTTTTCCCAAAAAAAAGTACCTTGTTCTAAAAAAAATTTCCTTTTCCAAAAGAAGTACCTTTTCCAAAAAAATTACCTTTTTCCAAAAAAAATACCTTTTCCAAAAAAAGTACAAATAAAGTACTTTGTAAAAACAAAGTATCTTTTTCCAAAAAATTTCGTTTTTCCAAAAAGTACCATTTAAAATAATATATAATTTCAAAAAAACTACTTTTTTCCCTCCCCCACGGATATCTCCAGTAAAACAAGGTTTCTTGATATTCGGCATAGACGTGCGCCAAGACGGAATTTTTGGAAATTCCTACCAGAACGGGCAAAAAGGGGAAAAGTCTCCACATAAACAGTCTCACAAATTGGAAAAGTGCCTGCCCAAACCACTGGAGGTAAGAAGTTGAAATTTGGTATAAAGGTTCCTCCACTGTAGTAGACATCGACTAAGTTTGTATTTTTGGTATTCCCTACAGGATATCCCAAAAGGAAACTCGGTATGTGAGTTTCTCCTTCTGTGTAGGCGTCCGCTTAGACGGAATTTTTGAAATTCCTATCGGGAGGGGAAATAAGGTAAAAGTCTCCTCCTGACGGCTTGCCCAATCCCTTTTGGCCAACCTAAAATTTTAAATATGTATTCCTTGGAGTAGGACTAACTCACCGGCAACGTAATTTTCCTATTTTGGAACAGGAACATAGTAAAAATGGTGGTTGAAAGGGAAAAATGTCCCCAATAACGGCCTGCCCAAACCGCTTAGGCAATGCAGTTGAAATTTGGTATGAATGTTCCTCATCCATCGCAGATAGCCGCGAAGATGAAATTTTTGTAAATTCCTAAAGGGAGGGGCAAAAAGAAGAAAAGCCTCACCTTGGGGGCCGGTAAAAACCCCTTCGGCTAGAAACCTGAAGATTAAAATGTGGGTCCCTGGAGTAAGAGCTAACTTATTAGAAAGATACTTTTTTGAATTTTGGACAGGGTCGTTATAAAATGGGGGCTCAAAAAGGGAAAGTTGCCCCTTAACGACCTGTCCAAACTGCTGCCACTAGGAAGCTGAAATTCGGTACTTAGGTTCCTCTTCCAGCCTAATTCCAACCGGGAGGGACAAAAAAAGAAAAAGTGTCCCCCTTGACAGCCTGCTCAAACTGCTGGAACTAGGAAGCTGAAATTCCCTGTCGATGGATTTTCGGAAATTCCTACCCAGAGGGGCACAAATAGTAAAAGTTGGCTAGAAACCTGAAATGTAAAACATATGTTACTTGGAGTATGGGCTTTTTGGACCGGGAAGGTGCTTTTTGGACAGGGACATTGCAAAAATGGGGATTAATGAAGCGAAAAGTGCCGCTTAAAGGCCTGCCCAAACCGCTGGAGGTAGGAAGTTGAAATTTGGTATTAAAGTTCCTCCTCTATTGTAGACATCCGCTAAGATGAGATTTTTGGAAATTTCTACAGGTAGGGTCAAAAACAGGAAAAGTCTCCCCCTTAACGGCCTGGCCAAACTGCTGGAACAAGGGAGCTTAAATTCGGTATTTGGGTTCCTTCTCCAACGTTGACGTCCCCTAAGATGGTATTTTTGGAAATTCATACCGGGAGGGGCCTTGACGGCCTGGCCAAACTGCTGGATATAGAGACCTAAAATTATGTATGTAGTAGGTTCCTCCTCCAACGCAGATGTCCTCTAAGACGGAATTTTTGGAAATTCCTACCGGGAGGGGTAAAAGCGGAATAATTCTCCCCCTTGATGGCCTAACCGAACCCTTCGGCTAGAAACCTCTAATATATAATATGTTTTCCTTGGAGTATGGGCTAACTTATCGACAAGGCATTTCTAGGACTTTGGACAGGAACGTGGTAAAAATGGTGGTTCAAAAGGGGAAAATTACCCCCCCCCCCTTAACGTCTGCGTCTTTAGCTAGAAACCTAAAACTTAAAGAACAAGTGTATATGAAACACTAAAATTAAGAAACTAAATAGGAAACGAGTGGAATGAAACACTACACAAGTGGAATGAAATGGATATAAACGTTGAACGAGTAGAATTGAAATTATAGAGAATGCAAATGGATTGGAAGAGGGAATTACCTGTTCAAACACTATCCACGGAATATAAAACTTATGTAGCATTGAAACTTACTCTCCAAAAAGTTAAACAAATTTTCTAAAAGAGAAAAAACCTTAGAAAAGGAATGGAACTTATATATTCCGATATTTAAACTTCATGTAACGAAGCACCGGTGGAAGGAACCGACGCAGTAAATTTTCCAACTGAATTTGTGAATATTTGAATTGCCAGGTCTACCTTTACATAAACTGGAATTAAAAAAAACTTTAAGACACGCTAACAACGTAGCGGGCTTTGCCCGCTATTTTTAATATTATAAACTGCTTTCCAACCCTGCTTTACGTTATTTATTTTCATTCAAAACACAAATGAACAAAACTACTTACGGGTCTATCTACCTAAGTTCGCAGTGTACCAAATTATCTTAACATACACACGTATATTGCAATTTATTATGGATTCATTACAAACAATCCACTTTCATGAGAAAAAGTGATCAAATATTTATTTATTTTAAACCCATTGTTGTGCAGAATTATTTATTTGTGGTGGCTGGGTAAAGGCTTTAAATAAAAAAACTTTAAATAAAAAAACGAATTTAATAAAAATTGTGGGGGCGCAGCCCCCCCCCCTTAACCTTATGGCACGCTAACAACGTAGCGGGCTGCGCCCGCTAGTACTGTATATTCAAAACTCTAAAGATAAAGTTCTTGGTAGTGTTGATTATCTAGCTTTTTGGCTGTGTGGAATCAACGACTATATAGACTAAAGACAAACCACCAGCCTCAACTGCTGTTAAAAAGTCTCTTTAATTTTATATGCAAACTGGTTTTAAGAGAAACAGTTTTTAGTGTTTTTTTAACGCGTATTTTTTAATATTAATAAGCAAAATTTTGTGCTAATTATGCAAAACTAATGCAGAGAACACATCAAACAATACAAGTGCACTTTACAATTTAATTAAAATTGCTTAAAAACAATAAAAATAAGTAATTAAAAATACCACTTTTTCACGTTTTTTGTTATTTTACATTGAAACTCTCTTAAAACCAGTTCAGTTTCTCAGATGAGAGCCGTGGATAGTGCCTGGTGGAATAGAAGTTCATAATTCTACCGGATGCAGTTTCTTTTGCATACCAGTCAAATATTAAATAATCATTTTGCCTGTTTATTTTCGCGTCTAAGTATGCAATTTCTCCAAACGACTCAATTTCCATCGTAAATTGTATTTTTGGGTGATATTTGTTTAAAGTTTGCAGAATTTCATCCTTCTCGTCCGAATTTATTATTGCGAAAATATAATCTACATATTTAACTATGTAGTTAAGGTGTATAACTATAACTATAAACTATATCCGCTATTGTGGGTGAGAGGGGATTACCCATTGGCATACCAAATATTTGGTGGTAAATTTTATTATCATAGTTAAAATAATTATTATCATTTAAACAAAACCGAAGAATTTTCAAGAAATTAGGTTTCGGAATAATAGTGAAATCTTTAATCGTATTCCATTTATCCATTATAATCTTTATTGCAGTATGAACGGGAATATTTGTGAAAAGAGAGATAACATCAAACGAAACGAGTATTTCTTTTTCACTCAGTTTCTTTTCACTCAGTTGTTTCTTCAGTTGTACCAACAACTATAAACCATTAGAGAGACTACCGTCCTCACCAAATTTTGTTGTTGTGTGGCGAACTTGGCAAAGGCTAAGAAAACGTGTTGATAATGTTGTTAAGAGAAAAAATGAGGCGGAAGCAGTGTTGCCACTTTTTGAATAATTATTCAAAAACGGGACTGTTTACACATTCGTTGAATAATTTTTGAATAATGACATTTTTGTGTAGTTTTTGTGTAATTTCACTTTATAGTGTATTTAGACTGGGCGAAAACTAGTAGTTTTTGGGCATTTTTAGTTTTTGAGGCGAAAACTACAAAATTTCTTTAGTTTTTCCATACAATTTTCACACAAACGAAAACCAGATTCTACCTGGTTTTTGCCAAAAACCAAATAAAAATATCTGAAATGTGCATTCTTGATACACCCGGTATTATTTAAATTTTCGATACACCCTGTTGCAACGAATATAGAAGTAAAGCAAGTGTCAAAAAATATTTTTTAATTATTTAAAAGTATTTCTGTTTTAATTTGCAATTGTGTGTTGTTATTCTTTTTTATATGTATTAATAATTTTTTTACATTAATTTGATAATAAAAAAAGAAAGAAAAGTGTATAATAAAAAAGTGTTGTGACAAAGAAAAACTAAATAACCAGTGTAAATGACTTGGCTTTTGCAATTTAGTTTTGTACTAAAACCAACTGGTTTTTGCTCAGTCTAAATTCAGTATTAAACAGAAATTGCCGTAAATTTTTAAAAGTTAATAAAAATTAGTCGATAGTTGCCGAAACGAGTTTGTCTGTGAAACCACAAATCTCCATTTTTTTGTGAATTACTTTTGTAAATTTTTTCAACACTTAACCCAATTTAGAAGAAATAAAAAATGGTGCTATTTATTCTTTTTTTTTTAAACCGTCTTTTGTTTATTTTTTGTAAAAATAATTGTCAAGCTTCCTTTAAAAATTCTCTTGGTTTACAAGACCATTTAAAAATGCAGCGAAAGAGTGGGAAAATTTGAGTTTGTTATGATTGTTACTTTCTAATCTCTTATTTTTTTTGCTGTAGTTAACATGATACTGGGCTTTGACCAGACAAGAATTTAATTAATGCAGCAAGTTGGAACAGAATCAAAATATTTTAGAATTCTGTAAATCCAGCATGTTCAAGATTTTAACAGAATCGTATGAAATTAAAAAAAAATATTGGGACTTTTTTGTGAAAATGTTATATTTTTATTTTCCAAAAGAAAATTTGTTGACTACAAGGAAATATCATGCTTTGCTATCAGTAATTTAAAAATTAAAGAAAACAAGCAAAATTATACAAACTTGGAATTTTTACAGTTATTGCTGTTTTGCCGACATTTAAAGATATGATTGAACAGGACCTATGTCATCAAATTAGGAACGCTTTGGGCAGGGAAAAATTGGTTAAATTTAACTAAAAATGGTTAAAATTTGATTGGTATGGGAGAGAATAATTACCCTATGGAACATTTTTGGGATTGAGAAATGGGGGTGAGAAATTCCAAGTCAGGGTGATGGTACTAGGTCAGTATAGTAAAACCCTCAAAGGGTTTGGCGTTCGTATGTGTCATTTTTTTTATGACCTTTTAAATTTTTTCCTTATCTTGATGTTTTTTCGCTTAGTTGTAACATTTTGGCAAAAACGTAGTTTAACATAACTCGAGAACCACTTGTCCGATTTTGATGAAACAAATTTAGAAAAATTTAGAATTACAATTTCTCTAATCTGTTTCTATACCGTTTTCCTATATGTGCAACACTTTCGAAGTTAAAAATTAATGTATGAAGGGAAAAAAGTATTTTTTGCCTAAAAATTTAAATATTTTTTTTTTAAAATTCATAAAAAATCCAAAATGGAAAAAAGTGCCAAAACTAATTACTTTCGCGTAAAGTCACATAACTCATGAGCAAAAAAAGGCATAGATCATGAAAATCGATGCACGCGTTTCTCATTTATTCACAATTAGGTAAATGTATGAATTTCAAAAATTTGCTCCAGATATGCACAACATTATTTGGAGAAAACATTGACACTCACAAGCCGAACTCTCTCATATTTTTCTACTGTACTAAAAGAGAAATATTGATGTGGCAACACTGGTTCTGTAATGTTCACATAAAACATGCATTGTCATTATACTTCTTCTCTTTCTCACACTGGTTCTGTGATTTTTGTCATTCAACAAGTGCCGACGAACGCGAACAGTAAAAGTGAGTTTTCTCCAGTTTTTTAAAAGTGAACAAAAGAGAACAGAATATGGAACTGTGCAAGCCAGATATAAATAGCTTTTGCTACTGCTGTGGTCAATATGTCTCAACACCAGAGAAACAAGCCAGCCGCCGTGAGCCGTTTAAGCCGCCGCCGCCGGTCATTTTTGCCTCAGCCGCCGCCGCCGATTTTTTTCGGCTCATTTCGGCTGGAAGTATCAATTTTCAAATATAAAAAATTTAAAAATAAATACATTTTTTAAAAAGAATTTACTAATTCATTAAACTTGAACAACCAGAGCTAAAAACAATTTTTTTATATGAAAAGAAAAAAGTTAAAATCTTCTAAATATTAAATTTTTATAAATATAATTTTTTTAAGCTATAAAAGCTTATGTAAATTTATACTGTGAAAAAAATTTAAAAAAAAAAAGTTCTTAATGGGTTAATATAATACAGTAGACGCTCGCAAATTAGAGCTTTCAGTAATTCGAACGTCCAGAAATTAGAATCAATGTTTGCAATACATTAAACGCTCTGAAATTCGAATTTAAATTCTAATTTCTGAGCGTTTTTTTTTTTTTGGTTATTTGAATACACAGGAAATTCCCAATTTATTTTTATTCTGTTTGAATAAAGTAAAACTAAAAAGGGGAATCACCAAAATTTATATGTTTTTCCCTATTTGTTTTTTTTTTTTGTCGCATTTATGTACATTTTTGGCTAGTTTATTTGTGAAATTTGATACGCGTGTACATATTATTTGGCAGTCTCTATTAAATAGTGAAAGTGTATCATTTAAAATGTTAAATAAACGTAAAAAAAAAACTTTATCATTGGAAACGAAACGAAAAAAAACGTCCAGAAATTAGAATAATTCAGAAATTAGAATTGCCTCAAAAACAAAGCGGTTCTAATTTGCGAGCGTCTACTGTACTTCAGAATGCAACTCTTTGCAGATGTGTAAAAAATCAATTAATAAAAAAACATGGCTGCTTAACTTTGCATTTAAAACTCAATATATGTATTTGGTGTACGCATTTTTATCAAAAATTATGACGAAAAATCGTTACAGAGTTGAAGTCGTGTTAGCATAGATATACGAAAAAGTTTGTAAAATGTATTAATTTTTGTTAAAAGCGTTACTTCTCATCTTCATATAAATTCTTACAGTTAGTGTTTAGCTTCATTGGTTTTAAAATATAAGCTATTAAAGTTGAAAAACCTTACGAGTTACTGGTTACGGAGTTTACATTTGGCCCATTAAATTGGTTACAAATCTTATGTATTAACGAAAAATTGGTCAGATTGTTATAAATTTTGTAAAACAGGTGACAATGCGCTGATATATATCGAAATATATAACTCAAATGTAATCCATGCATTTGAAATTAGCTGGTTACATGGTTTTTATCACATTTTTTGATATCACCCATATATAGTTTTTCAATTCTAAAATACATTTTTAAAAATGGTCTAGTTGAATATTTTGGATAAATTAGACATTTTGTAACAAATAAATGAAAAAGTAAAGATAAGAGATATTGTAAAATTCTATAATATTTAGAAAAGGACACTTTTACGGATAAAATGCTCAAACCAATGTTCGAATTGATCACATAATTTCATCATTTAAGGACATTATTGATTGGACATCTAATTCAAATGGGTCCCTACAAGATATGTGCATCCTGCCCAAACTTTCTAACAAAGCCTCCATTCAAAAGTCTTCAAACAAGTTTAATTTCTTAAATCAATCGATATGTATTTTTTCTATGGTCTTTATTTATTCCTTAATTTGTTAAAATTAAAAAGAATAAATAAAAAAATATTAATTCCCAGTATGCTTTAATTGTCTAAAAATTCTATAAGAGGCAAAAATTGTTTTGAGTTCCAAGGGGGTTACATTTTCCCAATGTTGGTATTACTTTGTAGCCCTTTACATTGGCAAAAAAATATGCTGGCAAAATTAAAATTTTGCAAGTTATGTTTCAACGAAAAGGACTTGGTACTAAAAGGGTATGTTTATAATTTATTAAATAAAACTTGTATGTTATATTAAATATTTAGGACCATTTGTTAGATATAGTCTTGACTAGCCATGGATGCGAACATGAAACAAATCACACGTGAACCAACAACAAATCTTATATAAATTGATTTTATATATATTTTTTTGCGAGTGATTTTCTGACCGTGATAAAGTGCAGACGTTAATTGTGATCTCTTTTCTATAATTCTATTTAAAATTAAAAGCAATAACATTTGTTATTGTTTTAAGAAAAAACTTTTTTTAATACATTGTATCAGTGTTGCCATAACGGCGATTTTCTCGTCAGATTAGTTAAGCATGCAATCAAAATAAAAAAAACTACGAACAATGATGATTAGGGCAAGGAATTCCATGCAAATGCATGTTATTTCTCGATAGTCCAAAACTAATATGGACTAAACATTTATCCGAATCATCAAATTTAGAATAAACTGGCATCGATTTGTAGTTGCATATTTTGACACAAATGCATGTTTTTGCATATTTCGACTTTAAATGCATATTTGGTGGCTTTTTAATGCATATTTTGTGCTTTTTAATGCATATTTGTTCATATTTTTCATTTTTAGTAGCATTTTTTATTTTGTAAAAAAATATAAAAAATTGATACGTTTTCATATTTTGATTCAATCAAAATAAACATTTTTAAAACTTTATTGACCTATGGGAAATCTTCGAGTTCTGTGTCTGTTTGCAAAATAACTAACTTAAATATATTTTTAAGTTTTAAAGTGCATTTTTTTTGCAAAAATTATAGTTTTTAGTGCATATTTCTTATATTGTCAGTGCATATTTTTCTTTTTTAACCGCATATTTTAGGCGCATATTTTTAATTTTTAAGTGCATGGAATTCTTGTCCTAATGATGATATACCAAGTACCTACTAGCAACAACATGTTTGCTGCACTTGATGTAGACAATAATGATGATGATAATTATATTAACGATAATGCTAACAAAGAGCTGTCTGAAGAAAAACCGCCTCCAATAATTATTCCAAATGTTTCAGATATAAGAGCGATGATGAATAACTTTTCAAAAATAGTAAACCTTGAAGATTATTCGTACAAATCCTTGAGAGATGGTCAATTAAGAGTAATGGCAAAAAACATAAAGGCATATAGAGTGATAGTAAAATATCTATCTTTCGTAAAAAAACTTAAACGTTTTCAAATCACAATACAAAATGTTGTTTTCAGCCGATCAAGCCGCCGCCGATTTTTATCCGGCTCAACCTCAATCGCCGCCGCCGATTATTTTGGTCGGCTTGTTTCTCTGCTCAACACATAAAAAAAGGGGAAATTTCAGTACTGATTTTGTTCAAACATACGAGATGTACTTCAACCAAAATATTATAGTGAACGAAAATTGGGTACCAAATATAGTGTGTAAAAGCTGCTACAACCGTCTAATGGATTGGAAAAATAGAAGACGTGAAAGTATGCCATTCGGTATCCCAATGACTTGGACTAATCCTGGCGAAGGTCACAATCCATTGAATTGCTATGCATGTGCGAATAAAGGAGCCGCAAAAAGGATAAGAAAATCGTATAATTACGTTGGTGTTGCAATTGCCGCAACACCATTGCCTCATTCGGACCACATACCTGTGCCAAAAGCTTCTAGCCCACATATTTTCTCTTCTACGACTGCTCCGACATATCATGCACGTGATGATTCCCCATATGAGCCATCAGTATCCAATGAGCCAATTTTAATAAATCAAAATAAGCTTGATTCAATTGTTGCCAAGTTGGAATTAACACAGCATAAATCGGAAGAGCTGGCTTCCATTTTGAAATCAAACAATTTGTTGGCACCCGGTGTGAAAGTCACAGCTTATCGAAGTCGTCAGGCAACACTCCAAAGTTTATTCCTTGTGAATGATGAAAAAACTTCTGCATATTGCCCGGATGTAGGAAAATTGATGGACGCAATGGAAATAAAATATGAAGCAGATGACTTATTGACAGTTCAAAACTCAGCTTGAAGGCGGTTTTACTGCATAAGACCAATAAAAAACCTTCAGTTCCAATCGCCTACAGTACAGAAACGAAAGAAACATATGATGCACTGGAAAATATTTTAAAAATGGTTAACTACGCCAAACATATGTGGCGCATATGCTGCGATTTAAAAGTTGTAGCAATGCTTTGCGGTCTTCAAAGCGGCTATATAAAATATATGTGCTTTTTGTGCGATTGGGACACACGATTTTCCGGTGACCAATATGCATGCCACGGATGGAAACTCAGAGAGCACAGCAGGTTACAAACGGCCAATATTATTCGTGAGCCTCTAGTGCCGAAGGAGAAGATATTGCTGCCTCCACTGCATATTAAACTTGGAATTGTTAAGAATTTTATCAAAACTGTCGCCAAAAGAGATGAAGTTTTCTTGTGTTTGAAACTAATTTACCCGAGACTCAGCGAAAGTAAAATTAAAGAAGGTAAGTTATAATATCACATTCATTTCCCATGATTTTCCATCTTAACAAATTAATTTTTTCCAATCAGGCGTACTAAATGGTCCAGATATACGAAAGCTGATTAAAAGTGACGCATTCAACAATATTTTGATTGACGCTGAATTGAATGCATGGCAGGCAATCAAAGAAGTAATAGAAGGCTTGTTGGGAAAGCATCGTTCTAACAACTACGATGTTTCTGTCGCAAGGATGTTAAGAGCATTCTCGGAAATTGGTGTCCACATGTCCTTGAAAATCCATTATTTACATCATCATCTGGACTACTTCAGCAAACAATTGGCTACCGAATCTGAGGAACAAGGTGAACGCTATCATCAAGTTGCTATGCCATTTGAAATGAGGTAATACTGATTTTTTATTTTTTCAAAATCATTTTAATAAAACCAAAACTTACAGATATAGAGGCAAAAAGTCGCCGAGTGCAATAATTGCGGAAATTTGCTGGTGGAGTAAGTTAGTGTGGCAAGACAAGGATGATCTTGATGATAAAGAATTTTCAGGAGATGCAGAAGGGCCAACAGTGGAGTCACACATTGACATTATGTGTGGTTCAGAAACTGATGATAGCGATGAATGCGATGCCACTAGTCCCGAACAACCACCATCGAAAAAGTCTAGGCAATATTTATTAAAATAAATAAAAATAAATAAATAAAATAAAAATAAAAAATTATAAAAATGTTTACTTAATTTTTTTAGTAGTTTATGGCCAGAAGTCTGGAGTTATTGGGGAAAATTTATGAAAAAGGCGATAAATGACACTTTTTTGAATAAAAACAAATATCAATATTCTTGTCAAAATGGGATACCTTCACTTAATTGTAAATAAAAGCAGAACGCGTTAAATTTTGTTTATAGGTTATGTGACTTTACATGAAATTAATAACACTTGATCCTTTTTTCCGTTTTGGATTTTTTATGAATTTAAAAAAAAAATTTTAATTTTTAGGCAAAAAAATATTTTTTTTTTCCACAAATTTATTTTTACCGGCAAAACTGTTGATTATAAAGAAAAACGTTATATAAACGGATTAAAGAAATTGTAATTCATCAAAATCGGACAAGTGGTTCTCGAGTTATGTTAAACTACGTTTTTGCCAAAATGTTACAACTAAGCGAAAAACATCAAGATAAGGAAAAAATTTAAAAGGTCATAAAAAAAATGACACATACGAACGCCAAACCCTTTGAGGGTTTTACTATACTGACCTAGTACCATCACCCTGACTTGGAATTTCTCACCCCCCCCCCCGATTGGCTGTTGTACTGTGTTATCAAGTAGGTAATATTTTTGCATGCAACGCATCTGAATGAAGTAGCCTTTCTGAAAAACATAAATACTACCATTTTTTTTAATATTCGAATTTAAAAACACGACATTTTAAGCCTTAAACAATTTACTGCCTTGAAATTCCTTTTAGTTAGAGAATAATTTATTATAATATTTTTCAGAAAAATTGGCCTGGATTTGCTTTTGCAGAAGGCAAAAACCCGGACCAGATTATTGCAAAAATGCAAAATTCTAGTTCTAAAATGCAAATAACTTTTGCACTTTGCAAGTGGCAAAAATGCTGTGTTTAAAAATCAGTTCATAAATAGAAAAGTGGCAAAACTTTGGAGTCGAAATTTACAGTGTGAAACTTCATATAAGTCCAAAATATTTTTATTCTTCCCCACTGTGCTCAGGAGAGTTTATTTTGAAATAATATAAAAAATTATAATTTTTTGTGTAATTTCATACGGTTTTGGATAATTTTTGACCTACAGCTGTGTAATTTTTTGTTTTACTGGTGGCAACACTGGGCGGAAGAGATTTTGAGAAACATTTTTTCGTTTTTTGCTTTTGAAAAACACTTCTTTGATCAGTGTTGTCAAGTTTGATTTTCCATTTAGGGGTTTTTTAATGAATGTAGTAAACTTTTTTTAACTACTGTTTTTAATAATTTTTGTTAATATTATTTTAAAATTTTTTAAATAATTTATTTTATTATACAAATAATATATAATTCATTTTCACCGTTCTTGTTAATTTAAATATATATTATTTTTGTTAAAATAAACTATATTTTAAAAAATAAAACTATATTAACTATCAATATTAGTTTTAAAAAAAACCCAAAATTGACACTATTGACAAATGTTTGTTGGCACGTTAATTTTTTCCATGTTGAAGCAACATTGGAATCTCTTAAATACTCTTAAAAATCTGAAAAAACTCACTCAACCTCAATGCTTATTATATAGGGAAATTTGTAAAAAAAAAAAACACTCAATCTCTCATTTTTTTACAATATTTACCAACAGTGTTGCCATTTCAGTGCTTTTCGGGTATTTTTTGGTGCTTTTTTCCTTCCCGTACCCGGTGATTTTTTACAAATACCCGTTTATAAAAAGCGGGTATTTACAGTGCTTTTCCAGATTTCTGGCAGTGCTTTTAGTGCTTTTTGTACAGTTTATATTTTTGGTATTTGTTCTCCTTTTTTCAATTTTTCTTGAATTTTCTGTCAAAGTTGAAAAAATAATACGAAATATACAAAAAATACATTTTTTCACAATGTTTGTAGTACAATTTTAAATAGCAACTTCGTTATATTAAAACTTCAAAATTTTGAAATATTAGTTTGGTGCTTTTTTACCCCTTTTTTGGTTATTTTTTGAACCTCTTTTACACGATTTTACAAAGGTAAAATGTGTTTTTAAAATCTTGACTTTAATTTTTCAAAAAATTATTATCGTGCTTTTTTACCCCATTTTTGGTAAATTTTTACCCGTTTTCACAATGCTCACGGTGCTTTCCTGCCTTCAAGAGTTGGCAACACTGTTTACCAACATGTTTTGTTTTCTTTCCCGACTTCACGAACAAAAATAAAGAGTAAAGGTTAACAGAGGAAGAGTGGTATAGAAACCCACTGCTGACAGTTACCCATACATTATCGACATTGAAAATATTATGTTAAAAGAGTTAACACTTAACATACGCAGTCAGACTTTATATGGGATTTCGTACCACATATGTATAGCAACAAAACAAGTCTATTGATTTAAAAAAGAAACATTTATTTTCCCTATATAATTTATGTTATAGTCTTGTTTCAAATGAACTCTTAATATCTTAGTAAATTGAAATTCATTTTCATTTAAAACGTTATAAATTTACATCGAAACAACAGATTCTTTTATTTTTAAATTGAATATTGGGTCATATTAATAAAAGTTAGCCAATTCTTCGAAGTAATTATTTTGGTTTAGGAATGACGTACCACCAAATTTATCCATAGGCTTGAAGGATACCATAAAATATAAATGAAAATTGAAACAAAAACAAAAAAATTGTCTACCCGCAAGCAGACTATAAATGCAAATAGAAAGACTAAAATTGTGTAATAAATAACCTAAAAACCTAATAAATAATTCCCCCATTAGTGAAATCTGGTTTTTTATTCACTATTTACAAATTTAAAACACTTTTAAACGATTATTTCATGACATTTAATTGCATTAAAAACTGTTTCATGTCAAATTTGTTATCACAATTTTAATGCATTTTTCCCATTTTTTTTTTAAGTGAAAGCCCAAAAATAAAAGCTTCATTTGAACATATCTCACTTTCAAAATTAAAATCTCACCTTTAGTGAAAAATCCAGTAATGATTTAAGGAAAATTATTTGAAATTTCATTTTATTTACAATTTTTATGGATTATTCCTAAACTATACTATAGCTCGTATAAGTACTGATTAATGTGTAGATACTTTTTATGTATGCAGTTTCAAGACTCGGAAACTTACTAGATTTGCTTAGTTCACACGATACACGAAACCTTACGTGAATTCCCCATTGTTTTTCAGTACAATATTTAATAAAAACAACTGGACCTAATTGCATCAACTTTTAAATATTAAGATATTATTTCATACAATAATATCTGGTCAAAATTCGGATTAAATTGTATATAATTTAAAGTAATTAAATCCAATTTGATCCACGTAGATACAATTATATTCACCATTTTTCGGATTAAATTGTATGTGATGAGTTATTGTATTTCATCAAATTAGATATATCACCATATCATCTTTTTTAATCGGGAATATGTAAAAGGAGATTCAGCAAAACAGTTGGTTACAGTGCAGTTGATTAGTTTAGGGGTACACTAATGTGTATTAGTTTAGGGGCATCTCTAAGCAGATTCTTTGAATAAGATATTGACTAATTGAAGTAGGAATTAATTCAATCAATAAAATGGGTTTTGCGAATCGATTTTTTAAAAATTGATTCAGATTCAAGTCAAATTAAAGAATTATATTTTTAAGAGCCTGATTGTGAAGACAAACTTGAAAAATTCAAATTTACGAGCAAATTAAATAAATTTGAGTACCTTTTTCAACATTTTTTCTGGTTGGGGATTTTTTGGGGATATTTTAAGATTTGTTTGGGGATAACGAAAATAAGTATCTGGCAAACCTGATGGCAACTAATTATTTATACTAATTTCATTGTACTAAAATGATTGAAATGTAGTAAATTTTGTAGATGCTTTTTGCAAATCAATTTTGAAAAATTGCTGGGCTGGGCTCAAAACGATTAAATTTCCCGTAATAACAGAAAATTTTTTAGTACACTAAAAAAAAAAAGTTAGTATAAAAATTAGTAAAACGGTTTCCTATTTTATTATACTAGTATTATACTAATTTTTAGTATAAAGTTGTTTTTTAGTAAAATAATTTGGTATTCTCATTTTACAAATTACAGAATTTTTTACTAATTTGAGTTGCTAAATCTACAAATTTAATTTTACTAAATTTTGAAACCCGATTAGCTAAAATTAGCAAAAAAAAATTACTAATTTTTGTTATTTTGAAATTTAAAAAATTTTTTTTTTTTGAAAATATACACAACCTGATAGAAATTTTTGTTGCAATATGATTACCAGAAAGACCAAGTTGTTTTTAAGCGTTTTTTTCCATTTATAATAAAAATAGATTTGTTCTCTAAATTTTTTTGTTGTTTTTCAATGTTTATATTTCCAAGTTTTTTTTTTTTTTTTTGCTTTTATCGAATATTTCTTTGCTATAAATACAATTAGTTTTGCAATTTTTTTAATATGTATTTTTATCATCCATATTCGTCCACTCGGTGAAAAAAAGAGTTATCATATTGATGAAACTGCCCAGGTAGAAAAATACAAACGGCACAATGTCGGCCCGGTATCGGACACGGTAGTACATGTACTGGCAAAGCGTCGGATTTTTAACTTTCACTGTACTGGCATGTTGTCGAAATGATAACACCAATAAACGCTTGGCCGTAGTTATTTCTCAACGTTGGCGCAGGGTTGGGATTTTATTTTTTTGGTATTATCCCAGTACATTTAATAACAAATTTAGTAGTTTGCTAGAACTTTACTGTCCTCTTAGTGTACATCACAGATATTTTTTATTTTTATTTTTTTTTTTTGGCAATGTCTTGAGACTTGATGGAATTTCTTCAAATGTATTCTTTCGAAACTTCACAAGAAAAGAAAGACGATGTCGCTCTTACATAAATAATTGTGTAATAGATGTAAAAATACGTAAAATTTATAAAATTGTTAATTTTAATAAATTAAAAAAAGCTCGTTAATTTTCAGAAAACAGTACTGGCAAAGCACGTTTTAAGTAGTACCGGCATTTCGTAAAAACAGTGCTCTCCCAGTACAACTTTTGTTGTAATGTCGGCAATTTCTACCTGGGTGCTTCATAAATCGTTCATCGGCAATAAATATGACGAAGCGTTTCATAAAGCGGGTGATGTTTTTTATACGAAAATTGATGCCAAAACGTCTTTCAAATTAGTTCGTATTAACCGATAGTTCGTCTTAACCAAGTTTAGCTTAAAAGAATTTTACTGTAAATGGTACAATTGTTTTCTATTCTAAAGCTGCCTACACGAAGGAACATTCGTCACAAAATGCCCTTCGTGTATAGCGACTAGGGTTTGGGATTTCCCGGACTTTTTTATTTCCCGGGAAACGGGAATGAAAAAATTTGATTCCCGGGATTTATTTTTGAACAAAATTTTTAATGAAAACCACCTATACAACAGTACAAAAGCAGTCTGTGTAGTGAGAATTCAAAGTAAAAAATATCAGAATGTTGAACATTTGATTTCACATAAATTACTCGCAGCACTGCCAAATGAATTGCATGATTCCACCAGAAAGCACTGTCGGAAACAAACCGTTTCATCACACTGGGCCGATTAGATATGGTGTCCACAATGTTAAGCCTGGATCAGCCAGACGTAAACGTAAACGTATCTCTGCATAGCTGAATTAATAAGTTAAATAAGAACAGAAGATGTGCTGTGTTTTTTGTTTCATTCTTATGCATTCAATATAGAGCAGACGTAAATACACAACAAAAATCTGTTGTGAATAGATTTTCGTTGTATATTTACGTCTGCTCTATATTGAATGCATAAGAATGAAATAAAAAACACAACACATCTCCTGTTCTTATTTAACTTATTAATTCAGCTATGCAGAGATACGTTTACGTTTACGTCTGGCTGATCCAGGCTTTATTTTCCAAAGACAAATAAAACTCTTCTAGTCTAATTTCTACAATTCTTCTTATTTCATCAGCATTACATCTTCCTGATATATAAACCAACCCCATATATATATATAAAATGAATTATTTCCGTTTATACATATGTTCAAATATCTCTTTTGTAATATTCTTGTCCATTCATCTAAGATTATAGTAAATCTCCTATCGTTAGAAATATTGCTCGATATTTCTTTTATCATGATATCTTTTACATGATTGTAGTAATTTAATATAATGTTCTTTGCATCGGTTTCAATTTTTTGCAATGCCAGGTTTTTATTATAAAAACTTTCTCGAATAAACGAAGATCTAGTTATGGTGCGGATTGACTGCGGCTAATTTGAATACCATTTCAGAAAATGTTTGCCCTACCATAAAACCTTTAATGCCTATTCAGCTTACACTTTTTTCCTCGGGTACTTTGCTAATTTTAGCTGAAACGTTATTCTTGTTGTTGTTTTCTTCAAGAGAAGTTGCATGACCATCAATTTTTTTTTTTTGGGAACCAAATTTATATGTCGGATTACCAAATTTAGATACCAATGTTAACCATTAGTCTTTTCTTTTCGCATTTATTAATGAAAACGTTACTTATAAAATTATTGACCCTTAATATAATGGAGTATTTTAAATTTAAAGTCGACTTTATTTTTAATCAAACGGTTTTGTTCATTTTGTGTATGAAAACCTTACAAAAATATTTATATTTTCAAATATTTTGATTGGTTGAAAATACACCAAGTCAAGGTATACTGCCACCCAATATTTTAACTAAAGGCGACTTTACCTAAATTTAGAAATTTAGATAGTAAGGGCCATTATTTGTAAGAAACAAAGCTTTTTTTCATATTTCTTTTAAACATTTTTCCAAGTTTTTAGGTTTTACTACTTAAATTTTGAATAAGTTATGCGAAAAATCTTTACTAGTTGAAATGCTCCTAATTACTTGGCAAAGATTTTATTTGTGTGTCAAATAAATAATGTATTCCCTTTTAAAAGATTTTAACAATGAAATTTTTGTTTTGGCATTTAAAATGTTTTTTATGACTAAACTTAAAAACTCCTATTCGAAACAAAAACAATTTTAAAATAATTTAAGATTTTTAAAATTTCCCGTTAAATAATATACTTTTCCCGGGAATTCCCGGCAAATTTTTCCCGGGATTTCCCGGGAATTCCCGCCCGGGAATTCCCGAACCCCAAACCCTAATAGCAACCTATAGAAAATCAAGCATGCTGTACAGCATGCTGGACGGCTGTATGAATTTGATCATGTAGTGTCTAATTTGACAGCTTGTTAAACATGGCAGATTTGACAAACACGCTTTACAGTGTAATGGAAAAATTGTTTTGTAACAAAAAAGGGATAACGTTAATAAATGAACTAAAAAATGCAAAAACAAAAAAAAAAACAAAAATTAAATTCAAAGAAAAAAAATTATTGACATAAGCGGCCTTTATACGATCAAGCATGCTGTCCAGCTTGTTTGACAAACAAAAAATGTTTTTTGGAATACACGGACAAGCATGCTATAAAACTTTACTTCAAAACCACAAAATCAACACAGCGGATGATAATGACGAAATTATTTTTATTAATTTTTTTCTTGGAATTTCATTTTTGAATTTCTGTTTTTGCGTTTTTTATTTTATTTATTAACGCTATCCATTTCTTGTCACAAAATAACTTATTAAAAATCCAATGCTTGATGATTTTTTTCAATAGACGGTAAAGCGTGTTTGTCAAACTTGCCGAAAAATCAAAAAATTTTGTTTTTCGTCCAACATGCTTGACAAACCGTCAAATTAGACATTACGTGGTCAAATTCGTGTTATCAACATTTTTTGATATTTTGTGTTTCCAAACTCAATTTTCCATCGTGTGTATCGATGCTACTGTTTTTGCTGTTTTATTTCATTGAGAGGAGTCGTACTGGGAGGTGCTTTTGTAATTGCGCATTATGGCGACAATTACAAATAATGAAAACTGCATTAATTTTACAAATGAATATAAAAATTTATAGACAATTAAGAAAAAAATCCTTAAATATAAATTGTAACAAAATATTGACCAGTTTTCCTTTAAACATATATAATACTTATAAACAACTGTAAATTGCACGCGTGCTAACCCGGTGTATTTAAATGCAATAAATTATATGATTTGAAATGTCAAAACCATTGCAGAAAAACGTCAAAATGATATCAATTGCAAAGTGGTGGAGAACACTTGACCATTTCATGGATAAGAAATATCATAGATTTTTCTTCGAAAAATACCAAATTTTATGAAACATTAATTTTTACCGACAAATAATAAAAAACTAAACACTTTTCCATTCTTTTTAAAAAAAATTTTTTTTTTTGTTTTTCTATTACAAAATTAAAATGAAAACTAAAAGTGACATTTGATCTCTGGCATCACTGCAAGAGCCGATTGCATGTCAGCGATATGATGTTTATATTAATTTTATTGTGCATAGACTAATAGCGTCAGAAAATTACAATTTTATTAAAATTTTTAAATTATTAAGAAAAACATTTAATTCTGTAATAAAATTAATAAGAAAGGGATACAAATTTTCTATGACTAAAAAAAATAACGAAATGAACGATTGAACGAAAAATGGTGAACGATGTCATATCGTTCAATGAACTGAACCGTTCAAATGAACTAGTTCGTTCATGAACGACACAACTCTTAGCACGAGGTTTTTCTAACAAAAACATTCGGTAGTGTTTTAATAGTTAAAAAAAACAAAGTGAATTAAAATAATAACTTGTAAAAATCAATAACAATGGTTCCTATTGGACCAGTACATGGTGTTCATCCTGGGGTACATGCTCCACAACATATGCCCACCATATACAGTGATCCTAATACTCTTCAAACATCATCTTCGACCGGAACAACATCCTCATCTTCAAATATATCGTCTTTATCCGTAAAAACTAATTATACTTTAAAATTTACTTTGGCTGGTCATACCAAGGCAGTATCAACTGTTTTCACCCAATGGGGAATGGTTGCCGAGTTCATGTGAGTACCAGAAGTGGGAAAAGAAATAATTTCGAAATTTTATGACTTGACCTGCCTCTGCCGTTCATTTCAATCGTGATGGTTCGTTAATTGTCTCTTCTAGCTATGATGGCTTATGTCGTATTTGGGATATAATATAGCCAGCGGTCAGTGTTTGAAGACTAATAGATGATGACAACCCGCCTGTAAGTTTTGTAAAATTCTCCCCCAATGGCAAGTATATATTGGCGGCTACTTTGGATAATACTTTGAAATTATGGGACTATTCAAAAGGAAAATGTTTAAAAACCTACACTGGACATAACAATGAAAAATATTGTATTTTTGCAAATTTTTCAGTAACTGGAGGAAAGGTTAGTTAAAGGCAAGAATTTTTTTATCTATAAATTTGTTTAAATGTTTGTAATATTTTTTAGTGGATTGTTTCCGGCAGTGAAGATAATATGGTTTACATCTGGAATCTACAATCGAAAGAGGTGGTCCAGAAATTACATGGTCACACCGACACCGGCGGTTTTGGAAAATGACAAAAACATAAAATTATGGAAAATGACAAAACCATAGGATTATGGAAAAGCGATACATAATTTTACAATTACATATGGCTATCCCAATATTGGTACCATACGTGAATTGGTATTTAAAAAGGTTTTGCTCGTATCAATGGCAAAAAATCACCCATTATTTGTTTGGAAGATATTATTCACGAGAAATTTACAGTGGGTACAAATGTTCAAGCTGTTAGTGAATTTATGTGTGCATTTTTAGTAAGTTTATTATCTTTATATCTCTATATATAAAAGAATAACGTGACTGACTGACTGACTGACTGACTCAACATCGCCCAGCCCAAACCGCTGAAGCTAGGAAGTTGAAATTTGGTATGTAGGTTCCTCTTTCGGCGTAGACGTCCGCTAAGACGGGATTTTTGGAAATTCCTACCGGAACGGGCAAAAACGGGAAAAGTCTCCCCCTTGGCGGCCTGCCAAAACCCCTTTGGCTAGAAAGCTGAAATTTAAGATATGTGTTCCTTGGAGTATGGGCTAACTTTTCTGGAAAGTACTTTCTGGAATTTCGGACAGGGACGTTGTAAAAATGGGGGTTAAAAAGGGGAAAAAGGCCCCCCTTGACGGCCTGCCCAAACCGCTGGAGGTAGGAAGTTGAAATTTGGTATAAAGGTTCCTCCACTATCGTAGACATCCACCAAGACGGGAGTTTTGGAAATTTTTATAGGGACGGTCAAAAAGGGGAAAAAGTCTCCCCCTTGACGGCCTGCTCAAACTGCTGGAGCTATGAAGTTGAAATTTGGTATGTAGGTTCCTCGACCAGTGTAGACGTCCGTTGAGACGGCATTTTTGGAAATTCTTATCGGGAGGGGCAAAAAGGGGACAAAAAAAGTACCTTTTTCCAAAAAAGTACCTTTTCCCAAAAAAAGTACCTTTTCCCAAAAAAAGTACCTTTTCCCAAAAAAAGTACCTTTTTCCCAAAAAAGTACCTTTTCCAAAAAAAGTACCTTTTTCCAAAAAAGTACCTTTTTCCGAAAAAAGTACCTTTTTCCGAAAAAAGTACCTTTTTCCGAAAAAAGTACCTTTTTCCGAAAAAAGTACCTTTTTCCAAAAAAAAGTACCTGTTTCCAAAAAAAGTACCTTTTTCCAAAAAAAGTACCTTTTTCCAAAAAAAGTACCTTTTTCAAAAAAAAGTACCTTTTTCAAAAAAAAGTACCTTTTTCCAAAAAAAAATCCTTTTTCCAAAAAAAAGTACCTTTTTCCAAAAAAAAGTACCCTTTTCCAAAAAAAAGTACCTTTTTCCAAAAAAGTACCTTTTTCCAAAAAAAGTACCTTTTTCAAAAAAAAAGTACCTTTTTCCAAAAAAGTACCTTTTTCCAAAAAAAGTACCTTTTTCAAAAAAAAGTACCTTTATCCAAAAAAAGTACCTTTTTCCAAAAAAAAGTACCTTTTTCCAAAAAAAGTACCTTTATCCAAAAAAAGTACCTTTTTCCAAAAAAAGTACCTTTTTCAAAAAAAAGTACCTTTTTCCAAAAAAAGTACCTTTTTCCAAAAGAAGTACCTTTTCCAAAAAAAGTACCTTTTTCCAAAAAACATACATTTTTCCAAAAAAAACACCTTATTAAAAAAAAAATACCTTTTCCAAAAAAAGTACAAATAAAGTACTTTTTAAAAACAAAGTATCTTTTTCCAAAAAATTTCGTTTTTCCAAAAAGTACCATTTAAAATAATATATAATTTCAAAAAAACTACTTTTTTCCCTCCCCCACGGATATCTCCACTAAAACAAGGTTTCTTGATATTCGGCATAGACGTGCGCTAAGACGGGATTTTTGGAAATTCCTACCGGAACGGGCAAAAAGGGGAAAAGTCTCCACATAAACAGTCTCACAAATTGGAAAAGTGCCTGCCCAAACCACTGGAGGTAAGAAGTTGAAATTTGGTATAAAGGTTCCTCCACTGTAGTAGACATCGACTAAGTTTGTATTTTTGGAATTCCCTACAGGATATCCCAAAAGGAAACTCGGTATGTGAGTTCCTCCTTCTGTGTAGGCGTCCGCTTAGACGGAATTTTTGAAATTCCTATCGGGAGGGGAAATAAGGTAAAAGTGTCCTCCTGACGGCTTGCCCAATCCCTTTTGGCCAACCTAAAATTTTAAATATGTATTTCTTGGAGTAGGACTAACTCACCGGCAACGTAATTTTTCTATTTTGGAACAGCAACATAGTAAAAATGGTGGTTGAAAGGGAAAAATGTCCCCAATTACGGCCTGCCCAAACCGCTTAGGCAATGCAGTTGAAATTTGGTATGAATGTTCCTCATCCATCGCAGATAGCCGCGAAGAAGGAATTTTTGTAAATTCCTAAAGGGAGGGGCAAAAAGAAGAAAAGCCTCACCTTGGGGGCCGGTAAAAACCCCTTCGGCTAGAAACCTGAAGATTAAAATGTGGGTCCCTGGAGTAAGGGCTAACTTATTAGAAAGATACTTTTTTGAATTTTGGACAGGGTCGTTATAAAATGGGGGCTCAAAAAGGGAAAGTTGCCCCTTAACGACCTGTCCAAACTGCTGCAACTAGGAAGCTGAAATTCGGTACTTAGGTTCCTCTTCCAGCCTAATTCCAACCGGGAGGGACAAAAAAAGAAAAAGTGTCCCCCTTGACAGCCTGCTCAAACTGCTGGAACTAGGAAGCTGAAATTCCCTGTCGATGGATTTTCGGAAATTCCTACCCAGAGGGGCACAAATAGTAAAAGTTGGCTAGAAACCTGAAATGTAAAACATATGTTACTTGGAGTATGGGCTTTTTGGACCGGGAAGGTGCTTTTTGGACAGGGACATTGCAAAAATGGGGATTAATGAAGCGAAAAGTGCCGCTTAAAGGCCTGCCCAAACCGCTGGAGGTAGGAAGTTGAAATTTGGTATTAAAGTTCCCCCTCTATTGTAGACATCCGCTAAGATGAGATTTTTGGAAATTTCTACAGGTAGGGTCAAAAACAGGAAAAGTCTCCCCCTTAACGGCCTGGCCAAACTGCTGGAACAAGGGAGCTTAAATTCGGTATTTGGGTTCCTTCTCCAACGTTGACGTCCCCTAAGATGGTATTTTTGGAAATTCATACCGGGAGGGGTAAAAAGGGAAAAAACTTCCCCCTTGACGGCCTGGCCAAACTGCTGGATATAGAGACCTAAAATTATGTATGTAGTAGGTTCCTCCTCCAACGCAGAAGTCCTCTAAGTCGGAGTTTTTGGAAATTCCTACCGGGAGGGGTAAAAACGGAATAATTCTCCCCCTTGATGGCCTAACCGAACCCTTCGGCTAGAAACCTGTAATATATAATATGTTTTCCTTGGAGTATGGGCTAACTTATCGACAAGGCATTTCTAGGACTTTGGACAGAAACGTGGTAAAAATGGTGGTTCAAAAGGGGAAAATTACCCCCCCCCCCCCTTAACGTCTGCGTCTTTAGCTAGAAACCTAAAACTTAAAGAACAAGTGTATATGAAACACTAAAATTAAGAAACTAAATAGGAAACGAGTGGAATGAAACACTACACAAGTGGAATGAAATGGATATAAACGTTGAACGAGTAGAATTGAAATTATAGAGAATGCAAATGGATTGGAAGAGGGAATTACCTGTTCAAACACTATCCACGGAATATGAAACTTATGTAGCATTGAAACATACTCTCCAAAAAGTTAAACAAATTTTCTAAAAGAGAAAAAACCTTAGAAAAGGAATTGAACTTATATATTCCGATATTTAAACTTCATGTAACGAAGCACCGGTGGAAGAAACCGACGCAGTAAATTTTCCAACTGAATTGTGAATTTACTTGAATTGCCAGGTCTACCTTTACATAAACTGGAATTAAAAAAAAAAACTTTAAGACCCGCTATTTTTAATATTATAAAATGCTTTCCAACCCTGCTTTACGTTATTTATTTTCATTCAAAACACAAATGAACAAAACTACTTACGGGTCTATCTACCTAAGTTCGCACTTTACCAAATTATCTTAACATACACACGTATATTGCATTTTATTATGGATTCATTACTAACAATCCACTTTCATGAGAAAAAGTGATCAAATATTTATTTATTTTAAACCCATTGTTGTGCAGAATTATTTATTTGTGGTGGCTGGGTGAAGGCTTTAAATAAAAAAACTTTAAATAAAAAAACGAATTTAATAAAAATTGTGGGGGGCGCAGCCCCCCACCCCTTAACCTTTAAGGCACGCTAACAACGTAGCGGGCTGCGCCCGCTAGTTAATTTATATGCAGCAAAAATTAACTTCTATTTTGTTATCTACAGTTTTGTAGCCCACGTGAAGCTTGGAAGAATAAAGTGTCGGTATCCTTTAAGCGTGGAGGCGAATACGGCGATCGTGGTAATAGTATCAATTATTTAATAGCACGCAGTTTATAAATATATTTTTGTAAAATTTGACACTGTTACTTATAAACTAGAAAGTATTTTAGAGGCTTTGACATGTCTTTTTCATATTTATGTGGTGTTTCATTTTAAATATCCGATTGAATGTAAACATGTATGGCTCTTCAATCACATATTTTTGGAATCAATTTTCCTAAAGACAAGTTATCAACAGCAATCCTTAGCCTGACACCTAAAAAATATAAATGAAGAGAAAAATTTATAAATTTTACTCCTATGTTAGTTAATTTGATAATTTCACATTTTAAGTCGTTTAAAACATGTTATTTTTCGCTGTTTTCGCATCAATTTATTAATTAAAGGAAATAACATTTGCCTACTTTTGTTAACTTTGAAACTCTTAATTTCTAATTATAATCTTTACAGCTGAGTTTCATACTGAAGACTTTAACTTCACTTTTAAACAAAAGAAAATATCAAGAAATTTGTGTACGAAACAACAAAAAATTATGGATTAACTAAAAGTAAACTCAAAAACCTACACGGTGGTTTTCATACTGAAGGTTTTTGAGTTAACCATTAGTTATTTAATTTGTTATTTCGTATATAATTTTTGACATTTTATCTTTCAATATCGTTAAGTTCAAGTTAAATTTAAATATGAAACCGAGCGTAAAAGATAAATAATAAAATGTACCTACATTAATTTGGAATAAATGTGGGCATTTTTTTTAATACTTTTATGGTGGGTCTCGTACTGTAAGTTTAACTTTAACTTAACTATAAACAAAAGAAAATTTCAAAAAAATGTACACAAAACAACAACAAATTTTTGGGTTAACTATTAACTAAAGTTTAAGCCTGCAGTATGAGACCCACCGTTAAAAGTGAATACTTATAAAAATTTGCATTAAAAGAATGTGTGACTTTCTTTTAAATACTTATATATATTAATACTCCAAAAATTTATTTAAATGTGAATATCAATTTGATATTGATCTCAAAAGCCTATTATTTAGTACATATATTTATAATAAATCTTTTTATCTTTTTATATATGTACATACATTCAATGTTTCATTCATCTAAAAGTTATTTAAATTTTAAAACTTTACTTATAATTAAATCGTATTTAAAATTACATTTCATTTTATAACTAAAAAGAAATAAATGTTTGTTTAAAAAACTTTACTATTCGTAAGCATTTTTTATGGATTTTATTTTAGATTTTTTAGAAATAAAATACAGTATGCATACTAATATTTAGTATAAGTACTATTTTATTTCCATTTTAAATTTACAGAAATTTTACTAATATATAGTAAAATTACTAATTTTTGCTTCTAAATAAATTTCACTAATATTTAGTAAGAAATTTGGCTAATTTTAGCAAATTGATTTCCATTATGAATATACTAAAATTATACTAAATTTTAGTAACTATTACAAATTTTTTCCACAACTTTGACTTTACTAATAATTACAGACACATTTTGCTAAAATTAGCTAATCGGTCTGCTGGCCTAATATTAGTTAATTTTTCTGTAATATTACAGTTTTTTCTGTAACTTTTACAGACTTTTTTATTTGAGTGTAGCCATTACAGACTTTTTTGGTTGAGTGTAACGAAGCATCGGGCTTGCAAGTTATCTATTGATAAACTAGTGAAAGAAACTGATGTGGTAAACTTTCCACTGGATTCTGTGAATTCACTTGAATTGCAAGTTCTGCTTCTGAATAAACTGGAATTAAATAAACTTCAAGGCACGCAAACAACGTAGGGCTAGTTTTTTATATTAGAGAATTAATGACGTGGTAATATAAATTTAAAAGTGATTAAAAACATTTTTTTTGTATTTATTGAAAAAATAAATGGAATAGCAATTTTTTGGAATATATTTTTCGAAGCATACAAAAAGTAATCAAATGTCGAATAATGTTTGGATCATCTGTACATCACTATTCTTTGTATTTCTTTTTATTTTTATATGTTTTTAGAAAATTTTTCGAAAAAGGTCATGGTGTACACTAGGGTGTTCCAAGCTTGTATGAAGGAAAATAAATTTTGAGTTTTTGACCGGGCTACCCCCTGGAAATATTTATTTGGGTGTAAAACTACGTCCCTCAAAAATTTAGGACAATCGGATATCAGGAAGACGTGCCGCATCGGCCCTGAAGTTTGGGACACGGATTACAAGGTGAAAATATTACTTTTTGTGCATTTTCTCGAAAACAATGATATTTTAAACCTAATTCGAATTAAAAACATTAAAGAACCGTGATTTGGAGTGAATTCTCTTTGTAATAAAGCAATAAAAGCTTAAATCGGTTAAATAACAGCCGAGTTATTACAATTTCCCAGGGCAACTGATGTGTTGCAGACCACTTAATCAATAAATTCGGGTCCAAATTTTAAAATTTATTGAAATAATCTACTACAGAAATAATTTTTTTTTCTATAAGTTCCAAGAAACTTAGATAAGAAGTATTTTTCCTATTGTCTTTTGCTAACTCATTTTAAATTACTACCAAAAATGTCAGAATTCTTAGACACTGTTTTCAAATCTACAATTATAAATTTTTTAAAATTTTTTTAAAGAAATTTTATAAAATCAACAATTCGACTTGAAATTAAAAAAAATGTATGAATTCCTTTTTTCATTGGGCTGGGGTAGAGATTTTCTTTCAGCGGATTTCGAGAAAACAGCGATTTTTGGCATTTATTTAGCTTTTTGGCAAGTTCTTCTTTATTGTTCTTTTAATTCCACATGGTTTTAGCCAGAATATAATAACACAAGATTAAATACTTCAATCCTGAAAAATAGAGCGAAATATAAATACATTAAATTGCCCCTGTATAAGGTCAGAGCTCAAATTTAAGGAGATTTAATTTTTTTTAAACATAATATAATAGATATTCCCGAGCGGATATTGATGGAATTTTCTTGATATTATTTTTCTAGGTCTAAAAATAATATTCTTAGTTTAATTTCAGAAAATTAACCCTGCTGTTGGGGGCTATATGCCCCATGAATTCAAAATTATCCTATAGACTGTGTGATAAGAGGAAAAAATTTATATATTAATATTCCGGCTTCATTATGTAAAGTATCCAGGAAAAAAAGAGTGAATAAGTGATCGTGGTATTCGTGTGAAAAGTAATTTAACTATTTAAGTATCTCTTTTGTTTGTCATCTATTTATTAGTGTCCGACCGAACAGTTCGGCCGCAAAATATATTTTGTCGGTATTTGGTATGTTCAAGCTTTTTGGACAAATTTTAATAATGGAACAATGTTTGTTGGGCTGATTAGAATGCATTTTGAGGGTCAAACTTAAGGAGAAGTCCGAAGTTAAGCAACAAATTCACTGTTCGGTGCCCGAAAGTTCGGCCAAATTGAAAAAAGTTCGGCGGCCGGACAGTTAACTTTACAGCTAAAATGGCATTCACACCTAAATCTTAAACACGTGTTTAGCTAAAACCAGTGTAAAAGAATAAAGAACTGTTGTAGTAGAATAAAGAGCTAAAATACGTGTTTTAGCTAAACACGTGTTTAAGAATTAGGTGTGAATGCAGCCTAAACTACCGAGTTTTCCTTAAATTTGACACTCAAAATCCAATTAAATCGACTCAACAAACATTTAGCAGAATGAAAATTTCTCCACAATGCTTTCAAATAACAGAAAATAACCAAATGTCACTTCTTGGCCGAACTGTTCGGTCGGATACTTCTATTTATTAGAAGCTTGTGTGTAGAATTTGAAAGTACTCGGAGATACTTGCTAGAATCCCCGTGTGCTTTCAAACTCTACACACAAGCTGGCTTACTTTACCCAGGATATGGCCGTATTGTAGTGTCCCATGAGCCAATATACTTCGTAAGTACACACAAGTATAGTGGCATGTAAGTTAGACAAATTTTTTTAAAAATTTCAAAAATTTTCAGTTTCATATACTTACAATATTATGTATTTAGATTTATTTTTTTTTATTTTTTTCTTATTTTCTTAATACAGTTCTAATCATAATGAAAAAATTTTATTTTCCTTTTAAACAACTTTGAACGTGGGCGAAGTCGCCTCTGTTAGTTGCAGGTGCATAGAGATAATGCACTCTATTTAATTGTTTTTACCATATTGCCTCGGCGTCTCTGAGGTGGTTTAACTGCTGGAATCTAGGGGGATTCATCCATCATTTTCCACCCGCCCTTTGTGTTTTGTTATTGTACTTAAGCGGTTGTGACCCTGGTTTGTTGTGGTCATTATTCCACCTGTCTTTAGGCCAGACAGTTTCTTCATTCTTCGCCGCTGACGGATCGTTGTGGCTGACTATGGTGGCTGATCCCTCATACAAGAATAAAAAATAATGTTTTTTTTTTGGATAATATATGCAATTCAAGCAACAACAAACAGTCTCTCGTACAACACTTGAATAGTTGAGTGCCTGTGCAATCCGATATTCATATTTCACACTTTAATCACGAAATACAATCTTTTCTATCCAATCTAAATAGGAATATATTTTCGTATATACACCCGGTGCATTAGGTGCAGCACAAAATTTACCAAAAGATGTTATGCCTATTATAAATTTAACACAATTATATTCGGGAAGCTCCGCGTGTAGAGGCCCCCCGGAATCTCCTTGACACGTATCTTTACCACCCTCTAAGTGGCCAGCGCAAAACTGACCATCAATAATACCACGCGGGAAACGCCTTTCTTTTCGATAGATTTCTTTGCAGATATTTTGATCTATTATATTTAGGTCTACCTTTTGTAAATCATCTGATTTGGGACCCAAAAATTCAGTACGACCCCATCCTGTAGCTATGACTGAAGGCATTTCTAATTCCGGTAGTTGCCAAAGGCAGGCAGGTTGTATATTACCCGAAAAGCGTACACGCTTGGTAAGCTTCAATAGAGCAATATCATGATAATATGAAGAGGAATGATATTTGGGATGTAATATTACAATTAGTATTTTTATATCGTGTTGAGCTGGGGTGGTATGATTAAGCTTTGGTGCACCTACGCGTACAATATCGGGTGGTTTACCACCCGATGTCACACAATGGGCTGCTGTTAATACAAATAGATCACTTATTAAAGTACCACCACAGCCCCATTTCACTTCTTTGTTCGTTTGTGTCCATCCCAAAGCAGCCATATGTGGATATTCCTCTCTCCTGGTAACTTCGCCACCTACTATAAGTGGTATACTGGATACACACATTTTACCCGAAAAGTTACGTGGTAATCCTATCTTTATACCTCTTACAGCTTCTTGATATTCATGGCATTTTTGTGCACTAATTCTCTGATCATCAATATGCTTATCCGCCAATGGACAACATATCACAGGGTTATTCTTACGATACGTACAAATGTCGATTTTAGTACCATGGATCCGATATTCTCGTATAACATGTAGACACTGATAAGCTAAAATACAATAACCACTACGTCCATCAAAACTGCGTCGACAGAATGAACCTTCTTCTCTGTGCTGTGGACTATTAAATTTATTAAATGTATTCTGAGTGGAGGGATTGCCGGCAACACTTTTTGAAGAATGTGTAATTTCTTGACCTTTTGGGGTAACAAAGGGATTTGGTTTTAACATAGGAGCAGGATTTATGATAGCAGTTTGTTCTTCCAAATCAGTAGATAATTTATTGGGAAATATTAAAGACACTGAAGGAAAAGAAGTTTTATTGAATATTGTAGTTTTTACAGTGGTTTCCATAAATGGTTTAATTGTTGTTGCTGGTTGTGGTTTGAATACTGTTACTGCCACAGGTGCTATATAATAAGCAGCTGGTTGCGGTAGTGGCGGCGCACCTGCTGGCGGAAAAGGATAATTTATATCGACTTCAAGTTGCTTTTCTGATCCTTCATTTTGCATTGTATATCTGGTGGTTTGGTAATAATGATACATTTGCGGTGCATCTAAAGCTGGCATGGGTCTAACTAATAAATTGTAAACTATAAAAAAAACACTTAATTTAACGAATACCATTTTGACGTGACGACGTGAGCGATTTCAATGTTGTAATTGAACTGATTTTATTTACAAACTGTTCCTACTTATATACTAAAATATTTTACTTAAAAACTATTTAAACTACCATGTTTCCACGCAGCAATTCATGTGGCATGTTAGCAAAACCGTTCTTTATTCTTTATCTAAACGTTTTCCTATCTTATGTATGTTAAAGAATATTGAATACAAACTTAGTGTACGAGTAAAATAAAAGAGGAACAAAAGCCGGTTACCTGATCATAAGTTCTTAAAATACACTGTGTTGAAAACAATCCATGGTATTAACAAACATAACAAATGAATTAAAATACAAAGGGTTAAAATGCCCAGATTTATTACTTTTCATTTCCTACCTGTTTTAAAACTAAATAATTTTGCATACATTCAATAGTAAATCAATTAAAGATAATCCTACCTATTCAAGAAATTAAATTTCTGCCGGCCTTAAAAGGTTCTAATCTTTAAATATAAAACCCTAGAAAAATAAATCAAACATATTTCGAGTTAAGAAATTAAATTTAACGAGGTAACGAAACTGTCGCAGGTAAATATCCGGCATAATTTCTATAGAATCCAAAACAATGCGATGATGGTGATGATTATAATGATGATTGTAGACATGCTTATTCCATAGTTGGTGAGATGATGTACATCCAGTTGTGTAGGGAAACCAAATATAGTTGGAGAATTGGGAATATCGGATATTTTATATATTTCTATATCAGCATTTAATTTTAGATGTTGTAGTGTTGGCATAAAATCTGATAGGTTGTAACTTGGAAACACGTAATTCACATGTACACTGTGGTAATCAGATGTCCACAAGTTAATTTATACAGACTCACAATAGCAATCCGGGTGCATTTTTAATATACCGGAAACTTGGAGAACAACGTTGTGCTTTTTTCTATTGTATTTAATATCTTAAGGGTTTTTTAGAATAGAGAAACTATCCACGTGTTTAAAGAGTGCATTTTTTGCCAGAAATTTTGAAATCTTTTTATGGCTATTTGACACCCTTACGGAATTCTTCTTGCCTTCAAAAACAAATTTACTTCACAATTATTTGTGACTCTCGTATTATAGACAGGGTGAATTTTATATCATGTTTTTCATCTGTTGCCATGGACTAAGTTTTTATCGCTGTAGTATACCGTCGTCAAGCAAAAATTATTTGCTGCTTACCTGAAGTTTTGCAGAGAATCCATCAATGACCGTTGGATATGAATATATCTCATATGCTTGAAATAATTCACTATTAATTAAAGGAATGCGAATGTTGAAGACTTTGAATTCGTCGGAGGTTCCTGCATAAATCTATGGGATTTTTACAAGTTCTACAGGATTTTCACTTGAAAGCTTCAGATTTGGTTTTAGGATCGATATGATCATCTCGATCTGTGTTTTAAATATCTTAATTGGCGGTATTTCTGTGAGTAAATTATTTTTAGAACTTATTAATGCTCTATTAAGGCACATCTACACGAGAGAGAAAACTGCTAGAGGTAGAGCAAAAACACATCTAATTAGCTCCATTGTGAATGATTTAAGCTGTTTAGGGGTGTTTTTTGCTCTATCTCTAGCAGTTTTCTCTCTCGTGTAGATGTGCCTTTATAACATCTTGGATTTCTTCAAATGATTCAAGTTACGCCAGTATATTTGTTACTGATCCATTCAATGTATCTTTATCTTTTAACTCGTTGACAGCCTTCTCCAGCGAAATAATCGAACCGCTCAGTGTTTTCATTTTTTTGAACACCGATTTGCTTTGTTCTTTTATTATTTCCATCGTCATGGAAATAATAAAAGAACGCGATTGGTTTTTCATGATGTTTAACAAGTAGTCGTCCTTGCGTTCATTGGGTTTTATTCTCTTTGAAAGATTTCAGCCTGCTCTTCACATGCTTAGGCCAAACAGTGCGTGCAAACACCGCCCTTAAATGGTAATGGAGATCTCTTTGCTCTTTTTGTTGAGATTGCTGATAATATTATCACATGCTTGCTTAGCACCCTTCCGTAAACAGTTTCTATAGTTTTCACGGCAAACGCATTGTAGATCTCAACTTCATCTTTGCTAATGACCCAGTGTAGAAAATCATTACCAGATATGTGTTATGTAACTACATACTTGGTAATGGTAACTAGTTACTTTTGTTATTACATTTCTTATTACCTTTATATGGCGATGTCGCGAAAAATAATGAGTTGTCGTTACACACCAGCATACGAAAAATCAAAAAATATATCGTTACCTATGTGCTTACCAGTACTGACTAAAATAATGAGTATAAAAAGATTTTCAAAAAAATAAATTATATAAAAAAAAATATTTTTTATTGCATTTTTTTTTTTAAATAAAATTTGCTGGTGCGGGAATCGAACCTGGGTCTAAAGATTGCCAGTCAATAGCTCTACCATCTGAGCTATATCGACATGTAATATTTAATAGATAAATACTTAATTGACCTACAGCACACAAGTAAGATTACTCCTTACCAGTGTTTAAAAAATATTGAGTCTAAAAATAGATTCCAAAAAATTTAAAAAAAAATCAAGAAAATTATTTTCTATTTGAAATAATGATAAAAATAAGTCATTATCAGTAACTCTTTATTATATGTTTTGAAATAATGCAGAAGGTAAGTGGGTGTTATTACTGGTAGTCCAAAAAATAATGACATGTCATTACCGTTTCTACACTGGGGAGTTCATGGCTTCATCTAGACTTGCCTTAGCTGCTGCATGCTCAACATAACGGTTCACATGCACCAAACAATTCCATGCAGTTTTTGTAAACCCAACAGTCGCGACCTCTTCGAAGAAGATCCCTGCCTTGTTATAAAAGTTACTTATAATAAATTGAGACCTAATTGGATTTAAAATAGCTAATGATGCCACTGAAAATATTAATATATTTATATTTTTTAATTTATTTTATTTTTTTCTTTCATACCCAGTGTAGAAACGGTAATGACATATCATTATTTTTTGGACTATCAGTAATGACACCCACTTACCTTCTGTATTATTTTAAAACATATTATAATGAGTTACTGATAACGACTTATTTTTATCATTATTTGAAATAGAAAATAATTTTTTTGATTTTTTTTTTAAATTTTTTTAAATCTATTTTTAGACTCAATATTTTTTAAACACTGGTAAGGATATATGTAACCACATATTTTTTGATTTTTTGTATGTTGGCGAGTAAGCTTACTTGTGTGCTGTAGGTCAATTAAGTATTTATCTATTAAATATTACATGTCGATATAGCTCAGATGGTAGAGCTATTGACTGGCAATCTTTAGACCCAGGTTCGATTCCCGCACCAGCAAATTTTATTTAAAAAAAAAATGCAATAAAAAATATTTTTTTTTTTATATAATTTATTTTTTTGAAAATCTATTTTTAAACTCATTATTTTTGTCAGTACTGGTAAGCACATAGGAAACGATATATTTTTTGATTTTTCGTATGCTGGTGTGTAACGACAACTCATTATTTTTCGCGACATCGCCATATAAAGGTAATAAGAAATGTAATAACAAAAGTAACTAGTTAACATTACCAAGTATGTAGTTACATAACCACATATCTGGTAATGATTTTCTACACTGGGAAGGCAACATTTTTTTCCAGAAAAGACAACACCATTAATTTTTTTTTATCAATTTTTTTTCTTTAATTTTCTACGAAGCAAGAATGATTAAACGATTGCCGAACTAAGAACTTTACGATTAGGTATTTTCAAAAACCTAGCCCAAATTATTTATAACACTATGCGAAAGTCAAAATCGGGATGGGATGAAACCAACGGGAAATGTTATATCGGTCAAAAACAAGTTATACGTGTCCCGGCGTTGCGCTGGGTCACCCTAGGAATCGAGATATATCTTTTTTTGACATAACTCGAGAACCACTAGTCCGATTTTGCTCAAACAATTTTAAAAAAATTAAAAATTACAATTCCTTTAATCTCTTCATATAACGTTTTTCTATATACTCAACAGTTTTGCCGGTAAAAATAAATGTTTGTTACCGCTACCATAAAAATCAATAATCTTTTGTTTATTACTTTTTTTTAATATTTTAGGCAAAAAATATTTTTTTCTTCATACATTTATTTTTACCGGCAAAACTGTTGAGTATATAGAAAAACGTTATATGAACAGATTAAAGGAATTGTAATTTTTAATTGTTTGAGCAAAATCGGACTAGTGGTTCTCGAGTTATGTCAAAAAAAAGACCACCAAAGGTCAAATCGATATATCTCGATTCCTAGGGGTGACCCAGCGAAACGCCGGGACACGTATAACTTCTTTTTTACCGATATAACTTTCCCCGGTAGTTTGAACACTTCCCGATCATTGACCCCTACCATTTGTCTCACAGTGTAATTTTTCCTATTATTTCAGATTATTTATAATTTTTTTTTTTTTTGCGAACGCGGGGGGGGGGGTACTAGTATATATTACTTTTTTTTTTCTTTTACTTTCACTAATGACTATTAAGGAATTTCACTATTTAAGTTTTGTATTAATTTTTCAATTAATTAGCCGAATTTTAAATAATTTCTGAAAATATTATTTTACTTTTAATGTTGATGGTTTCACTTATGCTCTTATTTTGAGTATGACTTCTTTTTCGTTTATTAATTTCTTAATGCTGCATGGTACAGTTGTTACTCAATCCAAAACTGATCACTTAATTCGTCTGATTCTCTCTTCTTTTCTCGCAACATCCACGTATACATAAGTTGGAAACTACTTTGGTGTCCACCTGATAGCCAACCTGTGACCCGTAGCAATTTCGAGGTTATGTTTCATAACAGAATTATGGGATTGGGTATAACGCCAAGGAATTCTCAAAATAAAAACAAAAGGATTTGTGAGATTTCGAGAAATCTTTTAGAAGTCTCTTATGAATTCCTTGTTGCCTCAACAAATTTCTGCCGATGTCACTTGCAGCCATTAACGCCTATACAATTATTTCAGAATGGCCATGCGACCTAACCAATTATTTCTCCCGAAGATAATCTAAGACAAAATTGGTTTAATTTTCCATTCATCTCAGACTACAGAACTGACCCTTAGATTGCAACAACTTAGCTGCCTAGGAATCTAGTAGAGATTTTCCCAAACCAAAAACACAGGATTAATTGATATAAAAAAGTAATATTAAGTGTGTTTCTTTACTTTTTAGGTAAAGTTCGGTAAAATGAGAGTTAACAAGAAACACTCTCCCGAAATAACAAAAATGCACAAAAGTAAACGAACGCGAAAAACCACATTTGAAGCCCGAAAAACAAATGTCAATAGATTTGTGCATTATAGTTCGTTTTGGTGAGCGCTCTTTCTAGTTCTTGTTCAATTTGTTGTAAAAATCTAGATAGCTTTTCTAGTTAAACCCCTTTTTAAATCAAAAATTTCCTTTTTAGGCATTTCTATTTACAAAAAGGAATACATAGTTTATTAAATTTGGAAAAGATTTAAATATTAAACAAAAGCTTCGATTTATTTACATATTTAACTCTTTAACACATTTAAACAAGCGTCTTCACAAAATTGTCGGCAATTTTATGGAGTTGTAAAATCACCGATAGGCTTTTGCAACTATTATACTAATTTTTGTAAATGATAAACATATTTTCTGAATGAATGAAATGATCGATTGAACTAAAAGAGCTATTAGTTGTGAACTAGGTCTTTGGTTCAAATCAGTGAGGAGTTCAATTGAACTAGTTGCACCCAACTGATGATATAACAGCTGATTAAAACAATTTACCCAAATTTACACGAAAAAAAGTTTGGGCTTTCTCGTGCAAGAAGAACAAGAATATTACTCTCTCATTTACCCAATTGTGTAGTAAGAAAACGCTTTTTGGTAAAATTGGGATCCCGCGGGATCCCAATGTTGAGTACCCGAACACTGCTATTGTGATACTTTTTGGCATCAAAATTATAGATAAAAGAATTGTAGGTAGATTTTTTATTTAATTGGGGAACGAATCACACTTTATGGTTCGGAAGTCGACAGGAAAAGAAATATAATTGGATCTGAATGAGATGAAGAAAACGTGATCAAGCAAGAAGTTACTGTTCAGTGGGCAAATTTTAGGAAGTATTCGGAAAGTATTCAGACAAAACAAACCGAGTTTACAGCGGCAATTTTCGATAACGCATAATAAGCATTGCCCTAAAAGTACCATTTGATGAATCAATCGAAAATTGAAACAGATCTCAACGGAATATATATTTAAAAATTCTTTCAAATTCCATAAAATGTTTGAGGAAATCTAAGACTGGTACTTCGTGTGGCCAGGTTTGACGGTTTATCGTAATTTGGCAATTATTGAATTATTTAAAAAAAAAAATTATCGATATGGAAAAACCACAAAAGTCTGTCCAAGTACATCATAATGTCCCCAGGCAGAAATGTAAAATTTTTCTTAAAATTAATATTTCACACTCATAGAAATATGTCGGTAAAAATAGTAAAAAAGAAGTAATTTACTAAAATTTAAATCTGTTCCAAAAACAAGTTCTTAAACTTGCATGTTTAATTACTAACTGTTTTACTAACTTTTCTATGAGTACAGAATCGGATTGCTAGCAAAATATAAATATATATCACAAAATATGATAACCTTGTTATAAAAATTTATATAACTTGAAATATACTTGAAATTTTAATTCAGGGCAACCAATTTCAGCATATGCCAATTTGTAATGTAACATCGCCTTAACTTGAATGAGATTAATCAACGTTATATTCCGATATTTTCACTCGGACAACCCTAAGTTTTAAGGGTTTTAATAACAAACAACATAAATTTTTCTTATCTTGACGATTCCTACCGATTACCTGGCGATTTCGTGCCAAATACCTCAATTATCATTTATATTAAAATAAAAAAAGCAACATCCGCACTTTACGTGAACATACGATCAATAAGAATTCTCATATTCGAATAAATTCATAATTATCAGAAATCAAAATCCCATGTGTTTAAACCAAAAAAAAAAAATACCGAAAAAAAAGCAAAAGAAGCAAATCTGAAAAAAAAACAAACAAAAGCGCGAAAAATTCCCCAACAAGAACATTAGTGAACAAGGATGCAAAAGTTGAATAGAACCATCAGAAAAGAAAATTTAAATTAAAAAGACAATCTGCCTAAACCACCCATTACAGATGCCAATCGGGATTGATATTTAAAAATCTCGGGATTCGGGACTACGGGGATTTTTCGGGATCCCGGGATTTTACGGGTTTTCGGGATTTTTCGGAATTCCGGGATTTAAATTTTCCTTTATTTATAAAAATTTTTATGTTATGTAACCATACATGGTACTAATTAATTAGGTGTACTAATTAATTGATGATTTCATTACCATTGCATTGATATCAATTGTAATGAAATTATTTTCATTACCATTTTTTTAATTAATGGTAATGATTCTAAAATTTAATTTCATTGATTAATGACAATGATTTTAAATTTCATTACCATTGATAATGAATAAATTAAAAAAAATAATTACCATTGATAGAAAAACGTAAAAATGGAGTAAAACTCGCTGAAATCGAAGATGGAATATGCTCATTCAGGCACATGATCATTTGAAATTAAATATTACTTTCCATTCCATTGTTATTTGTATCCAGGTCAAATTTAACGGATTGGAATGGATCCTCCTTAAAAAATTACGTTTTATAACTTCCCCAGCCAAGCCCGTTGTTCGTTTTCATTTGCGTGAATTTTTTTGTAAACAAATGGTTTTTAATCAATTGTAATTAGTTTTTTTAAACATTAGTGTAATTTCATTATCATTAGTAATGATTTTTCTAATGAAATATTTCATTACCATTAAATGGTAAGGAAATGTTTTTCATTGTCATTAGTATGAACTAATGGTAATGAAATTTCAATGGTAATGAAAAATTCCCATGTATGTATGTAACTAATTTTTTTATAGAATAAAGCGTTTGATAATTATTTAACAGTTGTTAATTAATAATTTGGTACATTTTATGAATCAGAAATTGCCAGTGGTACAAAAAATCAAGTACCTGCATACCACTGGGTAACCGTGGTGTTAAAAATAAATTACTGGCAGAAAACTTATTTGGAACGCTTTGCCAGCATAATTTTAGCCAGTATTTGTTTTACAAAAATTTCGGTGGTTTATAAAAAAAACGGACTAGGTTCATATCACGTCAGGACGAAAAAAATATACATATGAACCTTTTTTATATTTTATTTTGGAAAATATAATTCCAGACCACCTATTTATCGGTTTTGCCAGCGTTTTACCAACGTTAAATTTTTGTTTCCCCAGTACTTTTCCGGCGCATTTTGAACAGCCGGTCCTTTTGTCTAATGACGTTATCATTTTGGAAATGGGAATTTCCAAGTGCTGGAATTTTTGCCAGCACTTGTACCACCTGTTAAAATACCTTGCCATCGCTTTCCCCTTTGTATTATTCTCGTATAATATATGAAGGCCTGCACTTAAGTACACTTGCGCCCAGTATTTTGTAAGTAGATTCTAAAACAGAATTGTTTGCGACAACCTTGCCTACTGAATCGTGTAATTACAGCAACAAAAGCTGTATTTTCGTTCATACCGATCAACGTTAAGTATTTATAGCAAATCTACGTTAAACTGATTGGAGTATCAAATTTTTTTAAATAGTTAGTATTTATGATAGTTCCGGTATAATCGCACGTGCGTCAACAAAACTTTTTAGGTAGCAACTCGAAGAAGTTACGCTAGGTGTGAAAATGTATAAATGTTGAGTTTTCAACGTTGATAATTATCCACGTTGTAAGTTAACGTGCATACGAAAAGTAATGTTAGTTTTCGTCTCAAAAACGTTTGAAAGTTAACGGATATAGTTAAGTCGAAAATACAGCTAAAGTTATTTGGCTATCGTTATCAAATGTGTTCATGGAAGAATTCAAACTTAAAGTCCCAGCCAAAATTAGGTTTCAGAAGCCCAAACAAACAAACTTGATTTTTCGCATGAACTACTCAAAAACTTAATATTGTTTACCAAATTTTAAAATTTTTCTGCAAAGTCTGCATAGTTTACTCGAATAATCTACTTAATTTCTAATTTTACCAATATCTTGGCATCAATTTTTTGTAAATATGAGAAAATTCGAGAAAAAACACCGGTAATCTGAAATTGCGCACTTTGTTTATTTGCGTTCATTTAATATTATGTCCTAATTTTATAAATCACCTGCGTTCATCACATCACCAACACTTCACTCACCTAACGCGGTGATCGATTTTTATGTTATCACTTGAATTGTCAAATCATTACATTTAATAGTTGTGGGATTTCTTATAATTTATTCTTGGCATCCCTTAAAAATAAAATAAAAATTTAAACAAAAAGGAAACAAAAAAATAAAACAATGTTTTTTAAATATATTTGAAATTTAAAAATATCTTTATTTTAGCAAAATAGAGTTTTATTATTCCTCTCCATAAGAATGGTAATCGGCGCACTGTTGAAAATTATAGAGGTATTGCAAAACTGAGTGTTATCCCAAAGTTATTTGAGAAGATTGTTACTGATAGGTTAATTCATATGGTGGGAAATTTAATATCTCCTTATCAGCATGGTTTTATTAAAGGTAGGTCTACAACGACAAATTTAATGGAATTGACCAGTCATGTCTTTAGTGGCTTTTCAGATAGACGCCAAACCGATGTTATCTACACTGATTTTAGTAAGGCTTTTGATACGGTTAGTCATGATCTGTTATTGTACAAACTTGATACTTTAGGTTTTCCTCAAAGACTTTTGAAATGGATATCGTCTTACTTAAGGGGTCGAACACAGCGTGTTATTTTCAAGGATCATATTTCGGAAATGATTTTTGTAACATCGGGCGTCCCTCAGGGTAGTCATCTTGGTCCTATTCTTTTTGTTTTATATTTAAACGATCTTCCTTCTGTTATAGATGTTTGTGAAATTCTAATGTACGCTGACGATGTTAAATTGTTTTTATCGTTAAATAGTGTCTTAGACTGTAATTTATTGCAAAATGACCTAGAGAAACTTGCTGAATGGTGTTGTGTTAATGGGATGTCTCTTAATTTGGGAAAGTGTAAGAAGCTTTCTTTTTATAGGTCGAAACCAATTCAATTTGATTACTGTATTGGTGCTTACAGGTTGGAAAATGTTGCATTATTTACTGACTTGGGAGTTTTACTTGACCATAAGTTAAATTTTAATTCGCATGTTAATTCGTGTGTTAATAAGGCTAAATCGTTACTGGGCTTCATAAAACGGTGGTCTAAAGAGTTTGATGATCCTTATATCACCAAGAATTTGTACATTAGTCTTGTTAGGCCTATTTTAGAATACGCATCTGTTGTATGGTCCCCTAACTACGGCTGTTATATTGACAGTATTGAATCGGTTCAAAAGCAGTTTCTATTATTTGCTTTACGCGGTTTAGGTTGGAGTGTTAATGAAATATTGCCACCATATGAACATCGTTTACAACTTATTGATCTTCCTACACATTGGAAGAGAAGATTAATGCTGGGCGTAACTTTTATGGTAAAACTAATTAATGGGGAAATTGATTCGCGCTTTTTGCTTGCAAACATTAATTTTAATGTTCCAGTTCGTGTAACGAGGAACTATGTTTCAATAAGCACGACGTTCTGTAGATATAATTATGAAGAATTCAATCCATTTCGCTGTCTTTGTAACTTTTTATTTTCCGTGTCCGATCCTATATATAAAATTAAACGATTATTATTGCGTGGGATATAATTTTTTGAGTATACTTGGTTGCTAACTGTTGTATCCGTAGCGTTGTGTCGGAATCATCTTTATTTGTTCCTGTTTTACCAGTCTGTTCCTGCCCTGCCAGTCTGTTTAAGCCCTATCAGTATGTTCCAGCCATGTCAGTCTGATCCAGCCATGCTAGTCTGTTCCAGATCTACCAGTCCGTTCCTGCCCTACCAGTCTGCTCCAGCCCTGCCAGTCTCTTTGTCTTGCCAATTCTACAATATTTCTTCCGTCAGTCTGTTCCTGCTTTTCTGTTACATTTCTTTCTGCAGCTTTTTCCAGTACTTATTCCTATCCATATGTGTTCCTGTAATAACTGTGCTATTTCTGTACCTGCCCTGCCAGTCTGCTCAAGCCCTATCAGTATCAGCATATCAGTCTGATCCAGCAGTGATAGTCTGTCCCAGCTCTGCCAGCCCGTTCCTGCCCTTCCAGTCTGTTCCAGCCCTGGCAGTCTCTTTGCCTATTTCTGCCATCAATCTGTTCCTGCTTTTCTATTACATTTCTTCCGGCAGCTTTTTCCAGTACCTATTTTTATCCATATGTGTTCCTGCAATAACTGTGCCACTGTGAACAGTTGCTCATCTCTATTATTATTTAATCATTTTGTTCCCGCTTTATTTTTCAATATTTAAATTTCAATCTTATTTTTGTTATTCTGTTATTTTTGTTGTATTGTTCGTATATACATAATAAAAATTATTGCTATTTTTGGTTTACATAAGTATTGTGTTTGTTCATAAATTTAAGATTATTTTTTATTTTTTTGATTTCTTTTTTTTTTTTTTTTTTTTTTTGTTTTTTGTTTTATTTATAAAGTTTTATTTCAATTTGTTTTTTCCGATTTTATCTCATTATTTTTATATAATCCCTGTAGTACTTATTAATTATATTTAATGTTTTTTCCGATTTTATCTCATTATTTTTATATAATTCTCATAGGATTAATTATATTTAATGTTTTCCAGCTGATGTATAATACTGTAGCTGATGTAAATAAATAAATAAATAAATAAAATATGATTGCAAGTGCGTTTAAAATTGTGTTTATGTAATTTATTAATTTTTAACATTAAGGTCGGCTAACTTTTCTAAAAGTGTGCTAGTTTACTCGAATAATCTACTTAATTTCTAATTTTACCAATATCTTGGCATCAATTTTTGTAAATATGAGAAAATTCGAGAAAAAACACCGGTAATCTGAAATTGCGCACTTTGTTTATTTGCGTTCATTTAATATTATGTCCTAATTTTATAAATCACCTGCGTTCATCACATCACCAACACTTCACTCACCTAACGCGGTGATCGATTTTTATGTTATCACTTGAATTGTCAAATCATTACATTTAATAGTTGTGGGATTTCTTATAATTTATTCTTGGCATCCCTTAAAAATAAAATAAAAATTTAAACAAAAAGGAAACAAAAAAATAAAACAATGTTTTTTAAATATATTTGAAATTTCAAAATATCTTTATTTTAGCAATAAAATATGATTGCAAGTGCATTTAAAATTGTGTTTATGTAATTTATTAATTTTTAACATTAAGGTCGGCTAACTTTTCTAAAAGTGTGCTCAATTTAAGACTATCCAGAGTCATTTTTATGCAAATTTTATTCGTGGTTAAGGTTAAAGACCAACTTTACTACCTTAACCAAGAGTAAAATTCTCCTCAAGATAACTCTAAATAGTGTTAAAATAAGCATTCTTTGAGATAAGTTAGCAGACCTAAAAAAAAATAAAATTCTTAAAAATGTAAAGTTGTGTTATAATTGGTAGCATTCGGCAGAGAAACCTTAAACTGATACCGGTGACTTGTAGCGCTTTGTGATTACTTACTCTGCTGAACGATGTTTTCTTTGTTTTATTTTTAAATATATTTTTTCTATATTTTCCTTTAATTTTTTAAATTTTTTATTTTTGAATTATATTTGTATGTTTTTATTTGTCAATCATACAAAACAAAAATTTTTTAAAATCAACAACAACAAAAGTAGCACTTTTTGATCAAAAGTAGCAAACATTTTTTAAGCTACCGAAATATGACAGCGCTCAGATTGAGCGGTTAGTGATCAGGTCGTTCAGCAGATAGTTGCACAACTGTTGTAGAACTGTTGACTGTCAAATTGTATCTGCCGAACGCACCCATTGTTTCTATTGTGCTGGAAAATATATTTTACTTTTTAAATATCGTTAATTAGGGTATTTCTGTTTTTTTTATAACTTTTTGTTGTGTATTATTGCAATACTTTTCATTCAACACCTATAAAATTCAAGTGCAAGTTTTGACAATTTAAGTGATAAAAATAACGCTCAGGTGATTTATAAAATTTACTTTTTCATACAATTTTGTTTGAAAATTACGTAAGTCTACACGGATAGCCAACGCGTTCATCACCGTGTTTTAAAAAATACAAAATTGTAACAAATTAGGTGAAGTGAAGCGTTGTGTTTTGAGAAATTAGGCTATTAATAAACAAAGAAAATCCCGGGATTTTTAAAAAATAATCCCGGAATTCGGGATTTTGCCAATCCCGAAAATCCCGGGATTTCGGGATTTCCCGTTTGGCATCCCTAGAGCAGAGTAAGTTAGTTGTTCACAAATTTTTACCGTTGACGACCAATGGGATATATATGTCCCATGGATTTTTTTCGATGAAGGAGTTCAAAAAAATATTTTTGACGACACTTTTGTTTAGAAATGTTGGGTCGATTATCACGAATCCGCAAAAAAAATACAAATTTTCCAGCAGTTCATGTTCGGTCGTGAAAGGGTTAATAATATGATTTTATGGTCCAGACACGCAGAAAATAAAAAGGGGGAAATTATAGTGTTTCCAATTATTCGACGTAGGCGGTTAAGCGGTTAATGCATTATTCGAAAAATGCCTAAAATTGATTAACCGGTTATTCGGGTCGGTTAATCGAGAAAATTGGCGATTAATCGTTTAATACAAAATTAATGTATTTCCTTAATTTTTTATCAATAAAAACACAAAGAGCTGCCTATTTTTGTTAAATATTAACGTGACATACATATAAGCTCGGTATATTTAAAACAAGTTTCCATATTCTAAGGTTGAAAAGTTTTGGAATCTGAGGTTTTTTTAAATTAAAAATTTTCTTAGTAGACAAAGCTCTGCAAAAATTTTGATAAAGCTACTAAAATTTCATTTAAAATGGCAGAAAGAACTGCTGAAACTAACAGATTTTTGGTTTGGCAAATATTATTAATTTAAGAATAATAATCAATACTGCCGCAAAAAAATTAATATTGCGTTTAAATATATGTTATATCTAAAGTTTTAAAGATTTTATTAAGATTCTTCCTTCTCCCCTGAAGAAATAGAAAACGAGCCCTCGATATAAAAAAATAGTTGAGTTTAATTTCAGTTAATGAAAATACTAATTTACGCTGCAAAAATTAGAATAACATTTTTCTGATTTTCTCAGTCTCTTTACCGTTTTCTAAGGACCATTAATAATAAAAAAAAAAAATAACCTAAAGTTTGAGCGAACTTACGCAGATAGCATTTCGTCAAACGAGTTTTAATGAAAATTTTCAGTAAGCTAATGAAGTTTCCTACCAATGTGACAAAGCTTCATTATTTTTATGAAGCTCTTTTTAATAAAACCTTTTTTGGGTGTATAAAATTTTTAATAAATAATATGAAATTTTTTATAAAATTATATCTAAAACTGCATCAGTTCAATGAAAACTTTCAATGGACGAATTCCAGCGAAACTTAATTGAAACAATGTAAAAATTCATAAATAGTATGTACACAATTTTCTCAGTGTGCAGTTATAAATGTCAAATTCCATATAAATTAAAATTTTTTAACTTTCATTTTCTGCTTTTTGGGTATTTGTTTTAATTCGAATAAAAATTTCATTTCATTGAAACGGGTTCGGGTTCCATGGTATTCTAGTGGAACATGTCGTAGAATTGATGTGGTTTTGAACCGATTGTACACACTTTCTTGAGAGAAGTAAGAAAAGCTAGAGTTCTTACAGAATTAATATGTAAATTGTGTGACACATTTTTAAAACAAATGCAACATTGTCTTAAGTGACATGGAAATATAACTTAGTTTTAATTTTTAGACGAATTAAAACAGAAAAGAAACATTGTCTATTGTATTTCCTAAAACCTGCCAAACAAAGTTTTGAAAACACCTTTATATGGGCCTTTCGCGATGTTTTTTAAAGCTCTTTTTTACAAATAGAAAGTTCGATATTTTGTTATATTTGCAAACAAATTTTATTAAAATTTATCAGTCTCTTAAAACTACTGTTTCCAATTATTCGACATAGGCGGTTAACCGGTTATTGCATTATTCGAAAAATCACTAAAACTGATTAACCGGTTATTCGGGTCGGTTATTCGAGAAAATCGGCGATTAATCGATTAATCGTTTAAAATAAAATTAATGTATTTCCTTAACTTTTTACCAACAAAAACACTAACAGCTTCCTGTTTTTGTTAAATATCAACATGACACATGAACACGATGTATTTAGAAAAAAAAATCAAATTAAAAAAGCACATCTACACTAGAGAGAAAATGCTGGAGATAAAACATAATCACCTCTAATTAGCTCTATTTTGAATGAGTTTAGCTATTTTGGAGTCCATCTCTAGCAGTTTTCTCTCGCGTGTAAACGTACCTTAAGGTTGCAAAGTTTCGGAATCTGAGATTATCTAAATTGAAACATTTCTTATACTAATAGAAAAATTTATATAAAATATGGCTGAAGCTATTAAAAATTAGTTAAAAATGGAAAAAAAAACTGCTGAAACTAGATTTTTTTCTAAATATTAGAAGTTAAAAATAGCATAACTCAAGGTAGATTTTTTACTTCTTACGAAATTTTTTTTTAATCTGTAAAACTTTGGACACAAAATTTCTTTGAATGCAAATTTAATCAATACTACAATAACTATAATATTGCATTTAAAAAAATTATTATCCAAAGTTCTTCCTCCTCCCCTGAAGAAATAAAAAAAAATTAGTTACATTTGAGTAAAATATTAGTTACATGAAAATACCAATTTACCCCCCCCCCCCCCAATTACCAATTTACTCCCTTCATACATTTTTTTTAAGTAAACGTTGTAAAAATACATTACTATAATCATAAGATTGTAAATCTTGTTGTTTTGGAAACCAATAAAAATTAAAATTAAAATTAAAATTAAATTAAAATTAAATTAAATTACTGTAGAAAAATTTGGGAAAAAATTTTCTGAATAGCAGAATTAGTAGACTAAATAATATCATAAACAATTGTTAAATTTCTCAGTCTTTTTCCCGTTTTTAAGGGCCATTGACAATAAACAAAATTATCCAAAGTTTTAGCTAACATTCCCTTCTGTATTTATGTATTTAATAAATATTTAAAATTTTTCCAAATGTATTTGAGAAATTTCTATTTTTATTTTAAAAGCATTTTTTCAAACATACATGCTTTCTCTTTCTCTTAAGTCTCATAATTCCTATAAAGTTTTCATTATGAAAGAGAAAACATGTATGTTTGTAAAAATGCTTTAAAAAAAAGTAGAAAATTCTGAAATACATTTGGAAAATTTTGGAATACAAATAGAGTCTTTTTAAATACATTTGGAAATTTCTGAAATACATTTAGAGAATTTTGAAATACAAATGGAATTATTTTGAATGCAATTTTACAATTCTGAAATACATATTTAAAATTTTTAAATCCAAGTAAATAATTTTGAAGTGTATTTGAACAATTTTAAAATACAAATATAATTTTCTTTAATACAAATAAAATATATTTGGATAATTCTAAAACATTTTTCAACAATTTTGAGTGATTTTTTAACAATTTTAGAACATTTTTGGAAGAATTTAAAACATTTTTGGATAATTTTGGAACATTTAAGACAATTTTGAAACCTTTTTAGACAATTTTAAAATATATTTGGATAATTTTAAAACATTTTTAAACAATTTTGAAATAAAACTGAAAATGGTGTAGTTTGACATGTTGTAGAATTGATGTGGTTTTGAATCGATTATACTTTCTTTGGAGATGTGAGAAAAGGTAGAGTTTCTACAGAATTAAGATGTCAGTTGACAGTTGTGGGACACATATTTGAAAAAATGCAACCTTGCCTTGAAGGACATGGAAAGAGAATTTACATTAGCTTTAATTTTTAAAAGAACAAAATCAAAAATCGCCTACTGTATTGATTAAAGCCTATAGAGCACTTCGACGCTGATCCAGCCAGACACTTCGTGTATTTTGGGTAGTTTTAGAAACACCTTTATTTTGCTTTAAAAAGGTATCTAAAGACTTAAAGACCTCTTTCACTCAATTTTAAAAGAATTTGATGGTATTTTAGTAATTTTATGTTTATTCTAGCTTTTCTTGTAATTTTTTAGCCAAAGTTAAGAAAATTATGAAGTTTTGGGAAAAAAATAAGGGAAAAATTCCATATTAAAATTGTAACCGGTTAATCGACCTGTTTTAACCGATTATTCGGATCGAATAATTATTTGAGTTTTAAATTATTTGTTTCGACATTAACCGAAATAGAGGCGATTAATCGAGGAATCGGTTAATCGATTAACCGAATTGGAAACACTACTTAAAACAGATGAAGTATCTCGGTGGTGCAATGCCGACTTGCTTAGAGTTCCTTCAAAAAATGTATTTAAAGGCTCAAGGACCTCTTTCTCTCGATTTTTAAAGAATTTGGTGGTATTTTTAGTTAGTATTTGTTTTTCTAATAAGCTTTTCTTGCAATTTTTTAGCCAATGCTAAGAAAATTATGAAATTTTGATCAAAATTAACGGAAAAATTCCTTATTAAAAATGTAACCGGTTAATCGACATATTTTAACCGATTATTCGGGTCGAATAATTATTTGAGTTTTAAATTATTTGTTTCGACATTAACCGAAATTAGGGTTGCCACATGGCCTTGATTGGCCTTGATTGTCAAGTTAATTTAGGTCTTGTCAAGTGCCAAGGTCAAATTTATTTTGTCAAGTTAAATTAAATTTTTGTCGCTTTTTTAAGCATTTAAAAAAAATAAATTTAACTTGATTAAAATTATTTAATTTTGTAAAAAAAAAATTGTATTATAATATGCAAAAATTTCTTCGCAAAAGTACCATCGTATGTATCATGGTATGTATTTACCTCTGAACCACGACACAGATTTGTATGTTTTTGACCAACACTAAGTAAATATGCAACTACAAATCGATGCCATTTTGTTCTAAATTTGATAATTCGGATAAATATTTAGTCCATATTAGTTTTGGACTATCGACAAAAAACATGCATTTGCATGGAATTCCTTGCCCTATTGATGATATATTATCAAAATAAAATGGCGCTTAAGGTGTATCTTTGTGTTTGAGAGCGTGAGTAGAGATTTACGAAAGACGGTTTTCCTTAAAAATCAGTAAACAATAATTTTACTGGGACAAGAAAAACCTTAAGTGCTATTTTATTTTGATTATATATCATCCATTTAATAAATTTATGAAAAAAAGTTTTGGTTTTTTATGTTTCAGAAAAAAATATGTTAAAATTTCAAATTGACGATTCGAAAACTAGGAAAGTTTATGTATTTTTTTGGCCTAAAGTTTGAAAATTTCAACGACTTTTTGCAGACTTCATCTTTTTCTTATTATACAGGAATAAATGCTACAAAAAAAAAATACTAATCAATTTCGTCAGTTTTGTAATTTTAGGTGCTTTTTTTATTTGGTCCATTTAACAGATATGTCCAAACTTCAATGGCTGGTAGCACTATCGAGTTTGTCCCCAAAAATTAAAAAAAAAAACCGAATTTTTTTTATGAATCTCAATAAAATGGAGAGTGTATTCAAAAATTATAAATTTTTGTATTAAGAATAACCCTACTGCACACATATGCACATTAAATTTTTTTTATTGTCAAGTTTTTTTTTTTAATCAAGTTATTTTTTGCGAAGTGTCAAGTTATTAGACTTTTGCGATGTGGCAACCCTAACCGAAATAGAGGCGATTAATCGAGGAATCGGTTAATCGATTAACCGAATTGGAAACACTAGGGAAATTACATAAAATAAGGGTATAAGTTACCTAGTTATACCCTGCACCACTACGTGGTCAGGGTATTATAAGTTTGTGCTGATGTTTGTAACACCAAAAAATATTGGTCTTAGACCCACCTTATAGTATATCGATCGGCTCAAATTTTTTTTATTTCGATTTAACGAAATGCATGCATTCTTGTGCGCACTCTACAGGTCGCAAAGGACGACGCCTTTTGATTTTGGTTAAAATCGGTCCATGTTTAGACCTAGTGCCCATATAATGGTCCCCCAAAAATTATATTGTTTATACGCTGCAGGTCGGAAATATTAAGATATTTTGATGAAATTTGGTACACCGACCTATGTCAGCCCAAGGACGAAGCCTATTGATTTTGGTTAACACCGGTCCATGTTTAGACCTAGTGCCCATATAAGGGTCCCCCCAAAATTATATTGTTTATACGCTGCAGGTCGTAAATATGAAGATATTTTGATGAAATTTGGTACACCGACCTATATCAGCCCAAGGACGAAGCCTATTGATTTTGGTGAACATCGGTCCATGTTTAGACCTAGTGCCCATATAAGGGTCCTACCAAAATTATATTGTTTATACGTTGCAGATCGCAAATATAAAGATATTTTGATGAAATTTGGTACATCGACCTATGTCAGTCCAAGGACGAAGCCTATTGATTTTGGTTAACACCGGTCCATGTTTAGACCTAGTGCCCATATAAGTGTCCCCCCAAAATTATGTTGTTTATACGCTGCAGGTCGCAAATATTAAGATATTTTGATGAAATTTTGTACACCGACCTATATCAGCCCAAGGACGAAGCCTATTGATTTTGGTTAACACCGGTCCATGTTTAGACCTAGAGCCCATATAAGGCTCCCCCCAAAATTATATTGTTTATACGCTGCTGGTCGCAAATATTAAGTTGTTTTGATGAAATTTGGTCTACCGACCTAGATCAGCCCAAGGACGAAGCCTATTGATTTTGGTTAACACCGGTCCATGTTTAGACCTAGAGCCCATATAAGGCCCCCCCCAAAATTATATTGTTTATACGCTGCTGGTCGCAAATATTAAGTTGTTTTGATGAAATTTGGTCTACCGACCTAGATCAGCCCAAGGACGAAGCCTATTGATTTTGGGTAACACCGGTCCATGATTAGACCTAGTGCCCATATAAGGGTCCCCCCAAAATTGGATTGGGGGACCCATTTTAACCCATTCGAATTTCGGATCCAAACATTAGTTTGCTTTTAACCAGACTGGTGTAGAGTATTGTATAGTCGGCATGCCCGACTTTAATCTTTTTACTCGTTTTAGTATGTATTATAGCTCTACCCAAGTTTTGGGTGTAACTTCTATAATATGCTTGGTATAAAATAAGAAAACAAAAACTAGCAATAACTACACAATAAAACTTGGTAAATATTTATTATTCTGTTTTTGGAATTGTTAGCACTAATTTATTAAATAAAATAAGCCATATTTTATTTATTAATTTATGTTAAATTATTTAGCTCTTTCCTTCTCCCTTATTAAAACAATTTGATTAATTTAATTATTTATTTTATAATTATTACTGGTATTAATAGTTGGATACAAATTAACCCCTAAATTCATAAACGCTTTGTAAAATTATAGGAGGTTTATTGAACAAATTTTGTATGAAAATGACGTTTTGTAAACCTGCTATAACTTTACAAAGCATTTATGAATTGAGGGGTAAATCATTATAATCTTCATTTTTGTTTGAAATATTAAATTTGGAAAACTATTTAATTAAAATATAAAAACTAATTTTTTAATTTGTTACCATTCCAAACAAAGCATTGTCAGCCTGTCCTATTGTAATACTAATTCCTTTTCCAGTCTCAATCGTTGGGCCATATAAATAACAGCCTACAAGTCTAAAACATGTTGATCACCCCTGGCTTGTGACTGCAACTATGAAAAATGATAATCATCCAACCATTTCCAGATGGCATCAACTTGTTAAAAACTTAAACTGCAATGCAAATAAAAATTAAAGTTATAAACTATTTTAATTTGATTATATAAAAGTTTTACTAACCGAAAAGTTTTAGTGAACCATTGATGAAAATGGGGACGATAAATTTATACACGCACCGATAAATATGTCTTATGCAATAATATGTCTTACGGATAAATATATCCGTTTGAGATTGTCCATTAGCCTTACCCACCGACAATTCCATATGACGTTTATAAAAAAAATTTAAATAAAAAATTAAAATTTTATATTATTTATATTATTTTATATTTTTTTTCTAACTTTTTTCACTTTTGGCATCTACTTTTCGCCATATTGTTTTATCTTCTTTATTTGTTTTTAACAATTTTTCAACTTTGGCAATTTCATGCTATTTTTAGGAATTATACACATTTTACAAACATCTGGCAACAAATAAATTAATTGTAAAACTACCTAAGTTTATTTTGGGTCGCGTACATGAAATTTTTTATCATTTTCCCATAATGTAACTAAATATTGACAATTTTTTTAAAAAGATAAGAAAAGAAAGTGATTTAACATAATCTACAAAAGAATTTATAATGTACCAATAAAAAATTATGCTTTTAGGCAATTTATATAAAAATTTAAGGGTTTGATTTAAACTAAGCTAATGAAAACTATTGTTTTCTGTAGGAAATCGTTTTTACCAAGCATGATTGTATAATATAACATACTCTAGTTTTTTGCGTGGATTTGAAAACTGTAAAAAAAAACTGCTAAAAAAGTGGGATACCGAAAACAAAATTTAAAACAGAAAACATTTTTCTTACCAAATTCGGAATCAGCGTACCATAATTTATTAGAAAATACGTATTGCAAGGGAAGGTTTTTCAAAAATATTAAATTTTGAATGATTACGTGGCGAAGATCAACTGAAGCGAAAATGAACAGAAAAGGGATGACTTGGCCACAACTCAGGATACTGGCGCAAGATAGAAATAGATGGAGGCACTTTGTAGATTCTATTTAAATGATATTATACTGTGTTTTTGCTAGATGCTCCAATGGAGTGACGAAACCTGAATTGTATTTAATTTTCGTTAACTAAAATAAGAAGAAGAAATTTTGAATGGAGTAATGTTATATTTACAATTTCAAAATAGGTGGGGTTGAAACCCGATTTAAAACAAAATGTTGCTAGCTTATGTCCCAACATTATGTTACAATATCATTGGGCTGTCAACAACAATTGCACTTACATACATCGCTTTTATCGACTTCAACAAATAACCAACAATTTATTACTCTTTCTTTCTATGTTAACAAAATTTTCAAATTTGTTTTAGTCTTTCTATTTAAAATTATACATTCTCTTTAGAATATTTAACTTAATGTAATGAAGTTTAAAATAAAATATAAAAAATCAACAAAATTAGTAATTAAGTCAATTAAGTAAACAAAAATAGTTCTAAATTAAAGAAAAACAAAAAAAGGATGCAAAATATTATACTATAATATATTTAATATTGTCTAAATGTAGACTTTTATTAACCCTGTGCCATATTAGGACGTTGGTGGTTATAAAAATTACTACTGGTGCTATTGTTACTACTGGCATATTGACTGGCGGCACTGCTTGGCTTATGGACTAGTAAACTATCATCATTTTTGCCTTGTTTTTCTTGCTGTTGCACTAAATCATAGTAGAGTCCACGTTTAGCCATTAGTTCATCATGTTTACCAGACTAGACGAAAGAATAAACATTTGAATTACTAGACATAAGACAGTATAGAACAGTTTTACTTACTTCTACTATACGTCCCTTGTCTAAGACAACTATTAGATCAGCATTGCGTATCGTAGACAAGCGATGAGCTATAACCAACGTTGTACGATTTAATACTGCAGTATCTAGTGCCTTTTGGACTTCAGCTTCACTTGTGGCATCCAAAGCACTGGTGGCTTCGTCAAGTATTAATACTTTGGGATTTTTCAAAAGCGCTCGTGCTATTGCAATACGCTGTCGCTGGCCACCACTCAGTTGGGTGCCACGTTCGCCCACATTAGTACTGTACCCTTCAGGCAGTGCTAAAACAAAATCATGTGATTGAGACAATTTGGCGGCTTCATAAACATCATCTTCTTTGGCACCTGGCCTTCCATAACGAATATTTTCCAATATTGAAGTGGCAAATAGTACCGGCTGTTGTTCAATGAAACCCAAAACATTGCCTCTCAACCATTGGGGTGAAATGTCTTCTAATTTATATCCATCGATTTTAATGTTACCAGAAGTGGGTTCATAGAAACGTTCGACTAAAGATGCAATAGTCGATTTTCCCGAGCCACTGGCACCAACTAAAGCAACAGTTTCACCAGGTCTTAATACTAGACTAAAATCTCTTAGGACAATCTAAAAGAAACCACGAAATGAATTTTTTGCACCACTAACAAGATTTTGTGCATATAGTTACATGATCTGGTCTTGTGGGATATGAAAATGAAACATTTTCAAAACGTATTTCACCATTTAAACGTTCTGTTGGAATTTCATAGCCTCTTAATAGTTCAACTTTTGGTTGCAACTGCAAATACTGTCAAATAGAATAAGAAATATTATAAACATGTTTGTAAAAACGACATAAGAATTGAAACAATTACCTCAAATACTCTTGATCCGGCCGTCATACCACGTATCATAGTGCCCAACAGTACAGAACCCTGGGCCAAAGAACGTTGTACTCCTTGAGAAGCGACCAAAAATGCCATTAAAGCTCCTGGAGACAAACTTTCGGTAGACATTAAGTGACCACCCATAAAGAGAGTGGATAGTACTAAGCCATTGAGGAAGAAATTTGTCAAGCCCTGGAATATAGCTATGCCATATCCCAATTCTTGAGCTAATCGAGCAGCTTCATTAGTCTCATGTTCAAACAATTTCATTTCTCGATATTCACAAGCACTTGAACGTACTGTACGCACATTTGACAAAGCCTCTTCGCATACTGAAGTTGCCCTTTCGGATTGGGCTTGAGAATTTTTACTTAAAGATCTCAATTTTTTGCCTAAATACGTCATAAACATAACAACACATGGCACCGATGCTAAGGCTATTGCGGCCATATGCGGTGAAATAAGGAAAAGCGAAACTCCACCACCGATTAATTGGGCAACGCTGCGTAAACCCTGCGATACGAATTGTTTAAACGATGTCTTAAAATCTTGTACATCGGCCGTCAGACGATTAACCAGCTCGCCCGTACGGTTTTTATCAAAAAATTCTATGTCTTGTATGATTATCTGACGGAAGAGGTCTTGTCGCAGTTTAGCTGCCATTTGTTCACCAATACGACTCAAGAGGTAGATATAGAGGAACGTGAAACCCGATTGCATAATATATAAACTAAGTAAATTTGATGCTGGCTTGCTGACATCCTTAAAGAAGGAGTTATTTAAAGGATCTTTAACATAGGTATTGGCATAACGTGCTAATATATTAATTAAATCACCCAATAAATTTGGTATACGTATATTGATAAAGGCCACAAAAAGGGCTGCCTGCAATTAAATAAAAAATCAAAATAACTTTGATAAATATGTAATTGTTAATCAGTTTGAATGTTAATTTTTTTTTAAAGATTTTAGGTTAAAGCCTCAAATTTATTTGGATAAATTTTTAAAAGTAATCTTTAAAATCTACAGATTTAAAAAAAATCGGAGACGTGTCACAGTGGCGTCTGTAGAAAGTGAGGTTGGAAAAATCAAAAATTTCATGTGCCCATAAACCTATTTTACAGGAACGGATTTCAAATATTCTACTCTTATTACAATCAGATATAGCCCTTCAAAGTTGACTGATTTTCAGTGTTCAAAAAAACAGACCATTTTTAGGTAATTTGGTACGCTTTCAGATACAGTATCTCGAAAACTAGGTAACGGATCGTCATTCTTTTTGATTCTATTGATACATCTATTTATTAACAAAAGAATAAAAAAATATTGTACTGTTTGCTTTGTGTTTGTCCAGGTAAATCGATATTTACCAACTATCCATTTTTTCAATATTTTTCAACTTTGATGGAAAAAAAAAAAAAAAAAACTATTCAATTCAATTCAATTTATTTCTTCTAATATTTATATTTACATTTGACTTAGAAGCAAAGAGTTTAGGAACTTCGTTCCTTTTCTACTTAGATATATAAATATATATTTTAATTTTTGAAATTTATGTACATTATTGTTAAACGGAAGGAAAAAAATTAACAAAAACCTTTATGAAGCAGAGGTATAAGATAAAAATGAGAAAAAAAAATAAAGTAGATAAAATTATGATGAGATGAGTTCATTGATATGTACATGTTGTGAGAGTTGGCATCTTCCATTAAAATTTAGAGTCAATCTTTCCATTTTATCCAGAACGAGTTCGAAGCCAGCTAGACTATGTAGGTGTCGGGTGGAATAGTGCCATGGTAGTTTAAATATCATTTTAAGTAGCTTATTTTGTGCTACTTGGAGTTTTTTTGTATGACATTTTGCAGACGTGTACCAAACTGGAGCACAGTAAAACATTATGGGGTGGAATATAGATTTGATGATGAGTTTTTTATTGTCTATGTTCATTCCCGACTTTCTGTTTATAATTGGGTACATTATTCTAATAATTTTGTTAATTTTGTCCACTACATAGGGAATATGATTATTAAAATTAAGTTTTGTATCAAGCATTACGCCCAAGTATTTGACGTTGTTTTCCCATGGAATATCATGGTTCATGAAACGAGGTAAACTCTGGGGTATAAAACAAGACTTACGTTTTCTTGTAAAATAAATAGCCTGCGTTTTTTCAGGGTTAACCAAAATCTTCCATTTATCAAAATAATTACTCAACCCAGTAAGAGCAGACTGCAAGTTTGTAATAATATCAGCTGAATAAATATCAGAACTAAGAATTGATGTATCATCTGCAAATATAGACGTAATGCAACTGGAAAATGTTGGAATGTCAGCAGTAAAGATGTTGTAAAGAACTGGCGACAGGCAAGAACCTTGTGGACATCCTGCAATGATATTTACTTGTTGTGAACAGGTTTTACCCAAGTAAACGCTGAACGATCTATTTTGAAGAAAGTTTTGAGTAATTTTTATGAGTTCAATTGGAAAGTTGAATTTTTTCAATTTAAAAATAAGTCCATTATGCCAAACGGAGTCAAACGCAGCTTTTATATCTAGCAATATCATTCCAGTTTATTTGCCGTTTTGAAAATTATTTTTAACTAATTTTCTGATTTTTAGTAGGGGTTGAGACGTGTTATGTTCACTTCTGAACCCGAATTGTTGCGATGGAAGTATATTGTTTGCATCGATAAAATTAATAAGCTTTCCCTTAATAATTTTTTACAAGATTTTAATTATAGAAGAGAGCAGACTTATTGGTCTATAAGAAAGTGGAGAATCAGGAGGTTTATTTGGCTTGAGTATTGGTATGGTTTTTGAGATTTTCCAATCACTGGGGAAGTAGCATAATTTAAGGCAAGCATTAAAGATGTTCGTTAGATAGTTGATACCTTTATTAAGGCACATCTACACGAGAGATAAAATAGCTAGAGATAGAGTAAAAAACACCTCTAAATAGCTTAAATCATTCACAATAGAGCTAATTAGGGGTGTTTTTTGCTCTATCTCTAGAAATTTTATCTCTCGTGGTAAGGGTTTAGAGGTTGGTCTAATTCTACGTTTGGGCACACTTTCATCTATTCCCATTTTTACTACATTATTGAAAACATTTATCATGTTGTCAATTTGAGTGCTGTTGTTTATTTCATTAAAGCTATCCGCCACAGGAAGATTCCTGTTTATGAATTTCACAAAATGCGGCCAGTTTGCCTTGCTGAAAGCGTAGCATAAATTGTCTACCATTTCATAATTTAAATTAATTGTACTAATGATTGGTAGGTGGTCAGAACTCAAGTCATTTATAACTTTTACTGCGGACATATTTTGAGATATGTTAGTTAGAAAAAAATCTAGAGTTGACGGTTGTTTACTTGGATCAGCCGGAATATAAGTATATTCGTGGGGGAATACTATTTGTGTTTGGTTTAGTTGGAGTTTCTCATATAATATGTTACCCCAGCCATTACTTCTTTGACATCCCCAATAACTATGTCTGAAGTTAAAATCTCCTCCTAATATGTATTTATTTGGGCTCGTTAGTTTACGAATATCTGTCGCAAATGTTTGTTTTCTTCTAAGGTCCCTGTTTGTTGACCCACCAGGATAATAGCAAGAATAAATATTTATAAAGTCATTACCAGATTTTACCTTAACACCTATGTTTTCAATCAGTTCCGTGTTGATAGGAGGTATAAGTTGATGCTGAATGTGTTTTTTAATTAAACTCTCTACTCCACCTCCTCCACCACGTTGTCGATCGTATCTGTAGCAGTAGAAGTTCTGATGTTTTATTGTAATTTTTTTATTTAGCCAGGTTTCACAAAGTAAACAAATGTCAATATTGGTTTTTTCCAAGAAATGGAATAATTCGTCTTTTTTAGTGCGAATGCTACGAGCATTCCATTGTAATAACGTTATGTTGCTGTTCATTGGTACACAAATTTGCATGCAAAGTTAGTAACAACCTCGAATTGCTCTTCACGAGACCTGCATTTTTTAAATTTGAAATTAATTCAAACGTAAGATTTTTTAAGTCTTCTAAAGAGAACAAATTATTATTATCGTTATTTTGGGTGAATGGTTGGCTATAACCCGTTCTAGATGGATTTGGTGTTTCGCTCTGATTTAAAGCATTTGGAAAATTAACGTTGTAATTTGATTGGTTGTTGAATTGTTGGCTTCTTTGTCTGGTATTCTTTGGTTGAGCACGTTGCCTTATTTGCTTATATGTTTCCCTATTAGGGCAGTCAGGGGACATAGCTTATGGGGGCCTTTACAATTAGCACATTTTACAATGGTTGACTTGCATTCTTCAGTTTTGTGATTCCCGGCGCAATGGGCACAAAATGTTTTAACATTGCATCTGCTGGCACCGTGTCCATACATCTGACAATTATAACATTGGGTCAGTTTTGTTTTGTTGGGTTTTTGGTATTCCCACCTGACTTTTATGTAGTTGATGGCTGAGTAGTTTTGCCTTAATTCTCTTAATGTGATTGACTTTTTTTCAAAGTAGACAATGAATAGAATTTGTTCGTTGTTACTGTCCCTAGCTCCAGCATAGGCTCTAGTAACAATTTTAACATCGATACATTTAAGGCCAAAGTCTGGACTTAACAACTGATGGGTCTGTTTTATCTAGACCTAAAGTACAGCCTTATAAGGCTTTTCGTTTTTAGCAGCATATGTGAAATATTCGAGCTGAAACTTCTTAGTGAGAGAGTCACAAACGGTACTAAAATCTACGTTATTTGTGCAAAACAATTGTAGACCGATGGAAATTTTACGTATAGAGTAATCTTTGATTTTTAGTATTCTACACATTTCATGAACTTGTTCAATTTTACATTTTAAGATTGTTATTGGTGGTATGTTAACTTTAACAGCTGGTTCGATAATTGTTTCATCATTATCGTCATCATCGATAGTTTGCAGAGGTGCAAAATAATTTGGATTGCTAGCTCTCTGAGAGCTGTTTGTGGCCATTTTTTTCTATTCATGTTATACCCAGAGCAGGCATCAACATCTTCTTCTCGATTGCGTTTAATTTTGTTTTTGCTTTTTTTTTAATATTTAGATATTGTTAACAAACAATAACAACAAGAAATAAAGAAAAAAATAAACCGTAAACTTTTATTACACTTTAAGGAAACAGAATAAACTATGACTTAACACATCAAATGATAATGCAAGACTCTAAAAAAAAACTATAAATTTCTATATTTGCCATATTTTCAAAATAAGTTCTTTGATTAATCCTTTACCTAATGCAAAAATTTACAGCTGCCCGTCCTTGCCCCATTTTTTGCTAGTGGTAAAATTTTGAAAAAAGACATGGTTCCAAAAATGTGTTGCATGAATTTTTGGGCAATTTATGACATACACGCAAAAAATAAAAAGGGGGAAATCACCTAAAACAAGGGTATAAGTTACCTAGTTTTAGTTTTAGCTTTACCCAAGTTTTGGGTATAACTTTTATAATATGCTTGGTATAAAATAAGAAAACAAAAACTAACAATAACTATACAAAAAAAACTTGGTAAATATTTATTATTCTGTTTTTGGAATTGTTAGCACTAATTTATTAAACTTAAGCTATATTTTATTTATTAATTTACGTTAAATTATTAAGCTCTTTCCTTCTCCCTTATTAAAACAATTTATTTATTTTTTAACTTGATTAATTATTTATTTTATTTTTATTATTGGTACACCCAAAAAAATAAGTTAGTAGAAAAATTAGTAAAACGTCTTGTATATCAATTGTACTAGTTTTCAGCAATTTTTTTTAGCTGAAATTCCGTTTTCATCAAAATTTTTAGTTATATTTTTTTAGCACTAAACTAATTTTCAACTAATGTTTTACTAATTTATTTTGCTACAAACGTATAGGCCGCTATAGATGAATACATTTTTTAATTGAAATATTTTCCTTTTAATTGCTTCCTTACTACACTCAAAAAAATAAGTTAGTAGAAAAATTAGTAAAACGTCTTGTATATCAAGTGAACTAGTTTTCAGCAATTTTTTTGCTGAAATTCCGTTTTCAGCAAAATTTTTAGTTATATTTTTTTAGCACTAAACTAATTTTTAACTAATGTTTTACTAATTTATTTTGCTACAAAAATTGTGCTGATAACCGCATTCATAGCGTGGACGACAACCAGATAGACAAGATGTAGATGTCGCAGCTTGTCTGGAAACGGAAATGACAAAAAAAAGAAAAACAACTCTACACATATTCTATATTTAAATTTTCAGCAAATAAATTAACTAAAGTAAAATTTCGCTACAAGTTTTTTGAGTTTTTTTCAGTCTACTAATATTCAGCAAAAAGTTTAGTGATTTTAGCAAGAATTTTTTTCATTTGCAGTCGACTAAGTGTTAGCAAAACTTTTGCTGAAGATTACTATTTATTTGGTAAAAATCAGCTCGCTGATTTTCAGCAAACCTTTTGCTGAAATTACCAACTTTTTTGCAAGCACGCTCCTGACTAAAAATTTGCTGACACAGCAACATTTTTTGCTGACTTTACTGACTTTTTTTTGAGTGTAGGGCATTACATTTATTGAGGTTGATTGTACATTCAGCGAATAAAGTCGCTGAAATGGCAAAAAACTATAAAAACCTATATAAAACGCCAAGTAGTGGTTGAAATATCAAGATTAGCACAACGCATTTACATCGTAGATATGGCCACAGGTCCTGTGCTTACATTTTAATACAAAAAAGTTCATATCAAGTAATTTGAAAAAGTTTTTATATAAAAAACTGAATGGACAACTGCTAAACTTAAAAGACATTTAGGGAAAAATCTGTACCATTGATCGAAAAATAAAGTACGCCATTGTAATCAGCATGTCCGAAATAAATAGAATTGATGGTCAGAGCTCTTTTAATTTTTAAAAGTCAAGATTTTGTCATGCAGTGTTATAATCCATTTTGGCATAAAAATGGTTTTGAATTTTTTCGCAAAACTGGTATCAAAAGTTGTGTAACAACAATCTTGCCTATAAATATTGTATGCTCTATGGAATAATATTCCACCAAAATCTTTCATTACCCAATAAGTGGTTAAATAATGACACTAACATTTTTTATTACTTATAATTCGGCCTCAGCATAGTAATTTTTGTCAAACGAAGTCGTTTCTATAAGCAGCCTAGCTTACGCGGGGATCAAGGGAAATTATTTCCAAATGCCAACCTCACCCACAGCCCACCTTGGACATGGTGTCCCCTGTTAACGCTGACGAGGCTCTGACGACCGAGTATGGGCGGTATAACCCGGTTCCCACGGCAATCGGACTATGTGCCGGAACGATTCGGATGTATTCGAATCTTCGAATTTATCCGAGCAAGGATTACCACTCCGGCTTTAAATGAGAATTCTTAACTACAAATTCTCTTTTTAGAGCCGTTACAACAACAACAAAAACAACAACGCGCGACTTAGTATTTAATTTCAAAAATAATGTAATATTGGTAATTACTACTGTTTCCAATTAATCGACATAGGCGGTTAACCGGTTATTGCATTATTCGAAAAATCATTAAAACTGATTAACCGGTTATTCTGGTCGGTTATTCGAGAAAATTGGCGATTAATCGATTAATCGTTTAAAACAAAATTAATGTATTTCCCTAACTTTTTACCAACAAAAACACTACGAGCTTCCTGTTTTTGTTAAATATCAACATGACACATGAACACGATGTATTTAAAAATTTTTTTCAAAACAAAAATCACTTCTAATTAGCTCTATTTTGAATGAGTTTAGCTATTTTTGAGTGTTTTTGCTCCATCTCTAGCAGTTTTCTGTCGCGTGTAAACGTACCTTAAGGTTGAAAAGTTTCGGAATCTGAGATTATCTAAATGGAAACATTTCTTATACTAATAGAAAAATTTATGTAAAATATAGCTGAAGCTATTAAAAATTAGTTAAAAATGGCAAAAGAAACTGCTGAAACTAGGAGATTTTTTTCTAAATATTAAAAGTTAAAAATGGCATAACGCAAGGTAGATTTTTTACTTACGAAATTTTTTTTTAATCTGTAAAACTTTGCTCACAAAATTTCTTTGAATGCAAATTTAATCAATACTACAATAATTATAATATTGCATTTAAAAAAGTTATTATCCAAAGTTCTTCCTCCTCCGCTGAAGAAATAAAAAAAATTTAGTTACATTTCAGAAAATATTATATATATATGTCCTTTATTTATTTAAATTACGTAGTAAAAAAAGATATTATATATAATACTTAAATAAAAAGTTCACGAAGAACATAGGGCGTCAACGAATTCTCAAAATATTAGTTACATGAAAATATCAATTTACTGTACAAAAATTTGGAAAAAAAAATTTCTGAATAGTAGAGTTAGTAGACTAAAGAATATCATAAACAATTGTTAAATTTCTCAGTCTTTTTTCCATTTTTAAGGGCCATTGACAATAAACAAAATTATCCAAAGTTTGAGCTAACATTCCCTTCTGTATTTATGTATTTAATAAAATTCTAAATTTTTCCAAATGTATTCAGAAATTTCTATTTTTATTTTTATTTTAAAAGCATTTTTTCAAACATACATGCTTTCTCTTTCTCTTAAGTCTCATAATTTCTGTAAAATTGTCATTATGAAAGAGAAAACATTTATGTTTGTAAAAATGCTTTAAATTTCTGAAATACATTTGAAAAAATTTGAAAAGCAATTGGAATTTTATTTAATACATTTGGAAAATTTTGGAATACAAATAGAGTATATTTAAATACATTTGGAAATTTCTGAAATACATTTGGAGAATTTTGAAATGCAAATGGAATTATTTTGAATGCAATTTTACAATTCTGAAATACAGATTTAAAATTTTTAAATGCAAGTGAATAATTTTGAAATGTATTTGAACAATTTTTAAATAAAAATATAATTTTCTTAAATACAAATAAAATATGTTAAAATATATTTGTAATTTTGAAATACATTTTGAAAATTTTAAAATACATTTTGGACAATTTTGAAATGCAATTGGAGAAATATCAAAGTTTTTTAGACAATTTTAATTTTTTAAGACAGATTTTTGGAAAATTCTAAAACATTTTTGAACAATTTTGAGTGATTTTTGGACAATTTTAAAACATTTTTGGAAAAATTTAAAACATTTTTGGATAATTTTGAAACATTCTAGACAATTTTGAAACCTTTTTAGACAATTTTAAAATATATTTGGATAATTTTAAAACATTTTTAAACAATTTTGAAATAAAACTGAAAATGGTGTAGTTGGACATTAGGGTTATGACTTTTTGATTTTTTTTTGCAAATATCAAATTTTACATGCCCTAACAAAAAGGCTTTTTGGAGGGACTTTTGGATACATTTTTTGTCGTTTACAATAATTTTTGTAATAATTCGTTATGTAAATTAAACAAAATCCCCGAGCAAATATTATTTTTACAAATTGCATTTGGTGCGGAAGGTTTTTTTGCCGAAATGACCCGCAAATACGATTTTTATTATTAATTTAGTATTGGCTATCACGTGGTGATAGGTAAAATTTTTGTTAAAAATGAGTCATAACCTTATTGGACATGTTGTAGAATTGATGTGGTTTTGAATCGATAATAATTTCTTTGGAGATGTGAGAAAAGGTAGAGTTTCTACAGAATTAAGATGTCAGTTGAGAGTTGTGGGACACATATTTGAAAAAATGCAACCTTGCCTTGAAGGACATGGAAATAGAATTTACATTAGCTTTAATTTTTAAAAGAACAGAATCAAAAATCGCCTACTGTATTGATTAAAGCCTATAGAGCACTTCGACGCTGATCCAGCCAGACACTTCTTGTATTTTGGGTAGTTTTAGAAACACCTTTATTTTGCTTAAAAAAGGTATCTAAAGGCTGAACGACCTCTTTCACTCAATTTTAAAAGAATTTGATGGTATTTTAGTAATTTTATGTTTATTCTAAGCTTCTCTTGTAATTTTTTAGCCAAAGTTAAGAAAATTATGAAGTTTTGGGAAAAAATAAGGGAAAAATTCCATATTAAAATTGTAACCGGTTAATCGACCTGTTTTAACTGATTATTCGGATCGAATAATTATTTGAGATTTAAATTATTTGTTTCGACATTAACCGAAATAGAGGCGATTAATCGAGGAATCGGTTAATCGATTAACCGAATTGGAAACGCTAGTAATTACTTACCTAGGAAATTTTTTTGTTCCTAAGAATCGGATGTAGTATAGCTACCCAACAAAATTTTCTGTTCCAAAGACGGTTGACGGTTTCCTTTACAACCCCTTCTACTGTTAATTCCAACAGCGATGATTTTTGTTTGAAATTGCCCCAAAAGCAACCGCTTCTATTACTCCACAGTAGTGCTGGTAAATTCGGTTACTTTTCAATACTCGATACTACTCGATATTTTTGATGTGGATACTCGATACTTTTAACGGTTTTTAAATTAAAAATTTTTTAGTAAAATTCTTAAAAATATTTACGTTAATTCAATGTTAAAATTTATATATATATTTTTAAACTTTTTCGCCAACTATTCATTGCGTTTTTCATAGATTTTTAACATATACTTTTAAATATTTTACTTCTAATTTTTTTCTTTTAGCAGAGTTGTAGTTTTGTGATAAATATTTTAGCGGAGTCACATTTTTATATATTTTGTCTGTCTAAAATGCAACTCTGAAAATATCGATTAGTAGTTTTGAGTATCGAGTACCCAAAAAAAAGACAAATACTCGATACCCACTACTCATATTTTCACCAGCACTACTCCAAAGTGGAACCGGTTGCCATACAACCGTAGTAAAAAATGTATTTATTGCGATAACTTTTGCAAATGGAAACTATTTTGCTTGAAATTTTGCGAGAACAGTTTTTAGAGGTGACCCCATATTATCCCTATTAAAAAAAATTAATATGGAGCTTTATATGGTAATATGTATATAACATAATGTGATCCATATACCATTTCATCCGAAAAATGGCCCGATATAATTGTGTCAGTTGGTTATCACATTTTATCTAATTGTATCAGTTTAGATCTTAACTGATTAGATTATATATTAAGCAGATGAAATTTTATCTGATTTTTGACCTGATACAATTTTATGGGTTTATGTCGCATGGAATTAGTTTAGATCTAAATAGATACAATACTATACAAACTTATATAGTTATATCTGAATTTTGACCTGATGCAATTATATCTGCTTTAAAACTTTGATACAATTATATAAGGCAAATGTCGGATACAAATATATTTTATTTATATAAAATTGTACCAACTACGATCTAAACAGATACCATTAGAAACCGGTAAAATTGTATCAGGTCAAAAATTGGATATAATTTCATCTGAATAATGTATAATTTCATTAGTGCAGATCTAAACTAACACAATTAGATAAAAACTGATAAACAACTGATACAATTACATCGGGCCATTTTCCGGATGAAAGAGTATATTTATACAGATATAACTTCATCGCATTTTATACGACTATATGTAACTGTTTTTACTCGGGATACTAAAAGTTAGACTTTGGGGACAACTTGGAAAGCTATGCTGCTATATAAAATTTTTAAAAAGTCGCAATTTTAACGTATAGGCCGCTATAGATGAATACATATTTTTTGTCGAAATATTTTCCTTTTAATTGCTTCTTTACTTAGCCATATCAGTTATTAAGGCCATTTTGCTTTCAGCGATTCAATTGGCTAAAACCTTAAAAAACCGTAAAAATCCATATAAAACGCAAACAGTGGTTTTAATATCAAGTTTTATGCATCAAATTTTAAGTCTAAATATGAATACCGGTCCTGTGCCTACATTTCACCTCTAAATATTTATATTGATTGCATTCGAAAATTTTTGTATATAAAAAACTTAATGGAAAACCGCCAAACTTTAAAGACATTTAGCGAAAAATCTGTACCTTAGATCGAAAAATAAAGTACGCCATTGTAATCAGCATGTCCGAAATATATAGAACTGATGGTCAGATCTCGATTAATTTTGTGAGTGTTATTTAAGCATCCCAGTGTAGAAAATCATTACCAGATATGTGGTTATGTAACTACTTACTTGGTAATGGTAACTAGTTACTTTTGTTATTACATTTCTTATTACCTTTATATGGCGATGTCGCGAAAAATAATGAGTTGTCGTTACACACCAGAATACGAAAAATCAAAAAATATATCGTTACCTATGTGCTTACCAGTACTGACAAAAATAATGAGTCTAAAATTGATTTTCTAAAAAACAAATTACCCAGTGTAGAAAATCATTACCAGATGTGTGGTTATGTAACTACATACTTGGTAATGGTAACTAGTTACTTTTGTTATTACATATCTTATTACCTTTATATGGCGATGTCGCGAAAAATAATGAGTTGTCGTTACACACCAGTATACGAAAAATCAAAAATATATCGTTACCTATGTGCTTACCAGTACTGACAAAAATAATGAGTTTAAAAATAGATTTTCAAAAAAATAAATTATATAAAAAAAAATATTTTTTATTGTATTTTTTTTTTAATAAAATTTGCTGGTGCGGGAATCGAACCTGGGTCTACAGATTGCCAGTCAACAGCTCTACCATCTGAGCTATATCGACATGTAATATTTAATAGATAAAAACACAATTGACCTGCTGCACACAAGTAAGCTTACTCGCCAACATACAAAAAATCAAAAAATATGTGGTTACATATATCCTTACCAGTGTTTAAAAAATATTGAGTCTAAAAATAGATTTCAAAAAATTTTCAAAAAAATCTAAAAATTTATTTTCTAAAAATAAGTCATTATCAGTAACTCATTATTATATATTTTAAAATAATGCAGAAGGTAAGTGGGTGTCATTACTGGTACTCCAAAAAATAATGATATGTCATTACCGTTTCTACACTGGGATTTTATGAGATTTTATTCCATATTAGATAGAAAAATTTAAAAACTACTCGAGGTGGTCAACTTTGGCACTCTCTAACTCACGCTATATTGTAACAGGGTCACTCCAAATGTGCTATTTTGGAAGCTTATATAATCGCCCATACATAATATTTCAATCCGATAAATATTTTAAAATTTACATATATTACCAATTTTTTTTTTTTTTTTTGGAACCACTATTTACTATTTACCATATCTCGAAAACTAGCCATTGGATATCAAAATCTTTTCCAGATTCGAATTCAGCATGCCAAATGCAATAAGATGTGAGGTAGATTTATAATAAATTAATTTTTTTTTTAAGTTGGAAATTTACATGGGAGTTTGCATTTATTTTCACCGAAAAAAATGTACTTTGAGATAGCATAATAACAAAAATTAATATAAAACGAGAACTAATTATCTTTTTGCTTTGAAATTTATATCACAGATGGGTATTGCATAGGGGAGTTGTTTGCCATCGGAAACTCATTTTGACCAAATTTAAGTTGACATTTTTTGAATATAGGCTCTCGATGTATTGTTTGATTAATATCTGTGTTTATGTGTCACAAAAATTTCAACTATAAAATAGAATTATGTTAATTTACAATGTAACTTAAAACTACTTTACAAAAAAAATATGTATATACAGTAGAGTGTCCTTAAAAATAGATTTGTCATTACATCCCCCAATTTTATTGGAAATTGTCCCAAATGGAAGAAACCGACTTTATATGAAATAAAAAAAAATTATTTTTGTTTTATTTTTCAAAATAAATAATTATGTTTCTTAACACATAAAAGGGTCCTATTTCCATGTCCATAGCTGTATAAGTACTACACCCAGAAAACAGTCTCAGTTGTGGCCACCGAATTTGTTGCCAATCGAATTCGTGAGATTACGGCAACTATCTTTATATTAAATTATATTTTTAGTCGTGAAAGCCAATATTCGGTTGTCTTATTCAATATTATGTTCCACATAAATATTATTATGTTCCACAAAATTTTATTGAAATTAAAAAACTTTTTTTGAATTTTCTGGTATTGAACCCGGCCATTCAGGTTAATAGTTCACACTCTTACCCACTGCACCACAACTACTTTTAATTTTCTTAGCCATATTTACTGTTTATATATATGAATATTTTATTTTAATTAAAAAAAAAAAACATAAATTTTTGTCTTGTCCGGGATTTGAACTGGGAAATCCGGCGTACTAGGCCAACTCTCTACCGACTACACCACAAACACTTATTAATTTTGAAGTCTAATTTTGAATTTTATATGTTTTGCTTGGAAAACAAATATAGTATTCGTTTACCAATACCAATCAATAGTTGTGTGTGTTATCAATACAATCCACAATTCGGTTGGTTCTACAGAAACTCGACTTTATGGTCATATTTGATTGTAGTTACCACTTTCGAATATTGATATTTTTTTAATAAAGGTTATAGGTAACGCTAATTTTCTTGTATATACACTAAATAAATGGCTGCTTCTATTGCATAGAATTATTAAACTGATACTAATTTTAAAATTGATTGGAGATACCAATAATTTGTTAAAAGGATTGTTTTTTAATTCATTTTCCCTATTTTTAATACCTAGTAAAATATTTTTGGTGTAGTATTCACTTATAGGCAACTGCAAATAAAATAACGTCCTGGCAAATTCATTTTAATGGTTTTGATCGAATTCCAACCAATCTTTTTCCTGGGTGTACATAAGTGGCTCCCCAACCACACAAATATTACAAAAATGAAACTATTATAGATATTCCTTAAATCCTCTATACCAGCGATCAAATCACGTAGAAAATAATAATAATAATCATACAGACCGCATCAAAAGCATTTTTTTGAAAGTGAGGTACACTCAACCAAAAAAGTCTGTAATGGCTACTGAAAATTTTGCTGTTATTACGGGAAATTTAACTGTTTTGAGCCCAGCGGTATTTTTTGTAGAAAAAATTAGTAGAAAAAATTAGTAGAAAAAATTAGTAGAAAAAATTAGTAGTCGCTACTAAAATTTAGCAAAATTGTTGCAAACTGCAATTCAAAATCGGTTTGCTAAAATCAGTTAAAAAACTTACTAAATATCAATAATTTTAGTACAATGAAATTAGTATAAATAATTAGTTGCAGCTACTAAATTGTTGTAAACTGTAATTTAAAATCAATCTGCTGAAATTAGCCAAAAAGGTACTAAAAAAAAAATGTAAAATCTAAAAAAAAAATTTATAAAAAAAACTTTTTCTTTCGATTGTAACAAGCGTATAATTACTTCATCGTACTTGAAATTTGGAGTTAAATTGCAAACGGTTCTCCAGTTATTACCTTTTTATGCATTGGAGATACAATAAAATTTTCTGAGTGTTATTTGCAAACTAAGAATATATCAATAGTAACAAATATAAACTAAACAAGAATTGTAAAAAATCAAAAAAAAATAAAATTTTAATTTAGAATATTTTCCTACTAAATTTAGCACTCGGTTTTGAAAAATTAGTAAAATGTTTTGCTGAAATCAGCAGCGAGAATTAGTAAAAAAAATCCGTAATCTCTATATATAAAAGAATAACGTGACTGACTGACTGACTGAATGACTGACTGAATGACTCAACATCGCCCAGCCCAAACCGCTGAAGCTAGGAAGTTGAAATTTGGTACGTAGGTTCCTCTTACGGCGTAGACGTCCGCTAAGACGGGATTTTTGAAAATTCCTACCGGAACGGGCAAAAAGGGGAAAAGTCTCCCCCTTGGCGGCCTGCCAAAACCCCTTTGGCTAGAAAGCTGAAATTTAAGATATGTGTTCCTTGGAGTATGGGCTAACTTTTCTGGAAAGTACTTTCTGGAATTTTGGACAGGGACGTTGTAAAAATGGGGGTTAAAAAGGGGAAAAAGGCACCCCTTGACGGCCTGCCCAAACCGCTGGAGGTAAGAAGTTGAAATTTGGTATAAAGGTTCCTCCACTATCGTAGACATCCACCAAGACAGGAGTTTTGGAAATTTTTACGGGGACGGGCAAAAAGGGGAAAAAGTCTCCCCCTTGACGGCCTGCTCAAACTGCTGAGCTATGAAGTTGAAATTTGGTATGTAGGTTCCTCGACCGGTGTAGACGTCCGTTGAGACGGCATTTTTGGAAATTCTTATCGGGAGGGGCAAAAAGGGGACAAAAAAAGTACCTTTTTCCAAAAAAGTACCTTTTCCCAAAAAAAGTACCTTTTCCCAAAAAAAAGTACCTTTTTCCAAAAAAAGTACCTTTTTCCAAAAAAAGTACCTTTTTCCAAAAAAAAGTACCTTTTTCCACAAAAAATAACCTTTTTCCAAAACAGTACCTTTTTCCAAAAAAAGTACCTTTTTCCGAAAAAAGTACCTTTTTCCAAAAATAGGTACCTTTTTCCAAAAAAAAGTACCTTTTTCCAAAAAAAAGTACCTTTTTCCAAAAAAGTACCTTTTTCCAAAAAAAGTACTTTTTTCCAAAAAAAAGTACCTTTTTCCAAAAAAAGTACCTTTTTCCAAAAAAGTACCCTTTTCCAAAAAGAAGTGCCTCTTTCCAAAAAAAGTACCTTTTTCCAAAAAAAGTACCTTTTTCCAAAAAAAGTACCTTTTTCCAAAAAAATTACCTTTTTCCAAAAAAGTACCTTTTTCCAAAAAAGTACCTTTTTTCAAAAAAATACCTTTTTCCAAAAAAAGTACCTTATTCCAAAAAAAGTACCTTTTTCCAAAAAAAAGTACCTTTTTCCAAAAAAAGTACCTTTTTCTAAAAAAAAGTACCTTTTTCCAAAAAAAGTACCTTTTTCCAAAAAAAAGTACCTTTTTCTAAAAAAATTTTCCTTTTCCAAAAGAAGTAACTTTTCCAAAAAAGTACCTTTTTCCAAAAAACATACATTTTTCCAAAAAAACACCTTATTAAAAAAAAAATACCTTTTCCAAAAAAAGTACAAATAAAGTACTTTTTAAAAACAAAGTATCTTTTTCCAAAAAATTTCGTTTTTCCAAAAAGTACCATTTAAAATAATATATATTTTCAAAAAAACTACTTTTTTTCCTCCCCCCACGGATATCTCCACTAAAACAAGGTTTCTTGATATTCGGCATAGACGTGCGCTAAGACGGGATTTTTGGAAATTCCTACCGGAACGGGCAAAAAGGGGAAAAGTCTCCCCATAAACAGTCTCACAAATTGGAAAAGTGCCTGCCCAAACCACTGGAGGTAAGAAGTTGAAATTTGGTATAAAGGTTCCTCCACTGTAGTAGACATCGACTAAGTTTGTATTTTTGGAATTCCCTACAGGATATCCCAAAAGGAAACTCGGTATGTGAGTTCCTCCTTCTGTGTAGGCGTCCGCTTAGACGGAATTTTTGAAATTCCTATCGGGAGGGGAAATAAGGTAAAAGTCTCCTCCTGACGGCTTGCCCAATTCCTTTTGGCCAACCTAAAATTTTAAATATGTATTCCTTGGAGTAGGACTAACACACCGGCAACATAATTTTTCTATTTTGGAACAGGAACATAGTAAAAATGGTGGTTGAAAGGGAAAAATGTCCCCACTAACGGCCTGCCCAAACCGCTTAGGCAATGCAGTTGAAATTTGGTATGAATGTTCCTCATCCATCGCAGATAGCCGCGAAGATGGAATTTTTGTAAATTCCTAAAGGGAGGGGCAAAAAGAAGAAAAGCCTCACCTTGGGGGCCGATAAAAACCCCTTCGGCTAGAAACCTGAAGCTTAAAATGTGGGTCCCTGGAGTAAGGGCTAACTTATTAGAAAGATACTTTTTTGAATTTTGGACAGGGTCGTAATAAAATGGGGGCTCAAAAAGGGAAAGTTGCCCCTTAACGACCTGTCCAAACTGCTGGAACTAGGAAGCTGAAATTCGGTACTTAGGTTCCTCTTCCAGCCTAATTCCAACCGGGAGGGACAAAAAAAGAAAAAGTGTCCCCCTTGACAGCCTGCTCAAACTGCTGGAAGCTGAAATTCCCTGTCGATGGATTTTCGGAAATTCCTACCGAGAGGGGCACAAATAGTAAAAGTTGACTAGAAACCTGAAATGTAAAACATATGTTACTTGGAGTATGGGCTTTTTGGACCGGGAAGGTGCTTTTTGGACAGGGACATTGCAAAAATGGGGATTAATGAAGCGAAAAGTGCCGCATAAAAGCCTGCCCAAACCGCTGCAGGTAGGAAGTTGAAATTTGGTATTAAAGTTCCTCCTCTATTGTAGACATCCGCTAAGATGAGATTTTTGGAAATTTCTACAGGTAGGGTCAAAAACAGGAAAAGTCTCCCCCTTAACGGCCTGGCCAAACTGCTGGAACAAGGGATCTTAAATTGGGTTCCTTCTCCAACGTTGACGTCCCCTAAGATGGTATTTTTGGAAATTCATACCGGGAGGAGTAAAAAGGGAAAAAGCTTCCCCCTTGACGGCCTGGCCAAACTGCTGGATATAGAGACCTAAAATTATGCATGTAGTAGCCCGACTAAAAAAGTTTTCATATAATTTTATATGATTTGATATAATTATAAATGTTTATATGTGTGGCTTTATATGACCACATACATTTATATTAACACTTTGGTTTTATAAATATGTTTGATATGACGTTATATATTAAGAGATCAGCAAATATAGTTTAAACATAATTATATATAATGGCGTATAAGCTTCTCTAAACAATCTTATTTCAAAATATATAACAAAGTTAATATAAAATTGTATTAATTTCATGTATAAATTTATCTGACATGATTTCTAATTATACAAAATTTTATAAAGTTTAATTGCACTATAAAAATTAAAAAAAAACTCCGAAATTGTGGATCTGGTTTTGAATTTTGCACTTTGACATATACATACATATATAAATGTTTATAATTGAATTCAACTTATATTTTTCAAATAGTTGGGAAAATACTCTTTATTAAACTAAAAATAATTTTCCCCCTTAAATTCATGGTGTAGCCATTTGGCAACATACCGGTTTTTTAATAAAAAAAACCCACTTGATGCACAAAACTGCATTTTTGGGAATTGGGGGCCCCTTCTGTACATAGTGTTCCTATAGTTTAGTGCAGAATTTTTAAACAGTTAGAGTAAAAATCTTGGTTTTGCTCTGTATAATTGTGAAAAATCTAAAACACGCGTTTTTTTACAAAAAGTGTAATATTCAAAAATATTTGTTTAAATATTTAAAGTGATATTCTCGCAATAAAATTCATTTTGGCGACAAGAAATTTTGTCAATTTTTTTTTTCTTATATACGTTAAAATAATCGCAATTTAGCTATTTGGCAAAAAACCATATTTTTCAATAAAAATCACCTTTTTTAAAAATAATTTTTTTTGGTACTTTTGTTGAAATGTACACGCCTTTAGAAATCATATATAAAAAAATGGTTAAAATCGAAGAGATCATGCATTTAAGGGTTAAAAAATAAACAAGGGGAGAAATTTTTTTTTTCTTTGTGGAATTAAAAGCCGAAATAAATATTTTTACTTTAAATTTAAAAATAAAAATTAGACAAACATATGTTGAAATTAATATGGTTTAGTTCATTTATTTTTCCGTGAAGAAAAAAAATAATTGTGAAAGTTAATTTTTTATTTTATAAGAAAGACACACATTTTGTAAGAAAGACCAAAACTCTAACCTAGAAAAATTTGTTCCGACAAATTTTTAATTTGTAATGTTTTATTTTGTCAGCTATTTCTAAGTTTATTAGCAAAAATTTTTCTAAACATTAAGCATTAGTATTTAATATGAATGAAATAAGTGATCTCAACAATATTTACTAAAATTTTCTTGATGCAGTTAGATAGACCCATTTTTCGGATCAAATTGTATCAGGTGAGATAATATGCTTATCTCGCTTGATATAATTATATATTCCAATATTCGGATCAAATTAGATATGGGTTTATATATGGTGATATATGATTATATAACATCTTTTTTAGTCGGGAGGTTCCTCCTCCAACGCAGACGTCCTCTAAGACGGAATTTTTGGAAATTCCTACCGGGAGGGGTAAAAACGGAATAATTCTCCCCCTTGATGGCCTAAGCGAACCCTTCGGCTAGAAACCTGTAATATATAATATGTTTTCCTTGGAGTATGGGCTAACTTATCGACAAGGCATTTCTAGGACTTTGGACAGGAACGTGGTAAAAATGGTGGTTCAAAAGGGGAAAATTGCCCCCCCCCCCCCGTAACGTCTGCGTCTTTAGCTAGAAACCTAAAACTTAAAGAACAAGTGTATATGAAACACTAAAATTAAGAAACTAAATAGGAAACGAGTGGAATTGAAACACTACACAAGTGGAATGAAATGGATATAAACGTTGAACGAGTGGAATTGAAATTATAGACAATGCAAATGGATTGGAAGAGGGAATGAGCTCTTCAAACACTATCCACGGAATATGAAACTTATGTAGCATTGAAACATACTCTCGAAAAAGTTAAACAAATTTTCTAAAAGAGAAAAAACCTTAGAAAAGGAATGGAACTTATATATTCCGACATTTAAACTTCATGTAACGAAGCACCGGTGGAAGAAACCGACGCAGTAAATTTTCCAACTGAATTTGTGAATTTACTTGAATTGCCAGGTCTACCTTTACATAAACTGGAATTAAAAAAAAACTTTAAGACACGCTAACAACGTAGCTGGCTTTGCCCGCTATTTTTAATATTATAAAATGCTTTCCAACCCTGCTTTACGTTATTTATTTTCATTCAAAACACAAATGAACAAAACTACTTACGGATCTATCTACCTAAGTTCGCACTTTACCAAATTATCTTAACATACACACGTATATTGCAATTTTTCATTACAAATAATCCACTTTCATGAGAAAAAGTGATCAAATATTTATTTATTTTAAACCCATTGTTGTGCAGAATTATTTATTTGTGGTGGCTGGGTGAAGGCTTTTATTATAAAAACTGTACTTTAAATAAAAAGCGAATTTAACAAAAATTGCACGTTGTTAGCGTGCCTAAACTTTAAGGCACGCTAACAACGTAGCGGGCTGCGCCCGCTAGTTTGTAATAAGAGAATAGCAAAAATGATTACTAAAAAAAATTGTACTAAAAATCAGTATAAAAATAGTAAAGTGCGATTGGAAACTGTTTACAAATTTTTTTACTAACTTGTTTATCTGAGTGTAGCAATCCTCTCAAGAAAGTCCAAATTTGCAAACAACGTTCCGGAAAAAACTTCCAAACAGTAGTTAATTTTTGGCATTAGCAAGGCATGAGCCAAGCGATATCTTACTTATCTTGGTGTATATTAGACCGTACCTCAAAAAAAAAGTTTGCCGTACACCCTCCAAAATGATGTATTTTTGGAAGGCGATTTCAAAAAAAAAATTTTTTTTTTGCCGACCGTAGGGGTCGCCTTTTTTAATTTTTTGTTATAGCTTTGACATTTAAAATCGGATTTTAAAGTGTGATATATCGATTTTTTTGCGTCGAGGAGACCAGTGTTTTGCTATATAGTAAAAATCCAATTAAAAAAAATTTAAAAAGGCAACCCCTACGTTCGGCAACCAAAATATATAAAAAATTTCTACTGGGCTTAGCGAAAAACTTCCTTAGCAAAAGTTTAATGATTTTTTGCGAGCTTTAATTTTCTGACATTAGGGTTGTACATCAGGGTTGTAGCAACTGAGATCTGGTGGGTAACTACTAGAACGGGATACTTGAGGTCAAAATGTCCTTAAAGCAAAACACTGGTCTCCTCGAGGGAAAAACATCGATGTATCATACTTTAAGATCCTACTGTAAATACGAAAGATATAACGAAAAATGTAAAATGGCGACCCCTATGTTCGGCATAAAAAAATAAAAAAAATTTTTTTGAAACCTTGCAAAAATACTTCATATTGGAGGGTGTACGGCGCACTTTTTCTTTTTTGCCTGTAAGGTGATACGCTCTAGTGTATATGCTTTTAAGGCATACAATCTTCTCAAAATAAAAGAAACTTGAATTGATAGAGAATTAATATGACTAGCAAAATTAAGCTTTGAATCTACAAATACACCAAGGCATTTAAGGGAGTCAACATAACTAATTAATTGCCCGACTAAAAAAGATGTTATATAATCATATATCACCATATATAAACCCATATATACGTCCATATCTAATTTGATCCGAATATTGGAATATATAATTATATCAAGCTAGATAAGCATGTTATCTCACCTGATACAATTTGATCCGAAAAATGGGTCTATCTAACTGCATCAAATTATATATAAATACATATAACTTTATGAAGATTTTCGAAGAAAATTTTAGTAAATATTATTGAAATCACTTATTTCATTCATATTAAATACTAATGCTAGATGTTTAGAACAATTTTTGCTAATAAACTTGGAAATAGCTGACAAAATAAAACATTACAAAAATTTGTTGGAACAACTTTTTCTAGGTTAGAGTTTTGGTATTTCTTATAAAATGTGTGTCTTTCTTATAAAATAAAAAATTAACTAATTAGAAATTTATTAATTCAGTTCGAGGCCAATTTCCTTATTATGAATTAATACACTCACAATAACTTTACCGTAAAAGTTCAACAGTTGTTTAAAAAGTAAATCAGTAAAGTTGTTTTAATTGAATAAGTAGTTAAATTGCAAAGAAATATATTTTTTAACTTTTTCTATCAGTCATTCAAGAAATAAAATACACAAAATACGGACTTTCGGTAGAAGTTAAAATATTCAATTAAAATTTGCCAGTTAATAAAATAATAATTAAAAATAAACGACAAAATACAATTGTTTTAAACGAAAAGTGGGTAGTCCTTTTTTTAACTTATTTTCTATTGTTTTAATGTATATATTCGGTTGATTTTAAGGAAAAAATATTGTGAGTGTATAATAAGTATTAATAAATTTTTAATTAATGAATTAAAAAGGTCGAAAAAAACAATTTTTATTTTTTAAAATAAAAATTAAAAACCAACATGATAAAAAATTAACTTTCACAATGAATTTTTTTTTACGGAAAAATAAATGAACTTAAACCATATTTATTTCAACATATGTTTGTCTAATTTTTAAATTTAAAAGTAAAAATAATTATTTCGACCTTTAATTCCACAATGAAAAAAAAAATGTTTCCCTTATTTATTTCTTTAAAATTATTTTTAGTTTAATAAAGAGTATTTCGCCAACTATTTGAAAAATATATGTTAAATTCAATTATAAACATTTATTTATATATCAAAGTGCAAACTTCAAAACCAGATCCACAATTTCGGAGTTTTTTTTTAATTTTAATAGTGCAATTAAACTTTATAAAATTTTGTATAATTATATATCATGTCAGATAAAAATTAATACAATTTTATATTAACTTATACGCCATTATATATAATTATGTATAAACTATATTTGCAGATCTCTTAATATATAGCTGGAGACCAAATCGCATATGATTATATATAACGTCATATCAAACATATTTATAAAACCAAAGTGTTAATATAAATGTATATGGTCATATAAAGCCACACATATAAACATTTATAATTATATCAAATCATATAAGATTATACGAAAACTTCTTTAGTCGGATGATTATACGAATTCTGGGATAATTTAAAAGTTGGTTAGGTAAATGAAAGAATATTTAAATGCATCCAATTTATGACAGTATTAATATGATTATTTAAACACATCTCAGACATTGTATTTATTTCAGAATCCATATTATCAGGCATGTCACAGGTTTTTTACGGAATTGATTTGATTTCGCAATTTCAGTTCCGCAATTTTTTTCCTAAAGTGATCGAAAACAATTTTGTTCTTTCTGAATTTGCAGTTCAGGGTGCTACGGATAATTTTCTATAGAAAATGAAACGTTTTGGTAAGTATCGAGTATGCTACAGGCTCAATAGTTGTACTTAAAACGTTAAAAGTTTCTCCATAAAACGTAAAACGAAAAAAAATCGTTTTCATTCCACTTTCAAAAACCAAAGTGGAATTGATATCTAGAGCAGCTTAAACTCATAAAAGCTTTTCAATAGTGCTTGGTATGTATTCCCTAAAATGTCGTTAACTATTTCACTTAAAAAAATGTTCATTTAAAACGCTTTTTGTTGGTAAATTGAATAATTTTCTTGTTGATTAGCAAAACGTAATTTTTTCTGAAAAATTAAAATTTTAAATTTTGATCGGCGATCTTCTCTTTTTTAACTACAAATGGCAACTTATATCAAAATTTAGCAGTTGAAACACGAATTTACCACAAAAAGTCTTTTTTAAACATTTTAGAATTTACGAAAACGCAAAAAACCTGAAGAAGCAAAAGTAAATCGTTACGAAATTGTACATCGAAATCATATTAATTTTATGCGAAATATGTGTTAAAACCTTAAATATGCTCTTGAACAAAAACTTTTTTAAGTGAAATTATTAAAAACAGCATTCTTAACTTATAATTAATTACGTTTATCTGTTAGTTTTGGTCTAAATATGCAAATATACCATTTACTTCTGGAGAAGCAATTTGCGTTTTCAATTTCACTTTCAAGTGAAATTGAAGTCTGTGACATGCCTGTATATACAAGAAAAATATCATCCGCAAAAACATAAAATTTATAAAACCCATTATCCATGAGAGAAATGCAGTCACTTAAATAAGCTAGAAAAAATATTGGGCCTAATACAGAGCACTGCGGCACACCGGAGGTAACGCTACCAACACATAGTGGTTTGAAACAAAAAAAGTGGTAATAAATCTGTATCTTCTAAACTATAAGTCCGATTGCATCAGTATGTATGAGATAATTGTTAAGGAGGACCCAGGCTCTATGAATTTGGGATTCGTGGTTACGCTGTTATCACAGGGTGAACTATTGGGCGTCAAAGTGGACCACCTCAAAAGTAAAATAGCTTTTGGACCGTGTAACTCTTTCAATTATTGCCCAATAAGATTGACTTTTTATATTTTGGAATTAGCTTGGAGAAACGACGAAAAAACATGCTTAGTTTACTATAATAACTGTTATGGGTTTTAAGTTATTTCATTTCAAAAATTAAAAAACTCATTTTTCTCTTCGACTTTTTTGAGTTTTTAGCCGATTGTGAATTCGATATTACAACGATAATTTTTTAAAAAATATTGACATATACGCAACAGTTTAAGAAATGAAACTGTGAAAACTTTTTTTAAGTATCTCGAACCATTTAGTGTTGAGAAATTTTCAAAGTCAAACAAAAAGATGCTATAAATTTTTCACTTTTTACTGAGAAGTTATTTAATAAAAGTTATTGTTTTATTATATATTCGTAGAGAATGGGGTTCTAAGATGCTTTTAATCTAAATCTGAAGTCGGTACAACATTCACCCAACGTACAGCATTGACCGAAATTGGTCTAATTTTTATGAGAATTTTTGAGTTTTCGATCATATAACAAAAAAGTCACGCCGATTTTGCTACTTTCTGAAATACAGTTATATAGTGCCACATATTCTGTTTAGATTTCAAAAATAAAAAGTAGCGCCAATTCATAAACGAATCCAGAAAATATGATATTATAAAAAATGGCAAATTTCCATATACCATAATTTTAATTGCAAAAAAGGATAGTTCAGTTTATTTTTTAAAAATTATTTTAATTGTTTTACAAGAATAATAAAATAGTCTTTATTGCTGCAAAAAATCATTCACGTACCTTGGATAGTTTCTAAGATATTGAAAGTCAACTTTCAAAGATGATTTTGTAAAAAATACACTTTTTAGTTTTTTTGTAGAATTTTCCCAGAAGGTTTTTTTGAATGTTACTTAAAAATTAACAGTGCAATAAACTAGACATGTTTGTCATTTATGTATTAAACGTATATAAAAAGTATTGATAATAGGTAAGATTATTGTATTTAAAACACAAACCTCAGGTCAAAAAAATAACTACATGCAAATATTGTGGAAATATTCACTTTCTTGTTTTTTAGTTTTTTCGCAGATTTTTCCCAGAAGTGTTTAAGGTTTTTTGAATGTTAATAAAAAATAAACACTACAATAAACTAGACATGTTTGTCATTTATGTATTAAACGTATATAAAAAGTATTGATAATAAATGTCCCATGTTGAAAAAAAAAAACATTTTTCAACATGGGACAAATATTTTACAGGTGCATATTATAAAGTATAATATAAATAACTAATGATTGATTATTTACTCTCAGTATATTTTGCGCAACCCTTTTGTTAAAAATAGCTTAATACGTGACTAAATTTTTACCTGTTGGGAATTATTATTCAATATATAAGCCGCGGTATTGTTTAAATAGTTGACTTATTAAGCATAATTTATCATGGAGATAGCAATATAGCAAAACTTCTTGATAAAGAATTACTTCAAAGCAGTTTTAATACAAAAACAACAAAAAAAGCTCGAAAAATTGTAGACGTATTAGTGATTGAATCGTATGGTGCAAAGTATTTCAACTCCAAAATCATCAAAATCTTTCACAGAAGAAGATACTTTAGCTCTAATACTAAGTTTAGGATTATCGATAAACAAGTATGGTATCTTGAGAAAAGCACTCCAGGAAAAAGGATACGATATTTTACCAAACAGTCAGTCAATTTAATAAACGGAAAACAAAATTGTGCCATCACCAGTAGAAGTAAACTCTAAAAGTGGCAGTGTTGAACTTTGCCAATTGCTAGATTAAACAGCATCGAGAATTATTTCTAATTTTAGTAAGGAGGACTTAGAAAAATGCCACAATTCTGAATTAACGTTGATATGTAAATGGGGCTGCGATGGAACGTCTGGATTTACAGAATACAAACAACAAACTACACGCAATGAAGAAGTTGATTATTCAAGTGTTTTTATGACATCTTTGATACCGCTCAGAATGCGGTTGTTTAAGGAAGACAATTCCCCATCAAATTTCTCCGCATTAAATAAAAATTACGAAGACTTATGACAAATTTTACACCAGGTTCTAAGTTTTTATGTCGGCCAGTGCGTTTTGAGTATGTCAAGGAAACTGTAAGCTCACCAAAAAACATAGTGGAGAAAATAGAGTTAGAAATTTCCAACTTATCTCCTTTGTACGTAGAAATAAATGGATGTATCCTAAAGATTTCATTTCAACTAGTATTTACCATGATTGATGGGAAAGTAGCCAATGCCGTCACAGATACCGCATCGACCTGGAAGTGTAATATATGCGCAAAGAAAAGCTCAGAGTTTCACGAAATAGTCCACGAAACTGTCGTTAATGAAGAAGCTTTGAAATTTGGAATATCTCCTCTTCGTGCAAGGATACGATTTATAGAATGTAAACACATTTAGCATATGATATAAAATATCGGCAAATTCGAGGAAATGAAAATAAAAGTTTAAAAAATAACACAAATTTGCAAAACATGCGATCGGAGGAAAAGAAACGAATTCAAAATAAATTTAAGCAACAGTTGGGTCTAATTGTGGATAAACCTCTTCACGGTTATGGAAGCTTTAATGATGGAAACACAGCCAGGCGTTTTTTTTGAAGATCCTGAGACATCTGAAAACAGGTCTCGACGAACCTTTAATCAAACGTTTTAAAATATTGTTAGCGGTGATTAATAGCAAAAAACGTATAAATTCTGATAAATTCCATATTTTTGCTAATGCAACAAAATCATTAAGTAGCTTGTATTATTGGCGACCAATAACACCAACCGTACACAAAATATTATCCCATGGAAAAACAATAATATAAAATAGTATCCTTCCTTTAGGAGACCTAACAGAAGAAGCGCAGGAAGCTTTAAACAGCGACGTTAAACACTATTGGAAATTTAACACACGAAAACATTCAAAAACTGCCCAAAATTCTGAATATCTTACTTATAACTTCAGATCCAGTAATATATTCTATTAGAACGAAATGGCTGCCAAAAATAAGTTTAGAAGAAGATTTCGAAGCCAAAGAAATTAAAAATATGTTAACTTTTGACACTTTGGACTATTTTATACCAAATTTTTAGTATTTAATTTATTAAAAAATGTAAATATTGTTAATGGAAAAATAATAACTGCAATAATTGTACCTGTTACCAATATTTTTTATATGTATACCTTTAATACATGAATGGAAAGGGACATATGTCTAGTTTATTGCAGTGTTAATTTTTTAGTAACATTCAAAAAAACCTTAAACACATCTGGGAAAAATCTACGAAACGAGAAAGTGAATGTTTGCACAATATTTGCATGTGGTTATATTTTTTGGCCTGAGGTGTGTGTTTTAAATGCAATAATTTTACCTCCCAGTATAGAAACGGTAATGACATATCATTATTTTTTGGACTACAAGTAATGACACCCACTTACCTTCTGCATTATTTTAAAACATATAGTAATGAGTTACTGATAATTACTTATTTTTATCATTATTTCAAATAGAAAATATTTTCTAGATTTTTTGAAAATTTTTTTAAATCTATTTTTAGACTCAATATTTTTTAAACACTGGTAAGGATATATTTTTTGATTTTTTGTATGTTGGCGAGTAAGCTTACTTGTATGCAGCAGGCCAATTATGTTTTTATCTATTAAATATTACATGTCGATATACTCGTAGCTCAGATGGTAGAGCTATTGACTGGCAATCTGTAGACCCAGGTTCGATTCCCGCACCAGCAAATTTTATTTAAAAAAAAAAAATTACAATAAAATATATTTTTTTTTATGTAATTTATTTTTTTAAAAACCTATTTTTAGACTCATTATTTTTGTCAGTTGTGGTAAGCACATAGGTAACGATATATTTTTTGATTTTTCGTATGCTGGTGTGTAACCATAACTCATTATTTTTCGCGACATCGCCATATAAAGGTAATAAGAAATGTAATAACAAAAGTAACTAGTTACCATTACCAAGTATGTACTTCACTCTAAAAACTGCTTGTAAAATTACTGTTTTAAGGTATGTAAATTTTCATGTGAAATTACATAAAATGCGTAATTATATACACAAAGTGCTTAATAGAAATATTTACATACATTTGTCTACAAAATTACGCACAAAATACAGTAATTGATGTGTTGATATACATCCCAGTGTAGAAACGGTAATGACATATCATTATTTTTTGGACTACCAGTAATGACACCTACTTACCTACTGCATTATTTTAAAACATATAATAATGAATTACTGATAATGACTTACTTTTATCATTATTTCAAATAGAAAATAATTTTCTAGATTTTTTTGAAAATTTTTTGAAATCTATTTTTAGACTCAATATTTTTTAAACACTGGTAAGGATATATGTAACCACATATTTTTTGATTTTTTGTATGTTGGCGAGTAAGCTTACTTGTGTGCAGCAGGTCAATTATGTTTTTATCTATTCAATATTACATGTCGATATAGCTCAGATGGTAGAGCTGTTGACTGGCAATCTGTACACCCAGGTTCGATTCCCGCACCAGAAAATTTTATTTAAAAAAAAATACAATAAAAAATATTTTTTTTATATAATTTATTTTTTTGAAAATCTATTTTTAGACTCATTATTTTTGTCAATACTGGTAAGCACATAGGTAACGATATATTTTTTGATTTTTCGTATGCTGGTGTGTAACGACAACTCATTATTTTTCGCGACATCGCCATATAAAGGTAATAAGAAATGTAATAACAAAAGTAACTAGTTACCATTACCAAGTATGTAGTTATATAACAACATATCTGGTAATGATTTTCTACACTGGGATGTTTATAAGTTATTAGACATTTACTCTGTATAATTGCATATTAATTTCAGTAAATTATGTTTGTATTCAAATTTTACGCACATGTATGTAAAGTTACCAATTATTGTGTTTATATAGGAGTTGTCAATAATATTTTATTTGGAAATAACGAAAATTATTGGTTTTATTGAAATTTATTTGCATAACTTAAACAATTCTTCAAATAATGCAAAAATAGTAAGAAAATTTTTGGAAAAATTATGGAAAAAAGGTTAGTGGAAGAGAGAATTAAAGAAATTAATTGCAATGCGTTTAAAAAGTCAATAAATCATTTTCAGGGATCATTATGAAAGACAAAACTGGGGATGGTAAAACATTTCGAGGATACCTCTTAGCCGATATTAAAATTACTAATGGTATTAAACGTGTTGAATAAGCTGATACTTCAAGAATTTTGGATTCATGTCTACGGACTTTTATTACACATCATGACTAGAAATATGGTGTGGTTTTGACCACGATTAGTGTATCCAAAGATTTTGCTGATGATGAAAAGGAATGAGGTTTCAGTAGAACCGCTGGACGTCGGTATAAGAGCAAATTTAGAGTACTGTTAAAAAATTACAATTTTGGCTAAATTTATAATATATACAGGTTGGTTGAAAAGTTCCTGCGCTTACCAAGAGATGGCACTACTAGCTCCAAACTTTTTTTTTCTCAAGTTGGTATAACTCTCCTGAGAACACATGCAAAGTTGCAAGTCATTCTGTCAATTCATTCTTTGTTTACAAGCCATTTGAAGTTGACGTGTCATTGATTTTTTTTAATATGGAAAAAATTGAATATCGTGCAGTCATTAGATTCTTTGTTTTGAAGGGTTTAAAAGCAAAGGAAATTTATGAACAATTGTTAGAAGTGTATAAGGAGTCCTCACCATCAAAACGCACCGTTGAATTTTGGGCTGGTGAATTTAAACGTGGTCGTACTAGCCTTGAAGACGATCCACGCCAAAGACGACCAAAAACTGCAACCACAGCAGAAATCATTGAGCAAGTACATAATATGGTTAGTAAAGATTCAAGTTTGACTAAGCGTGAAATTTCTAATGCCATAGGCATCTCAGACGAACGAGTACTCCATATTTTACATGAAGAATTACGTATGAAAAAACTGTTTGGAAAGTTAGTGCCGCACACATTAACAATTCAACAAAAACTGGATCGAAAACAAATTTCTCAGCGTAATTTGGAGCGTTTTAAGCAGAATAAAACCGACTTCTTGCGTCGCTTTATAACTATGGATGAGACTTGGATCTACCACCCTGATCCTAAATTGAAACAAGAAGGTTTACACTGGACTGAAGGTGGTTGTTCAGCTTCAAAGCAGGTGAAGTCACAACGATCAGCAAAGAACGTTATGGCATCAGTTTTTTGGGATGCAAAAGGAATTTTGTTGATTGATTATCTTCAGAAAGGTAAAACAATCAACTCTGAATATTATTGCAGCCTTTTGGATCAGCTGGATGAAAAAATTCGTGAGAAAAGACCTGGTTTAAAGAAAAAATAATTTTTCATCAAGACAATGCACCTGTTCACAAAAGTGTTTTGACGATGGCTAAATTCAAAGAATTAAAGTACGAATTGCTTGAACATCCACCGTATTCACCAGATTTGGCTCCCAGTGACTACTATCTCTTCAGAAATCTCAAACAATTCCTTCGTGGAAAGCATTTTTCGTCGCATGAAGAAGCCATAGCAGACGTAGACGGTTATTTTGCAGAGCTTCCGGAAAACCATTATAAGGATGGGATAAAATTATTGGAAGATAATTGGAACAAGTGTATTGAGCTTCTAGGAGATTATGTTGAATAAAAAAATATATTTCGTAACAAAAACATTATTCTTTCATTTCGAGCGCAGAAACTTTTCAACCAACCTGTATATATGTATATATATATATTAGGGCGGGTCAAATTGTATGGATAAAAATTTTTTGATATTGCGTACTCGATTTTTCGAAAGCTTTTAGCATGGGGAAAAAAGTCCCTCTACGACATATCAAAAAAATCATTTTCAAGGCTCCCAAATTTAAATTTTTTGCAATTTTCTAATAAATCTAGATTAGCGCCATCTTGAGGTGGCTTTTTGAAACAACTAATAAAGTTGTAAACAATATAACATTACAACCTTTCCAGAAAGGTATTACTTATGAAAATCGGATAAAAAATGTGGCAACTAGAGGTAAAAGTATATAAATAAAATTATTTTCTCCTTGTTGTCATCAACATCATTATCATCATTTCTCATCATTATCATCATTTCATCATCAAGCAGAAAATAATTTTACTTATATACTTTTACCTCTAGTTGCCACATTTTTTATCCGATTTTCATAAGTAATACCTTTCTGGAAAGGTTGTAATGTTATATTGTTTACCACTTTATTAGTTGTTTCAAAAAACCACCTCAAGATGGCGCTAATCTAGCATTTATTATAAAATTGAAAAAAATTTAAATTTGGGAGCCTCGAAAATGATTTTTTTGATATGTCGTAGAGGAACTTTTTTTCCCCATGCTAAAAGCTTTCGAAAAATCGAGTACGCAATATCGATTGCTATATATATAGATATATATATATCTATATATATATATATGTATATAGATATGCAAATTTCAGTGGAATCTGGAAACACGCCCTAAAGTAGCTTCTTTGTCAGTAAGCACTACACTACACATGGTATCCACGTTCACTTAAAAATAGGATTCCAATGTGAGAGAAAAAGGTTAAGATTTGTCCTACAATGTTATACATCCAAAATTGGATTTTAGTTCCATCATAAACCTGCAGAAATGACTCCTGGTTTTGAAGCACTGCGAAACTTTAAACGCTTTGAACTGGTCTTGTTAACTAGTATGAATGTAATGTAATTTAAATTATTGTTTATTAAAAGTTTCATTGTAAATTCTCTAAATAAAGCAATAAAAGTACCATTGAAATATATTTTTGCATTTTAGATACGCTTTTATTAAAAAAAGAAGCATTAAAAACATATTTTTACCTTTTAAATAGGGCTTTATTAGGCACAATCTATGTAAATTTTCGCACCAGTAGTAGTAAAATAGTGTGTTTATATCAGAGATGGGCTAAAATCATTACCATTACATTTTCATTACCATTACTTGATGTAATGGTAATGGAGCTTTTTTATCATTACCCTTTTTTGAAGAAATGGTAATGTTTTTTTTTCATTACCATTGCGTTAAAAAATGGTAATGAATATTTTTTTTAATTTTCATTTGTTTTGAAAATTAAAATGAACCTTTTTTTAATTTTCATTACTTTTGCCTAATGTTTACATAGTAATGAAACACCCATTTGTTTTTCATTACAATCCGTTTTTGTCGAAGTTTTTTATTTTAAAAATATGAGGTTTACAAATTACTAAAAGCATTTTTTAGTTCATAATCTGAGGCCTATGGTATGCATATTTGATACCAAGTTTTGGTGTCTAGTTGCAAAAAAAAAATCGCGAAAAAAAATTGCATAAAGGAAAATTCTGGCATCAATATAATTTGTTTGCAGAACATAAATAGCTGATTAAGTTTTTTAATTCAATTCTAGTACCATAGTCTTTTTTCGCGATCCGCCATTATTTTGCAATTTTGTAAGTGCGGTTTTTTTTTAATTTATAATCTATGAACTATAATACTCATTTCGTACAACAAAGTTTGGTGGCTAGTTGAAAAAAAAAAACAAAAATTGCGAAAAAAAAAAATCGCAAACAAAAAAAATCCAAAAAGGAAAATTTTTGCATTAATATATTTGCTTGCAGAATGTAAATCGCTGATTAAGTGTTTTAATTAAATATTTTTACCATAAAGTCTTTTTTCGCGTCCCGCCATTATTTTGGAGTTTTTTAATTGCGGTTTCTTAAAATTTATATTCTAGTGACTATAATACCCGTTTCATACAACAAAGTTTTGGGGCTAGTTAAAAAAAAACCGCGAAAAAAAATTTCCAAAAAGGAAAATTCTTACATCAATAGATTTGTTTGCAGAATGTAAATCGCTGAATAAGTGTTTTAATTAAATATTTTTACCATAAAGCCTTTTTTCGCGGCCCGCCATTATTTTGGAGTTTTTTAAGTGCGGTTTATTAAAATTTGTAATCTAGGGACTATAAGCCCGTTTCATACAACAAAGTTTGGGAGCTAGTTAAAAAAAAACCGCGAAAAAAAAATTTCAAAAAGGAAAATTCTTACATCAATAGATTTGTTTGCAGAATGTAAGTCGCTGATTAAGTGTTTTAATTAAATTTTTTTACCATAAAGTCTTTTTTCGCGTCCCGCCGTAATTTTGGAGTTTTTTAAGTGCGGTTTCTTAAAATTTATATTCTAGTGACTATAATACCCGTTTCATACAAGAAAGTTTGGGAGCTACCCTACGGGAAATTTTAACAAACTGTCACCGAACTGGCCCCTTTATATGAAATAGACTGGTCACTTTTACATGGCGTTGTCATAGGAGGTGGAAATTGACCCCTTGTGACATGTCACAAGACAAATCCCAGGACAGGTCCCTGAAATTGAGAGTTCAGTAACCTGTCCTAGAATTTGTCTTGTGACATGTCACAAGGGGTCAATTTCCACCTCCTATGACAACGCCATGTAAAAGTGACCAGTCTATTTCATATAAAGGGGCCAGTTCGGTGACAGTTTGTTAAAATTTCCCGTAGGGTAGTTAAAAAAAAAACCGCGAAAAAAATCGCGAAAAAAATTTACAAAAAGGAAAATTCTTACATCAATAGATTTGTTTGCAGAATGTAAATCGCTGAATAAGTGTTTTAATTAAATTTTTTTACCATAAAGTCTTTTTTCGCGTCCCACCATTATTTATGAATTTTTTAAGTGCGGTTTCTTAAAATTTGTAATCTAGGGACTATAATGCCCATTTCATACAACAAAGTTTGGTGGCTAGTTAAAAAAAAATCGCGAAAAAATATCGCGAAAAAAAATTTGCAAAAAGGAAATTTCTTACATTAATATATTTGTTTGCAGAATGTTAATCACTGATTAGGTTTTTTAATTCAGTTTTTGTACCATACAGTCTTTTTTCGCGTTCCACCATTATTTTGCAATTTCTTAAGTGCGGTTTTTTCAAATTTATAATCTAGGGACTATAATGCCTATTCCATACAACAAAGTTTGGTGGTTAGTTGCAAAAAAAAAAAATCGCGAAAAAAAATTTGCCAAAACGAAACTATTTGCATCATTATATTTGTTTGAAGAATGTTAATCGCTGATTAAGTTTTTTAATTGAATTTTTCTGCCATAAAGTCTTTTTTCGCGTTCCGCCATAATTTTGCTATTTTTTAAGTGCGGTTTTTTTTTTTAATTTATAATCTAGAGACATACATCAAAGTTTGGTGGCTAGTTGCCAAAAAAAAATTGCGAAAAAAAAATTTCCATAAAGGTAAATTTTTTAGTGTAGAACAAAGAACAAAACGTTCTTTACATCATTATGTTAAGTAATGATAATCAAATTTCATACCTAGTGTAGAAAAAATGAAAATCATTTTTTTGTTTTTACTACCATTGCGTATTGTAATGAAAATTATAAAAACGTTTCATTACATGTAAAGAAAACAAATGAAATTAACATTTTTTTCATTGCAATTACATTCTGTAATGGTAATGAATTTTTTTTAATTTTCATTTTATAGATTTAATGGTAATGAAAACCCGCAATGGTCATTACAAAGTAATTAATTACTCCCATCTCTGGTTTATATACATTTTTTAAGCATTAAAACAAGTACTTTCACACACATTTTATGTGTTTAATTTACATACAATGTATGTAAAAATTTCATTTTACGCACAAAATGTATTTTTACTCCAACTATAATAGGAGAAAAAGTTCCTACTATAAATAGAGTAAACTTACAGGAATTTTTATTAGAGTGTTACATAACCATATATCTGGTAATGATTTTCTACACTGGGCTGTTATCAATACGTTTTATATACGTTTAATACATCAATGAAAAGGAAAACATGTCTAGTTTATTGCACTGTTAATTTTTAAGTAACATTTAAAAAAAACCTTAAAACACTTCTGGGAAAAATCTACAAAAAAAACTAAAAAGTGTATTTTTTACAAAATCATCTTTGAAAGTAGATTTTTAATATCTTAAAAACTATCCAAGGTAAGTGAATGATTTTTTGCAACAATAAAGACTATTTTATTGTTCATGTAAAACAATTAAAAAAATTTTTTAAAAATATACCGAACTATCCTTTTTTGCAATTAAAATTATGGTATATGGAAATTTGCCATTTTTTATAATATCATATTTTCTGGATTCGTTTATGAATTGGCGCTACTTTTTTTTTTAAATCTAAACAGAATATATGGCACTATATAACTGCGTTTCAGAAAGTAGCAAAATCGGCGTGACTTTTTTGTTATATGATCGAAAATTCAAAAATTCTCATAAAAATTAGACCAATTTCGGTCAATGCTGTACGTAGGGTGAATGTTGTACCGACTTCAAATTTGGCTTAAAAGCATCTTAGAACCCCATTATCTACGAATATATGTATAATAAAACATTAACTTTTTTTTATTAAATAACTTCTCAGTAAAAAGTGAAAAATTGATAGCATCTTTTTGAGAAAAAAAATTCATTTTTTTCGATCAGCGAAAAATGTTTGACTTTGGAAATTTCTCAACACTAAATGGTTCGAGATACTTAAAAAAAGTTTTCACAGTTTCATTTCTTAAACTGTTGCGTATATGTCAGTATTTTTTAAAAAAATATCGTTATAATATCAATGGCCTCAATATTTTTTATTTGAAAAAATATTATGCGGCTTGGAACAGGAACGAACTCCGACTGGTTAATCAGGAATGGAAAAGGCTCACTTAATCGGGCTCTTATACCAAAAAATTTTAGATCGCTCTTACATATTTAAAAATGTAAGTTACTAAAAAATATCTTCCTCTTTGGCTCGTTAAAAAAAACTAAAATTAAATATTTAGATATTAGCAAATATTAGCACAAATTGCGAAAAAAAACATTTGCAAAAAGCGAAATTTTTGCAACAATATATTCGTTTGCAGAATGTCGATCGCTGATTACCTCTTTTAATTCATTTTCTATACCATAAAGCCTTTTTCGAATTCCGACGTTATTTTGCAACTTTTTAGTGCGGTTTTTTTAAATACATACCCGGTGAAAAATGTCCATATATGAACATTTATGGTTCAACCATATATGTATGGATCCGAAAAATGAGGTAACACCTAAGTATATGTTCATATATGGACATATATGAACATAGACATTTATTAAATATATGCGAATACATGCGAACGTTGCTGTCCTTTATTATAAGGTTGTACGATAGATATAAATTTATGTATGACATTCAAATTAGGCGCTACATATGTTCCTTTTTTTATTCATGGCATTAAATATAATTCCATATTTATCCAAATATGAGTTTCTTTTACATATATGGAAAAATGTATTCTTCGAAATATGTTCATATACAAGTCCCTTTTGCATAAATTGAATAACATATACTTTCATATTTGTCCATATATGAGTGCCATTTCCATATATGAAATAACAGATGCTTCCATATATGTCTGTATATGAAATTTTTTCCATATATGGAATCACATATACTTCCATATATGTTCATATAAAATCCATATATGTTCATAAAAAATCCATATTTGTTCATATGTGTCCATACATAAACCATATATGAACATGTTTGAGCATATATAAACATTTTTCACCGGGTATACATATAACCTAGGGATTAAATTTCAAATTCCGCTATTATTTTACAATTCTTTTTTTTTTATTATTTATAATCTAGGGGCTATAATACACATTTCATACAACAAAGTTTGGTGGCTAGTTGCAAAAAAAAATCGCGAAAAATAAAATTTGCAAAAAGGAAAATTTTTGCATCAATATATTTTTTTGCAGAATCTAAATCGCTGATTACGTTTCCTAATTAATTTTTTATACCACAAAGTCTTTTTTCGCGTTCCGCTTTTATTTTGCAATTTTTTAAGCACGTTTCTTTTTAATTTATAATCTAGGGACTATAATACACATTTGATACAACAAAGTTTGGTGGCTAGTAGGGTTTGGGATTTCCCGGACTTTTTTATATCCCGGGAAACGGGAATAAAAAAATTTGATTCCCGGGAATCCCGGGAAATACTTTTGAACAAAATTGTTAATGAAAATCACCTATATAAATAATGTTTGTTAAAAAAAAACACTATTTCAGTACAAATTCAGTCTGTGTAGTGAGAATCCATAATGTTATTTTCCAAAGACAAATAAAACTGTTCTAGTCTTATTTCTACAATTCTTCTTATCTCATCAGCATTACATCTTCCTGATATATAAACCAACCCCAGAATATAAAATAACTTATTTCCGTTTATACATATGTTCAAATATCTCTTTTGTGATATTCTTGTCCATTCATCTAAGATTATAGTAAATCTCCTATTGTTAGAAATATTGCTCGATATTTATTTTATCATGATATCTTTTACATGATTGTAGTAATTTAATATAATGTTCTTTACATCGGTTTAATTTTTTTGCAATGCCAGGTTTTTATTATAAAAACTTTCTCGAATAAACGAAGATCTAGTTATGGTGCGGATTGACATTCCGTCGAATGTGGCTAATTTGGATACCATTTCAGGAAATTTTTGCCCTACCATAAAACGTTCAATGCCTACACTGAACCAAAAACAGATGTGAAATCAACTAAAATCCATATTAAATTGATGAATGGATGATCACTATACAACTAACAAAACCTGTCCATCAATTTAACGCAATGTTTAGTAGATTTATATTTTGACGTTTAACTATTTTATGTGCTATTTAGGGTTTGGGATTTCCCGGACTTTTTTATTTCCCGGGAAACGGGAATGAAAAAAATTGATTCCCGGGATTCCCGGGAATCCCGGGAAATATTTTTAAACAAAATTGTTAATGAAAACCACTTTTATAAGTAATTTTTATTAAAAAAAACACTATTTCAGTACAAATGCAGTCTGTGTAGTCAGAATTCAAAGTAAAAAATATCAGAATGTTGAACATTTGATTTCATATAGAGCAATTCCATATGAAAACGATCAAAATTGGCAAATTTTTGGACGACCCCTCTCCGATTTTAAAATAAATAGTCTCAATCGATTGCCCAGCAAAAAATAATGTACCTACATATTTTTTTTTTTTTATAGTGACTGGTTTAGTGGTGGTGTACACCACTGTCATGTGACAAAATTGAAGAATTCTTCATAAGGGACCTCATTGAAAGTTGTTTTAAAAAAAAACTACTAAAGCGATCGCAACGAGAGATAGCTCGTTGGAAAGGTATTGAATCACGCTTTAATTGAAAAATAAAATTTTCCTAATTTTTCTCAGAAATTTACCTTTTTTCCCATGAAAATTAAATTTTCCCATGAAAATTAAATTTTCCCATGAAAATTAAATTTTCCGATTTTCCACAGAAGCTCCTAAATTTTCCGGCTAATTTTTTTTTTTTTGGATTCCTCATAATTTTTGCTTTAAGAATCAGCAACAAAAAAATGGGACCCGACTCCTTGTTTGGACAGGAGAGGAGCATTTAAGTTTATAATTGAATTATTTGTAATTATTTAACATTATTTTATTTTATTATTAAAAATACATTTTAAAAATTATTTTACAGTTAAAAATACATTTATGAAGAAAAAATCAATTTTTTTTAAGAGCCCCAAGTTGAGTGTGTAGTGAATATGGTCTGCCTGCCTTCACAAGATAGGCCATAAATCCATGGATAATAGCAGCAGTGGCATGTAAATGGCACACCAAACCCGACTGAGGCTACAGGTCATAAAATGTTTTGTAAATTTTTTAAATTACCAGGTAATAAATATTTCGCCTAAAATGACACGTCCAGAAACAAGTCATAAAACACGGATTTTCCATAAATATGGCGAAATATTTATTACCTGGTAATTTAAAAAATTTACAAAACATTTTATGACCTGTGGTCGGCTTATTGGCAGTAACCAATTAAGTCCCTCTTTAAAAAAACATTTTATGACCAGTAGTTCACGCAAATTTTCCTATTAAAGAAAAGCAAATATCGCTTATTTTTTTTTACCTATTTTTTACCAAAAAATAAATATAAATACTTCACACACTCTGAGTCAAATTTTAGTTGAATACTAAACGTGAAAGTGTTAAAGTGTTTTTTTTTTGTAAAGTAAAGAGTGAAGCTGTAAAGACAATTTAAAGTAAAATGAATAAATTTTGCTGCAATCCGTTTAACAAGAGTGGACATCGTTCGAAAAAGATAAAAGTATTAAAATTAACTGGTGTTTCGAAGCGATACATGAATGAATTAAATATACAATACGGTGAAGAAGCAGAATTCATTTGCCCCAAGTGTAAAATCGATTTGTCTCAACAAGCAAATGCATTGAAACAAATGCAACCACAATCCGAGAGTGAAATGACAATTGAACAAAATGTTTCATCTGATAGTGAGGCAGACATTCCGATGGTCAATATGTCTTTGAGTCCTTTGAATGAGGCTATTACCACTTTAGGTGAATCGCCTATTACAAAAAGAAAGTTGCGAAGTGAAAAATACAGGAAAGAGAAAAAAGGCAAGGTTATGAGTGCAATCGCGACAATATTTGATGAAGGCTCTGATAATGAATGCAGTCAAGCAGATGACGTTGATGACGGCAAACAAATGATTGAGCAGTTGAAAAGAAAATTCAATTTAGCGACCACTTTTCCGGAGAAATATCTCATTTTATCTGTGCTGCCTCAATCATGGTCTATACGCAAGATTTCTGAACAGTTTCAAACATCTTTTTACATCGCGAGAAGAAGCAAAGAATTAGTTCGACAGAAGGGCATATTGGCGACTCCCACCAAGAAATTTGGCTCAAGGACCCTCAGCGAAGCAACGGTGAAATTGATTCAAGATTGTAATGGTCAAGTAGTTTTCATAAGGATCTACACACACAAGAAAGAAAAATACTCGTATTAGCCTAAATTATTTTGCGGAAGACTTGTATCAAATAAAAGTTGTTTTAAACAAATATTTGATCGACTCAATAACTATTTAAATTGTTTAATTGCTAGGTGAAAAATCCATTAAAATAGAATGAATATTATTAATTTCACAATTGAAACTCGTTTTCTTTTGTGCGTAGTTATTTTTGCTCTAAAGGGGTTATACGCTGTTACAGAATTTCAAGGCACCTTTACGGTACAATGTAATTATGTGGGTTTTTGTCTCGACTAAGATCTCCTAAATATAAAGGTTTTCACATACTATTATTAGTTTCAATAAATTGTGAGTATATTTCGCGGGAAGTGATTTCATGCATTTGATAAAATCTATTTTGGCCGGATAATAATTTATTTGCATAATCTAATATATAAAATATACTACCTTTCAAGGGTTGTAGTGTGGCTATGTTTAGAGTTCATTTAATATGGTAGTAAAGATCGATAACACTGTTCGACTAAAATTTTTCCATTGTTCTCCTCTCAATGAGTTTAATAGTTTTTATACTTCCTTTTGTATCCAACTTGCATGGTGTAAAGACGTACAGAAAATACTCTGTCTTAATAAAACTGTAAAATAAAAGAATAGTTTGTGACTATAAAAAATCAACAACCATCCATTTTTTTGAGAAGTTTTAATTGTTAATTTTCTGAAAATTTATTTATACTAACGTGGAATAAACGTAAGTTTGCCAGTATTTTGTGTAAAAATAAAGTTTGATTAAAATTTTTTTTAAGTAGACTTAGCCATACTGCACGTGAGGGACTTCTTCGAGATAAGTAATCCCTGGTTTTCGGGCCAAATTGGATGCAAAGAAATATTTCTAGTGTGTGAATAACCTAAATCTTTAAACGAGTTGCCCCGTTTTCTTAGATTACCTTGGGAAATAGTATTTTAACTGGGCAAGTTACACGTGGTGTGAATTTCCTACAGGAAGGGTGCTCTAAAGATAATATATTTCATTATTTTAATGGTGGTCTCATCGTTGAGCCACCACTGTACGTTTTGGTCAGAAACAAATGAATAAGGTCTCTCCGAAATATTCCCTACGAAACATAGTATCAAAGCAACAAAACAGAAACATCTCCACACAAATTTACATCAAATTGTCTTGCATGCTTCTACAAGAGCCCAAATAACTACAACCTCCAGTAGTATTCAGAATTTCGTTACAGCCATACGGGCAAAGGAAACTACGTCGTTATAAGCCTTAATTAACGTGTAATTTAAATCCACAAAAGTGCGAGGAAAAGTTAAATAATCATTTAAATGTGTGAAATATTTAATCAAATCGAGTAACTTTTCGTTACATCCAAGTTACTATTAAAATTCGAAATTTAGTCATATATCGGGCGTGAATTTAAAAATATATGACTTAATCTAAATCGTTTGAAAAAATTGATAAAAAAATATTTTTTTTTCATAATAGATACCTAATCGGTAAAAATGTGGTTTTTTCCTATAAATTAAAATTACGGCATGAATCATAAAATTTAACATATACCTAAAATTTCTTGCCTAACCCACGTAGCCTAAGTATAATCAACAACCAATATATAAATATATGTGTCTAATTATTCTACATAATATGATACTAACAAGCAATTATTAAAACTCAATATTTTAATAATATGTTAATAACCCCCCCCACTCAACCTACGTTCGAGAGGCCTCTACGATCTTCGGTTGCTGTTATTTTGGTGAGTTATCATATTTAATTATTTTAACATTTGCTGAAAAATTTATTGATATTTAGTTAAAGGGTGTAAAAGTAAAAACAGAATTGATAAAATAGAGAGAATGTTATAGTTTTCTCCTTATTCTGTTTGTTAACATCCAAATATAATAGAGCGGGTTTTAAACATTTGAGATTTACGTCATTAATTTATGACAAGGTAATTAAACGTCATTAAAGTAAAACAAAAAATAAAATAAAGTTACAACTGTTTACAATTTAGAACAAGTTTTACTCTTTCATTTACAATTGTCTATATTCTTTTTTTTCTCTTTGAAATCAATTCTGTTTCGCTTTACAACTTATTGAAGAATTATTGTTGTAATAAATAATATCTTTAAAGATTGAAAAATTAAACAAATTGTTCTGTTTGGATTTAATAAACATACACCCAAAACAAAATGTTGATAATTGGCCTTATTATTTAATGGCAACATTAATTATTTTTTTTTTATATTTAGTTTTTCAATCTTTAGATTAAAATGTATATTATTCTTTTCTAATTTTTATATTATAATATTCATTATGGGTATTCAAAATTAATCGATTTGATACGCGAAGTCAGTAAATCACATTTATTTTGCATAGATTTTTGCAATTATACATATTTTGTTTTTTTTTTTTTTCATTGAACCGCGAACGTTCGGAATTATTCCAGACGGAATATCTTTAATCATAAATTGTAATATTTTATATAAATGTTTCAGTTTTAAAACTTAAGCTTTAATGTCACTTTTGCTAATTTAAGACTAGAGTTAAGGCTTCATTAGTCTAATCGTAAAGTAAAAAAACGTATCTATTATCAATTCAATGTGTTAAAATAATATAGAAATATATTTTTATCTTTTTTATATGCAATGAAACTGTTGTCAAGTAAAATCGTAAAAAAGTTCTGTTGAAAATAGAAATTTTCTATTTTATTACTTGACATTTAATTCTATGCACAAAAAAAAGATAAAAAATACAATATTTTTATTTTTTATACTCTTTTTATTCATTATGTGAATGATACGTTACTTTTTTTACGATACTTCCAAACTAATTTGGGCTTTAATAGTACGATATGTACAATTTAGATTTTGATTGAATATATAATTTGAATATGGAATTCTAAACAATTTGGGGTTTTCTTACTGATGTGATGTAAATAGGGTATATTATGTGAGTTGTGGGGTTTTGGCAAAACATGGCGTTGCTAAAACCAATGGTAGGGCGGGTTCCGAAAGCTGGTCTCTAATACCATCTAAGAGATCATTATGATAAGGACTATGACAGTGAATGAAACCTTTATTAGTACTTTTTTTCTTGTATTCGGACCATAGTAAGGGGTCAATTTGATATTTGCAACTATGGCCGATATTAGCCCATGCGTAGAGTAGAATTTTGATAATATTTAGTAAATAATTAGGGGAGTCTATAATAATAAATTTTATAACAGGGATTTGTATACTGTAATGAGAAGCTCGGAAGACACGACCCCCCCATACGACTGATAGCTAGCGGAAACAATGGCTCCCTATAGTCTTCTCTGCCGACTCGAAAATATGGGAATTATTGAACATCGAAATATACATGACATTTTCCAACTTTTGACTATTGTAAATATTAAAGTCATCCCTCGTTCCTCCTTTACTTTAGATGGAACGGCACATAAAATTTTGGCGCCCAACGTGGGGCCGGGAAGATCATTGTGGTTTTCTTCTGCCCATCTGCATTTTGAATTAAAATCTAGATTACATTAACTCATAGGGTTTGAATGGTTCGTAATGTCTAAAGGTTTGGGATAAATAGGTACCATAGCTTCCTGGATTTGCAATTATTTGAGGACTATAGGTTCGAATAAGTTGACCGGAATGCTCCCTGATGCTTTTTTTTTGTCTTGATTATTAGGACATTTTGTGACATTTTTCCTTATGCATGTTTACTGCATTTTCAGGCAAATATTATCGTCCGACTGTGCTATCAGTATCCTGATAATTTTAGGAATCACTTTATTATGCTAATTGCATTTTGAAGTCCAAATTTTTCAGTTATTCGTCAACATGTATACTGGTTTGTCAGATTACAATATTACCTGAAACATTCATTGAACACCATAGCCTAGCATTTTTTTTTCCTTTTCATTCAATTGTCACACCTTTATAATGCTCTATTTACCTCTCACATCAAAAAGTAAGATAACAGTATTTTAATAGTTTTTTTTTGTATAAAGCACTATTTTTTCATAAACTGCAGGGTATTGGCAGCATACATTTCGACATATTCTTTTAAATAACTATCCGCATTATTTAAAGTTTTCTTTAGATATTGTGATATTTGGTTTTATTGTGTTATTCAATATTGGGTCTTTGGATTTATATAGGATTGCAATATTTACTTCAAAAATTCTGTAATTTTCACCCCGTTTGTAAATATTTTTTTTTCCTCTTTAAAGTTCGTGTGACACATGCATAATTACTTTGAAATTTTTTCATGGTTTCTAGAACAAAATTTTCATACAGAATTCATTTGGAAAGCGGGCTATAAGGGTTAGAAATTATTATCCACAAGCACTAGTGAATATAAAATTTTTATCGAACGTTTTACGGGCGAAAATATTTTTTTGTCTCATTTTCGTGAATTATTATAAAATGTTGCTCTTGATTGTTAATATTTCAGAATTTTTTTTCATTAGTATGAATTTTAACCGGATACTACCCCGGATCTTGATTTAGCTTTACCATTTTTTTTGAGAGTTAGTGTCCCCGATTTGTAATATTGATAATTAAATATTGCTTTTGAGGAAATAATTGGGTTTTATAACTTGAAATCTATTTGTCTGACAGCAGACACGTTTAGTTGCAATTACAACACTACTACCTTGTTCTTTGGGAAGTCAATTAATTTCATTACCTTTTAAATTTAGTTTCGAAAGGAAAAATACAAAAATGGGCTCAGATGGTGACCTTCCTTCACTCGAGGATCAGGCATCCGGTGGAGATAATGATAATGACACGGGTTGTGCCATTTGCAAGGAGGTAATGATGGGGAATCAGCACTGCGTTATTATTTCCAAATGCAGTCATATATTTCATCGGCCTTGTATTGAAAATTTTTTATCGGATAAATCAAGCTGTCCTACGTGCCAAAAACCTTGTGAGCTTGGTAATTTGAAAAGGTTTGATTTGCAACATCCTAAACCCTTGCTCTCTAAACCAACATCAAATTACCGTGGTAAAAATCGTGGCGCTATATCGAAACACGTCAAGACACGAAGTGGCAAAATTATATCGGAAGAAATAGACCATACACAAAACCTTTTGGAATTGAGTAGTTTTGAAACAGCTTCATCCAATATGGGCATTGTGCAGGATATTCGAAATTCTCCCTTACAAAACCTTGTTAATTCACCCACAAAGAATGCTAACAAAAATCTGCCTGTAACATTGCCACCTGATAATACGAAATTATTGAACGGCCAAGACAATATTAACCCGTTGCCTTCGGCTTTGTCGGAAAATAATTCAAATTCATTATTGCACAACATTTTTAATACTCACCGGCAGACTCCTACCAAACAATTACCATTGACAGTGCCACAAAACTATCGGAAATCGACTACACGGAATTTCTCGCAAAATAATAACGAATGTAATAATAATAGAAATTTGGTCAATGCCTCGGAGATGGATCGCCTTCTTGAGAATAGTATTATAAAGATTCTAAGAAATCTGAATATTGTTCCCACAAATCCCCAATTTCCTGGGGTAATTTCTCCACAAGCTATTTCACAATCAAATTCTCAACAAGGTCTGTCACACACCGAGTTTCAACCAACTATTCCTGTGGCTTCAAATGTGATGCCAAACGCGCCAGAGCAAACTTTTGATTCTTACTCCCGTCAAAATACTTCACAACCTCCTCGATCTAGACCAACGAATATTAGCCCAGATAACTTCAATCAAAATTTAGAACCGCCCGTACTGAACTATAATCTGGCAGCTCAAACTTCGGAATTTTCAAATTATTCACAGAATGGCCGAAATAACCGATTTTTTAACTCTGCGAGGGTTGATGAAAATTTTGCTTGTAGAAGTGACAAAATCACTTCTATAATACAGAACTGGAATTTGAAATTTGACGGTTCGACGAATGGATTAAAGGTCGAAGATTTCTTATACAGAGTTAGGTCTTTAACAGCAGATACATTCAATAATGATTTTGACATAATATGTAAAAATTTACATATTCTTTTGACCGGCAAAGCACGTGAATGGTACTGGAATTACCACAAGCAAGTTCATACCGTAAGATGGGATGAATTTTGTACCGCTCTGCGTTATGAGTATAAAGATTTTAGAACGAATTTTGATTTCATGGAAGAGGTTCGCAATAGAAAAATGAGGCTAGGTGAAACGTTTGAAGCATTTTATGAAGATGTTTCTTCTTTTCTCTCTCGTTTAGATCCACCAATGCCAGAGGCTGACATTATAGAAGTTTTGAAACGAAATTTGAGTTCAGATTTACGACGCGAACTTTTATATGTCCCAGTTTACACGATAGCACACCTACGTAAACTTGTGCAGATGAGGGAAAACTTATTTGGAGGTGATCCTTTACGGCGAAATATACCACCAAAATTTAATCAGAATTTTGCTCCTCGTAGAACAGTGGCAGAATTAGATTTTACGCTGGATGATGAACGAGTTGGTGATTCCGGATTTGTAGATCCTTCAGTTGAAGCTATTCAACGAACTACAGTGCTTTCAAAGTGTTGGAACTGCGACTGCACCGGCCACCATTGGGAGGACTGTTTGCAAACTAAGACAGTTTTCTGCTATGGCTGCGGAGCAAAGGATACTTATAAGCCCCAATGCCCTAAATGTTCTGCTGGAAAATTGACAAATTCAAAAAACGATCCACGTCCGAACTTTTCTCGCCCACCTCTGTAAATTTAAAAGACTTTAATAATGATAACCACTCTATATCTACTCAAACTTCTACAATACCTGCTAATACGATAACAATTTTAAAGAGAGATTACTCCCAAATTCCACCTTTTGTTGATCAAAATTTGTCTAAAGTCATATCTCCGAAATTACCATATCATTTAAGGTGGCAAAACTATGTTGCTAAACGAAACGAAATTTTTAACGTGTCTGCTTTATCTGGGTTTCGGCCTAGGAAACCGAGGAGGTCAACTTTACGGCTCCGCGAATTTTTTAAGATGCGAAAACATGCATCTAAATATGTAATTTCTTCAATATATAATAATCTGAACGACAAGAGATATTATGCTCAAGTTAAGTTTCTAAAATTTTGCGAATACGGCCTGTTAGACACTGGTGCTAATATCAGCTGTATTGGGGCTGATTTAGCCAAGCAAAATTTTTCTGATTTTGATTGCTTTAGTTCAAAAAAATCATTTGTGAAAACTGCAGATGGCGGTTTACAACGAGTCTCGGGTCATTTGCTTGTCGATGTTTGTTTTAGGAATCTACGCAGGAAAATCCAACTGTTTATTGTACCATCTTTAAGGCAGCGTTTGATTTTAGGAGTCGATTTTTGGCAGTCGTTTCAGTTAGCGCCAGAAGTTTTTGGGTCAGTTGTTTTAGCGTCCGACTGTTCAGATTTGCCCAAAGTTCCATCTGATTTGTCGGCTTTTTGTATAAAGTCTAATAAAAATGAAGAATCGGTGGATTCGATCCCCGAAAATTGTTTAATAACTCCGAGTCAACGCCAACAGCTAGCTGCCATAATTGATTTATTCCCCGATTTCGAGAAACAAGGTCTCGGGCGAACTAGCTTGATCAAACATGAAATTAATGTTGGCGATGCGAAACCAATCAAACAACGATTTTACCCAGTTTCTCCAGCGGTGGAGAAGCTGATGTTTCAGGAAATTGACCGTATGTTGGCTTTGGGGGTGATAGAACCATCTTCTTCGCCCTGGAGTTCCCCGATGCGTTTGGTGGTTAAACCAAATAAGGTCCGCCTTTGTTTAGATGCGCGAAAGGTCAATGCTGTGACCAAAAAAGATGCCTATCCGTTACCCAGTATCGAGGGAATTTTTGCACGACTTCCAAAAGCTAACCTTATTTCAAAATTAGATTTAAAAGATGCTTTTTGGCAAATCGGACTAGCCGAGGGGTCCAAAGCATTAACTGCATTCACAGTCCCGGGGCGACCCCTTTATCAATTTGTGGTTATGCCTTTTGGGCTGTGTAATGCCCCACAGACTATGTGTCGTCTGATAGATGATATTATTCCTGCCGATCTACGTCACTGTGTCTTTGGATACCTTGATGACTTGGTCATCGTATCCGAAGATTTTAACACCCACCTCTCAGTTTTGGTTAGGATTGCGGAACAGTTTCAAAAGGCTAACATTACCCTCAACATTTCAAAATCCCGTTTTCTTGTTACTGAGGTAAAGTACCTTGGATATGTCATTGATCGTGGTGGTATTAAAACCGACCCCGAAAAAGTTATATCTATATGTAACTGGCCCGTACCTACGAGTCTGAAACAGGTACGTGGTTTTCTTGGGCTTGCGGGGTGGTATAGACGATTTATCGATAATTTCTCCTCTATTGTGTTTCCCATTACCGAGGTGTTATCCACAAAACGTAAGTTTTGCTGGACACCCGAGGCCCAATCTGCCTTTGAGAAAATAAAAGCTCTGCTCACTTCTGCGCCTATTTTGACAAACCCCGACTTTTCTAGAAAATTTTATATTCATTGTGACGCCAGCGACTATGGTATTGGCGCGGTGTTAGTGCAGTTGGACGAAAACGGAGCTGAAAAACCCATAGCTTTTATGTCCAAAAAGTTAAACTCTGCTCAACGCAACTATAGCGTCACGGAGCGTGAATGTCTGGCTGCCTTAGAGGCAATTAAAAAATTTCGGTGTTATATAGAAATGCAGGAGTTCGAAGTCATTACTGACCACTCATCATTAGTTTGGTTAATGCGACAGCCAGATCTGAGTGGTAGGTTGGCCCGCTGGGTTTTTAAGTTACAGGCTTACAAATTTACCATAAGCCATTGTAAGGGAAAGGACAATATTGTTCCCGACGCTCTTTCGAGAGTTTGTTGTGACGAAGTTTCTTCTCTTGAGATTTCTGAACCTGCAATTGATCTTGGATCTGTGCATTTTGACGATGATGACTACTTGAAATTAAAGGAAAAAATATCTATGAACCCTGGCAAATACCCTGATATTAAGATAATGGATAACTATGTATATATACGAACACAACATTATATTGGGAATGATGACCAGGACCAAAATTGCTGGAAACTGTGGATACCCTATAATCTTCGTAACTCTGTGCTTACTCGTTTTCACGATTCCCTTGTGACATCACATGGCGGTATTTATAAGACTCTGGAATTGATCCGCAGGAATTTCTTTTGGCCAGGGTTAGTGAGAGACGTTCGCAACTACATACGTAATTGTGAAATTTGCAAAACGACTAAATCACCGAACTTTATAATGAAACCCGAAATTGGTAAACCCACTATTTCTCTTAGGCCTTTCCAGAGGTTGTATATTGATATACTTGGACCATACCCTCGTAGCAAACAGGGCAATATAGGGCTGCTTATTGTTCTTGACCACCTTACCAAGTTTCACTGGTTGTGTCCCTTGAAGAAATTTGTTTCCTCTGCCATCCAAGAATTTTTACTGAAAAATATTTTCCATGTGTACGGTGTCCCTGAATTTATTGTCAGTGACAATGGGTCCCAATTTAAAGCAAATGATCTGAATGCTTTTTTTACTTCACTTGGAATAACCCATGTTTATACGGCCCTATACTCTCCGCAGGCAAATGCTTCAGAGAGGGTTAACAGGTCTTTGATCGCCGGCGTTAGAGCATTTTTGAAACAGGATCACACTCTTTGGGATGCAAATTTAAGTTTTATTAGTTGTGCTTTGAGAAACTCGACACACCAATCGATCAATTGTAGCCCTTATCACGCAGTTTTTGGCTTCGACATGATAACTCATGGCAGTTCATATGGCCTTTTGAAAAACCTAAACCTTCTATAGGAACCCTCGTTTACCTTGTCACGAGACGACCATTTACATCTTCTTCGAAAAGATCTTAAAAAACATATTTCGGACGCATATGATATTAACAAGAATCAGTATAATTTGCGAACACGACCCATTAGTTTTACTGTGGGCCAAGTTGTATACCGGAGAAATTTTGCTCAGAGTAACTTTGAACGTAGATTCAGTGCGAAACTGGCACCAGTTTTCTTGAAGGCGAAAGTTAAGGAGAAAGTAGGTAGCAATTACTACGTTCTGCAAGATTTAGAGGGCAAGACAATTGGCACGTTCCATGCTAAGGATATCCGCCCATAAAGTGTTCCAGCTATTCTTGACGTCTTAAAGACCAAGATTATCTGGTTTTGTAATGGTCAAGTAGTTTTCATAAGGATCTACACACACAAGAAAGAAAAATACTCGTATTAGCCTAAATTATTTTGCGGAAGACTTGTATCAAATAAAAGTTGTTTTAAACAAATATTTGATCGACTCAATAACTATTTAAATTGTTTAATTGCTAGGTGAAAAATCCATTAAAATAGAATGAATATTATTAATTTCACAATTGAAACTCGTTTTCTTTTGTGCGTAGTTATTTTTGCTCTAAAGGGGTTATACGCTGTTACAGAATTTCAAGGCACCTTTACGGTACAATGTAATTATGTGGGTTTTTGTCTCGACTAAGATCTCCTAAATATAAAGGTTTTCACATACTATTATTAGTTTCAATAAATTGTGAGTATATTTCGCGGGAAGTGATTTCATGCATTTGATAAAATCTATTTTGGCCGGATAATAATTTATTTGCATAATCTAATATATAAAATATACTACCTTTCAAGGGTTGTAGTGTGGCTATGTTTAGAGTTCATTTAATATGGTAGTAAAGATCGATAACACTGTTCGACTAAAATTTTTCCATTGTTCTCCTCTCAATGAGTTTAATAGTTTTTATACTTCCTTTTGTATCCAACTTGCATGGTGTAAAGACGTACAGAAAATACTCTGTCTTAATAAAACTGTAAAATAAAAGAATAGTTTGTGACTATAAAAAATCAACAACCATCCATTTTTTTGAGAAGTTTTAATTGTTAATTTTCTGAAAATTTATTTATACTAACGTGGAATAAACGTAAGTTTGCCAGTATTTTGTGTAAAAATAAAGTTTGATTAAAATTTTTTTTAAGTAGACTTAGCCATACTGCACGTGAGGGACTTCTTCGAGATAAGTAATCCCTGGTTTTCGGGCCAAATTGGATGCAAAGAAATATTTCTAGTGTGTGAATAACCTAAATCTTTAAACGAGTTGCCCCGTTTTCTTAGATTACCTTGGGAAATAGTATTTTAACTGGGCAAGTTACACGTGGTGTGAATTTCCTACAGGAAGGGTGCTCTAAAGATAATATATTTCATTATTTTAATGGTGGTCTCATCGTTGAGCCACCACTGTACGTTTTGGTCAGAAACAAATGAATAAGGTCTCTCCGAAATATTCCCTACGAAACATAGTATCAAAGCAACAAAACAGAAACATCTCCACACAAATTTACATCAAATTGTCTTGCATGCTTCTACAAGAGCCCAAATAACTACAACCTCCAGTAGTATTCAGAATTTCGTTACAGCCATACGGGCAAAGGAAACTACGTCGTTATAAGCCTTAATTAACGTGTAATTTAAATCCACAAAAGTGCGAGGAAAAGTTAAATAATCATTTAAATGTGTGAAATATTTAATCAAATCGAGTAACTTTTCGTTACATCCAAGTTACTATTAAAATTCGAAATTTAGTCATATATCGGGCGTGAATTTAAAAATATATGACTTAATCTAAATCGTTTGAAAAAATTGATAAAAAAATAATTTTTTTTCATAATAGATACCTAATCGGTAAAAATGTGGTTTTTTCCTATAAATTAAAATTACGGCATGAATCATAAAATTTAACATATACCTAAAATTTCTTGCCTAACCCACGTAGCCTAAGTATAATCAACAACCAATATATAAATATATGTGTCTAATTATTCTACATAATATGATACTAACAAGCAATTATTAAAACTCAATATTTTAATAATATGTTAATAACCCCCCCCACTCAACCTACGTTCGAGAGGCCTCTACGATCTTCGGTTGCTGTTATTTTGGTGAGTTATCATATTTAATTATTTTAACATTTGCTGAAAAATTTATTGATATTTAGTTAAAGGGTGTAAAAGTAAAAACAGAATTGATAAAATAGAGAGAATGTTATAGTTTTCTCCTTATTCTGTTTGTTAACATCCAAATATAATAGAGCGGGTTTTAAACATTTGAGATTTACGTCATTAATTTATGACAAGGTAATTAAACGTCATTAAAGTAAAACAAAAAATAAAATAAAGTTACAACTGTTTACAATTTAGAACAAGTTTTACTCTTTCATTTACAATTGTCTATATTCTTTTTTTTCTCTTTGAAATCAATTCTGTTTCGCTTTACAACTTATTGAAGAATTATTGTTGTAATAAATAATATCTTTAAAGATTGAAAAATTAAACAAATTGTTCTGTTTGGATTTAATAAACATACACCCAAAACAAAATGTTGATAATTGGCCTTATTATTTAATGGCAACATTAATTATTTTTTTTTTATATTTAGTTTTTCAATCTTTAGATTAAAATGTATATTATTCTTTTCTAATTTTTATATTATAATATTCATTATGGGTATTCAAAATTAATCGATTTGATACGCGAAGTCAGTAAATCACATTTATTTTGCATAGATTTTTGCAATTATACATATTTTGTTTTTTTTTTTTTTCATTGAACCGCGAACGTTCGGAATTATTCCAGACGGAATATCTTTAATCATAAATTGTAATATTTTATATAAATGTTTCAGTTTTAAAACTTAAGCTTTAATGTCACTTTTGCTAATTTAAGACTAGAGTTAAGGCTTCATTAGTCTAATCGTAAAGTAAAAAAACGTATCTATTATCAATTCAATGTGTTAAAATAATATAGAAATATATTTTTATCTTTTTTATATGCAATGAAACTGTTGTCAAGTAAAATCGTAAAAAAGTTCTGTTGAAAATAGAAATTTTCTATTTTATTACTTGACATTTAATTCTATGCACAAAAAAAAGATAAAAAATACAATATTTTTATTTTTTATACTCTTTTTATTCATTATGTGAATGATACGTTACTTTTTTTACGATACTTCCAAACTAATTTGGGCTTTAATAGTACGATATGTACAATTTAGATTTTGATTGAATATATAATTTGAATATGGAATTCTAAACAATTTGGGGTTTTCTTACTGATGTGATGTAAATAGGGTATATTATGTGAGTTGTGGGGTTTTGGCAAAACATGGCGTTGCTAAAACCAATGGTAGGGCGGGTTCCGAAAGCTGGTCTCTAATACCATCTAAGAGATCATTATGATAAGGACTATGACAGTGAATGAAACCTTTATTAGTACTTTTTTTCTTGTATTCGGACCATAGTAAGGGGTCAATTTGATATTTGCAACTATGGCCGATATTAGCCCATGCGTAGAGTAGAATTTTGATAATATTTAGTAAATAATTAGGGGAGTCTATAATAATAAATTTTATAACAGGGATTTGTATACTGTAATGAGAAGCTCGGAAGACACGACCCCCCCCCATACGACTGATAGCTAGCGGAAACAATGGCTCCCTATAGTCTTCTCTGCCGACTCGAAAATATGGGAATTATTGAACATCGAAATATACATGACATTTTCCAACTTTTGACTATTGTAAATATTAAAGTCATCCCTCGTTCCTCCTTTACTTTAGATGGAACGGCACAAGATTTTTACTGCAATGATGACAACAGCCGCGCCTGCCCAGGTACACTTGACTATGTTATCACACGTGAATATGGAGAAAAAGTACACAAGCAGCGCAGATTATTATTATGTAATCTATCCGAAGCATACCATCAGTTCAAAGAGAAATACCCAGCAGAAAAAGTGGGATTTTCTAAGTTTGCCATCCTACGACCAAAAGAATGCGTGCTGGCATTAGACAGGCACGGAACGCATTCAGTCTGCGTTTGCATGTTTCATCAAAACATCAAATTAATGTTCTTTCCATGCAAGAAATTGAAAGTATTTCACGGTGAAATTGAAACATATAGGGACCTCCTGTCGAAGTCGTTGTGTGCATACCCCACGGAAAATTGTCATCTGTCCAAATGCGACAATTGTCCGAAGATTGACGAGCTAGAGCAATATTTGGCGGAAAAGTTTGAACAGCTGTTAATTCAGGAGGTGCATTTCAAACAGTGGATAATTAGCAGCGGCAGATGTTCCCTTGAGACCGTGGTAAAGCAGATTCCGGAATTCATCGAGGAATTCGGATTCAAGTTGAATGAACTGAAGGCGCACCATTTCATATCCGAGATGCAATCGAAATTTCTAAAGGAAAGTAAGGAGAAATTAGCCCAAAATGAATTCATTGTGATAAGCGACTTTGCCGAGAATTACACTTTTCTCGTTCAGGATGAAATTCAGGCTTATCACTGGGCAAACGACCAGTGCACGGTGCATCCTTTAGAGTTTAGCTCATAATTATGTGTCCGTTTATTTATTTCAAATGAAACTGTTTGAATTCTTAAGATCAAAATTCGATGCAATCGACAAAGTAACGTTTTTCTCAGACGGCGCGGCTTCTCAGTACAAGAATAAAAAAAATTTTTACAATCTTTGCATAATTGAAGAAGAACAAAACTGCAAGGTCGAGTGGGACTTTTTTGCGACGTCCCACGGTAAGGGCCCATGCGATGCGTTAGGGGGAACCCTAAAACGCATGGCGACTAAGGCAAGTTTGCAAAGGCCATATACTGACCAGATCTTAAATGTACAACATTTGTTTTCGTGGATTCAAAGCAACAACTGCCATTAACACAGTTTTATGCACTCAAAAAGAACACGATGCCATGGAGCGACGAATTCAAAACAGATATAATAATGTCAAAACTATAACTGGAACGCAAAAGTTTCATTGCTTCATACCAAATATTTCTGATATGTCAATTAATGTAAAGCGGTACTCTTCGTCTGCCGACGTGCTAAATTTAAAGTTACTTTAATTTTATAATGATGCCAAGACAATTGAAATTTTTAATAAATATTGTAATTAAGTATAAGCAGCAAAATAAGAAAGATTTTTTCTTCATAAATGTATTTTTAACTGTAAAATAATTTTTAAAATGTATTTTTAATAATAAAATAAAACAATGTTAAATAATTACAAATAATTCAATTATAAAAAATATAAAAACAATGAGAACAAGGTGGTCTCTTAAATGCTCCTCTCCTGTCCAAACAAGGAGTCGGGGCCCATTTTTTTATTGCTGATTCTTAAAGCAAAAATTATGAGGAATCCAAAAAAAAAAATTAGCCGGAAAATTTAGGAGCTTCTGTGGAAAATCGGAAAATTTAATTTTCATGGGAAAATTTAATTTTCATGGGAAAAAAGGTAAATTTCTGAGAAAAATTAGGAAAATTTTATTTTTCAATTAAAGCCTGATTCAATACCTTTCCAACGAGCTATCACTCGTTGCGATCGCTTTAGTAGTTTTTTTTTAAAACAATGAGGTCCCTTATGAAGAATTCTTCAATTTTGTCACATGACAGTGGTGTACACCACCACTAAACCAGTCACTATAAAAAAAAAAAAAATATGTAAGTACATTATTTTTTGCTGGGCAATCGATTGAGACTATTTATTTTAGAATCGGAGAGGGGTCGTCCAAAAGGTGATCGCTTTCATATGGAATTGCTCTATATGTAAATTACTCGCAGCACTGCCAAATGAATTGCATGATTCCAGCAGAAAGCACCTACTACTGGACTGTCGGAAACAAACCGTTTCATCACACTTGGCCCTTTAGATATGGTGGCCACAATGTTATTTTCTAAAGACAAATAAAACTCTTGTAGTCTTATTTCTACAATTCTTCTCATTTCATCAGCATTACATCTTCCTGATATATAAACCAACCCCAGGTTATAAAATTAATTATTTCCGTTTATACATAAGTTAATTTATGTTAGTTTTATCTAACATAAAAAACAAAGTTTTTTTTGTTTAATTTTTTTTCACTTTATTTATTAAATTTAATTTTATTATTAAGACGCTATGCGTCTGTTTTATACGAGTTTCATTTACAAACTTATTTATTAAATTTAATTTTATTATTAAGACGCTATGCGTCTGTTTTATACGAGTTTCATTTACAAACTGATTTATTTCTTAATAAGTTTAAATAATTACAAATTTTGCTTATTGCTATATTTTCTTTTTTTTACAATAAATTGTTTTTTATTTAAACTAACTTCCGTAAACTAAGCACTTATGTTATTGAACTAAATTTATGTCGCAATCATATTGTGCCAAATGAAACACTTGCTTATTTAGCAATTATTTAGTTGGACTGAATTTAGGTCAAGAAATCATAAATGTCTAGTTAGCGAAATTTGGTTTCGCAATTTGGGAATTTGTAATTACAAAAATTAATATTTGTTTCCTTAACTCATATGTTCCAATATCTCTTTTGTGATATTCTTGTCCATTCATCTAAGAATATAGTAAATCTCCTATTGTTAGAAATATTGCTCGATATTTATTTTATCATGATATCTTTTACATGATTGTAGTAATTTAATATAATGTTCTTTACATCGGTTTCATTTTTTTGCAATGCCAGGTTTTTATTATAAAAACTTTCTCGAATAAACGAAGATCTAGTTATGGTGCGGATTGACTGCGGCTAATTTGGATACCATTTCAGGAAATGTTTGCCCTACCATAAAACCTTTAATGCCTATTCAGCTTACACTTTTTTCTTCGGGTACTTTGCTAATTTTAGCTGAAACGTTATTCTTGTTGTTCTTTTCTTCAAGAGAAGTTGCATGACCATGAATTTTTTTTTGTTTGTGAACCAAATTAAGATGTCGGATAACCAAATTTAGATACTACCGTTAACCATTAGTCTTTTCTTTTCACACTTATTAATGAATACGTTACTTATAAAATTATTGACCCTTAATATAAAGGAGTATTTTAAATTTAAAGTCGACTTTATTTTTAATCAAACAGTTTTGTTAATTTTGTGTATGAAAACCTTACAAAAATATTTATATTTTCAAATATTTTGATTGGTTGAAAATAAATAAACCAATCAGAATGCTCCAAAAATAAACCAAGTCAAGGTATACTGCCACCCAATATTTTAACTAAGTCGACTTTACCTAAATTATACATTTGAAAAATTTAGATAGTAAGGGCGATTATTTGTAAGGAACAAAGCTTTTTTTTCATATTTCTTTTACACATTTTACCAAGTTTTTAGGTTTTACTACTTAAATTTTGAATAAGTTATGCGAAAAATCTTTATTAGTTGAAATGCTCCTTATTACTTGTCAAAGATTTTATTTGTGTGTCAAATAAATGTATTCCCTTTTAAAAGATTTTAAAAATGACATTTTTGTTTTGGTATTTAAAATGTTTTTTATGACTAAAATTAAAAAATCCTATTCGAAACAAAAACAATTTAAAAAATTTAATATTTTTAAAATTTCCCGTTTTCCCGGGAAAAATATATTATTTTCCCGGGAATTCCCGGCAAACTTTTCCCGGGATTTCCCGGGAACTCCCGCCCGGGAATTCCCGAACCCCAAACCCTAGTGCTATTGTTTAGACAAAATATCGTCAAATGTATTAACAAAAATACGTTGTCTTAACAATTATATTTAATTAAATTGCATAATGATTTTGTTGTTTTACCAATGCATTTTATTAAATTCAGCAATGCATTTTATTTAATTAATTAATTTTTTATCGATTTATTATTAATTTTTAGACTTATATTTCATTATTTTTTATATTTCACCAATTTCAATTTTTTTAAGCAATATACATACAATGTCTTTTTATAATTAATTTGATAAAATATAAAAAATAATGAAATATAAACTTGAAATTATAATATAGCACATACTAAAAACTCTTTATTTAAAACACATGTACCATTTTATATACAAAAACATATAACTTTATTTAAAGTAATAATTCAAATACATTATATAACTTTCATTAATAGTTTGCCTTAAACAAAATAACAAAAAGATAGATAATATCAAAATTAATGATAGATTATATAAATTTATTTTCCGACAGACGACTAATGTCATTGTCGTAAGTTCAACATTTCAATATATTAGAAACAAAAACAGTTTATAATTATTTTATTTTTATAATTTGAAATAAAGAACAATTATCTATCTATTTATAAATTTATTTAAATTAAAATTAATAAATCTTCAATTAGCAATTCACTTCAAGTCACTGAATTTGTTAATTATCTATACTTTGTAAAACAAAAACACTTAATGTCAATTTATTGACAATTACAAATACACATGCTAGCACGAGTAATGACGCGACAAAACTAACCTCACTTAAACTTTTTTCCACAGATTTAATACTTTCTTTTTCAAATTGAAGAAAAATTATATCAAATTTACGTTACTGCCTTTTTACAAAATTTTTTAGAGTTAACAAATTAAATTTTGTTAAAAAATGGACAAAAAATTATCGAAACAACAATTGTTTTGTAGAGAATTACTGACGGAAATAAGTATGTTCATTTAAAAAAAAAGTAGTTGATTTAAAAAAAACACACATTAATTTGAATAGAAAATATATTGTTTTAACAATTCGTTTCATCAAAAAGTAACAAAATTTTTATGTTGATTTCACTTACGACTTTTGGTTCAGTGTATTCAGCTTACACTTTTTTCTTTGGGTACTTTGCTAATTTTAGCTGGAACGTTATTCTTGTTGTTGTTTTCTTCAAGAGAAGTTGCATGACCATCAATTTTTTTTTTTGTGAACCAAATTTAGATGTCGGATAAAGACTAATGGTTAACGGATACCTCCGTTAACCATTAGTCTTTTAGGGCAAATATTGCACTGCGCTGCATTGTCGTTTTTTGTGAAGTATTTCCATACTTCTGACATTTTATTCTTTAATATAAAAGAATATATTAGTTTGAAAGCAGGTGTATTAAAATAAAGTAAACTTACTGGAAAATATCACATTTATTAATGAAAACTTTACTTATAAAATTATTGGCCCTTAATATTTATAAAGGAGTATTTTAAATTTAAAGTCGACTTTATTTTTATACCCTACACCACTATGTGGTCAGGGTATTATAAGTTTGTGCTGATGTTTGTAACACCAAAAAATATTGGTCGTAGACCCACCTTATAGTATACCGATCGGTTCAGAATTTTTTTTTATTTCGTTTTAACGATGTCCGTCTGTCCGTCCGTCCGTCCGTCCGTCTGTCTGTCTGTCCATGCAATCTTGTGCGCACTCTACAGGTCGCACCTATTAAGATATGTTGATGAAATTTGGTACGCAGACCTATGTTGGCCCAAGGACGAACAAGTTTGATTTTTTTGAACATCGGTCCATGTTTAGACCTAGTGCCCATATAAGGGTCCTACCAAAATTATACTGTTTATATGCTGCAGGTCGTAAATATTAAGATATTTTGATGAAATTTGGTACACAGACCTATATTGGCCCAATAATGCAGCCTATTGATTTTGGTGAACATCGGTCCATGTTTAGACCTAGTGCCCATATAAGGGTCCTACCAAAATTATACTGTTTATATGCTGCAGGTCGTAAATATTAAGATATTTTGATAAAATATGGTACACAGACCTATATTGGCCCAATAATGCAGCCTATTGATTTTGGTGAACATCGGTCCATGTTTAGACCTAGTGCCCATATAAGGGTCCTACCAAAATTATAATGTTTATACGCTGCAGGTCGCAAATATTAAGATATTTTGATGAAATTTGATACACAGACCTATATTGGCCCAATAACGCAGCCTATTGATTTTGGTGAACATCGGTCCATGTTTAGACCTAGTGCCCATATAAGGGTCCTACCAAAATTATAATGTTTATACGCTGCAGGTCGCAAATATTAAGATATTTTGATGAAATTTGATACACAGACCTATATTGGCCCAATAACGCAGCCTATTGATTTTGGTGAACATCGGTCTATGTTTAGACCTAGTGCCCATATAAGGGTCCTACCAAAATTATACTGTTTATACGCTGCAGGTCGCAAATATTATGATATTTTGATGAAATTTGGTACATAGACCTATGTTGGCCCAAGGACGAAGCCTATTGATTTTGGTGAACATCGGTCCATGTTTAGAACTAGTGCCCATATAAGGGTCCCCCCAAAATTATATTGTTTATACGCTGCGGGTCGCAAATATTAAGCTATTTTGATGAAATTTGGTACACAGACCTATGTTGGCCCAAGGACGAAGCCTCTTGATTTTGGTGAACATCGGTCCATGTTTAGAACTAGTGCCCATATAAGGGTCCCCCCAAAATTGGCTTGGTTACAAACTGCAGGTCGCAAATATTAAGATATTTTAATGAAATTTGGTGCGCTGACTCACATTATAGAAAATTTTGACATAAGCTCCATTTTAACCCATTCGAATTTCGGATCCAAACAATACACCAAACTGGTGTAGGGTATTGTATAGTCGGCATGCCCGACTTTAACCTTTTTATTAGTTAATCATACGGTTTTGTTCATTATACTCTACACCACTATGTGGTCAGGGTATTATAAGTTTGTGCTGATGTTTGTAACACCAAAAAATATTGGTCGTAGACCCACCTTATAGTATACCGATCGGTTCAGAATTTTTTTTTATTTCGATTTAACGATGTCCGTCTGTCCGTCCGTCCGTCTGTCCGTCCGTCCGTCTGTCTGTCCATGCAATCTTGTGCGCACTCTACAGGTCGCAACTATTAAGATATTTTGATGAAATTTGGTACGCAGACCTATGTTGGCCCAAGGACGAACAAGTTTGATTTTTTTGAACATCGGTCCATGTTTAGACCTAGTGCCCATATAAGGGTCCTACCAAAATTATACTGTTTATATGCTGCAGGTCGTAAATATTAAGATATTTTGATGAAATTTGGTACACACACCTATATTGGCCCAATAATGCAGCCTATTGATTTTGGTGAACATCGGTCCATGTTCAGACCTAGTGCCCATATAAGGGTCCTACCAAAATTGTACTGTTTATATGCTGCAGGTCGTAAATATTAAGATATTTTGATGAAATTTGGTACACAGACCTATATTGGCCCAATAATACAGCCTAATGATTTTGGTGAACATCGGTCCATGTTTAGACCTAGTGCCCATATAAGGGTCCTATCAAAATTATACTGTTTATACGCTGCAGGTCGTAAATATTAAGATATTTTGATGAAATTTGGTACACAGACCTACATTGGGCCAATAACGCAGCCTATTGATTTTGGTGAACATCGGTCCATGTTTAGACCTAGTGCCCATATAAGGGTCCTACCAAAATTATAATGTTTATACGCTGCAGGTCGCAAATATTAAGATATTTTGATGAAATTTGATACACAGACCTATATTGCCCCAATAACGCAGCCTATTGATTTTGGTGAACATCGGTCTATGTTTAGACCTAGTGCCCATATAAGGGTTCTACCAAAATTATACTGTTTATACGCTGCAGGTCGCAAATATTAAGATATTTTGATGAAATTTGGTACATAGACCTATGTTGGCCCAAGGACGAAGCCTATTGATTTTGGTGAACATCGGCCGATGTTTAGAACTAGTGCCCATATAAGGGTCCCCCCAAAATTATATTGTTTATACGCTGCAGGTCGCAAATATTAAGCTATTTTGATGAAATTTGGTACATAGACCTATGTTGGCCTAAGGACGAAGCCTATTGATTTTGGTGAACATCGGCCCATGTTTAGAACTAGTGCCCATATAAGGGTCCCCCCAAAATTGGCTTGGTTACAAACTGCAGGTCGCAAATATTAAGATATTTTAATGAAATTTGGTGCGCTGACTCACATTATAGAAAATTTTGACATAAGCCCTATTTTAACCCATTCGAATTTCGGATCCAAACAATACACCAGACTGGTGTAGGGTATTGTATAGTCGGCATGCCCGACTTTAACCTTTTTACTCGTTTTCTTCTCCTTTTATACTTTTTCTACCACTCGTAAATAAATAATTAATTAAATAATTCAATATCTATATGAAAAATGTCTTGAAACACTTCTCGAGTTCAAGAAATAACAGGATTTACAAATATCACAGTACACACCACTGTTGGTAAAAGTAGCACAAAAGTGCCATTTGTGGCACTATTCAATGTTCAATGGCACCATGGCACTCTTCATAGAATTTTGGCACTTTTTAAGAAAATTTCTATATAATTTGATAAAAGGTCAATATCGCTGGTAGAACGGGTAGCAAAATTAAAAAAACAAACGCTACACTAAAAATTTCTACAATTCTCTGGACCAGCTTCCAGTTATTTGGGGACAATTTAATCATTATTTTGATCTTTAAAAATAAAAGCAATGAGGATAAAATTAGAAAAAACTTTAATTGATTTTATTGTATTGCCCGTCACTGGAATTTTTCAAAAATTTGTTATGGTATTCTAGTTTTTTTATGACAAGCAAAAGTTTTAAAAATTTCACCATACAATGGTGAAAGCTTTTTCTGCCAAAAATAAAATAAAATTATCAAAAAATTGTAATTTGTGAAAAATTTATAATATAAATTTTATGAAATCTTAAATGAAATGAAAACTTCAAAAAATGTCCAGGATCCGCAGAACACGAGAGTTTCCTTTAAATTTTAGCATCAAGCACCCTGAGCTTATTCTCAACAACTTTAGCCCCAAAAATACCATGTTAATACGTAATCTTTTGGAGGAATTTGCAGGAATTTTAGAATCGGTAAAAGTTTTGATGCATCTTAAACTAATATCTCAAAATATGAATAAGGTTTTATTTCTGTGAAGAAAAATTATAAAATTCTTCAAAAGAAAATAACATTTTTATATTTTAAGTTGTTGACAAATGAAAATATTTGTTTGCTATGTGCTTTTTATTACATCCCTATTAAAAAAAATTAATATGGAGCTTTATATGGTAATATATAACTTACTGTGATCCATATACCCTTTCATCCGAAAAATGGCCCGATATAATTGTGTCAGTTGGTTATCACTTTTTATCTAATTGTATCAGTTTAGATCTTAACTGATTAAATTATATATTAAGCATATGAAATTTTATCTGATTTTTGACCTGATACAATTTTATTGGTTTATGTCGCATGGTATTAGTTTAGATCCAAATAGATACATTACTATACAAACTTATATAGTTATATCTGAATTTTGACCTGATGCAATTAGATCTGCTTTAAAACTTTGATACAATTATATAAGGCAAATGTCGTATACAAATATATTTTATTTATATAAAATTGTACCAACCACGATCTAAACAGATACCATTAGATATAAACCGCTAAAATTGTATCAGGTCAAAAATTGGATATAATTTCATCTGAATAATGTATAATTTTATTAGTTGAGATCTAAACTAATACAATTAGATAAAAACTGATAAACAACTGATACAATTACATCGGGCCATTTTTCGGATGAAACAGTATATTTATACAGATATAACTTAATCGCATTTTATACGACTATATGTAACTGTTTTTACTCGGGATGACAATTTTGTCAAGGTTTTGCTGTGACAATTTTTCTGAGAATATCAAAATTATAATAATTTCCATTCACATCAGTTTTGTGACAATTTTGTTATTGTTATAAAGTTTAGAATAAGGGTGTAAATGTATAAATATTTTAAATAAAAGCTGAACATATTTTTTGAAACATTTACATGTTGCTTAATTTTATTTGGCACTTTTAAAGCTTTTTTGGCATCATTTAGGCACAAAACGAAAATTCTCAAATACCATCACTGGTACACACACAAATATACAGCTTCTCTGAATTGGGTTAATGTTGAATAGGGAATAAATATCTTTACCAGTTATGCCAACTTTTTGTTAAATATTGGCATAACAATAGCCGTTTTTTCTAATCACTTGGATTTAATAAATCCAAAATGTATTTCTAAAAGTGCTCAACAGATGGCGTTAGATTCTCCCTATTTTAAAAAGAATTTTCTGTCCGACACTTCTTTCACCCTAATTTTTAATACCGAATTCGATGATGAAGGATTTTACTTTAACTTTTAATTTATAATTATATTTTACATAAAACAGCGATAAACAGTCTGCCTTTTCAGTTTTATCACTTCATTTTATATTTTTGCACAATTGAAAAATTCCATTGCAATATTTAATATTCACTAATTGGATTTAATTAAATTACTTACTGTAGAGTGAAAAATTGCCATTTCTATTTCAGCTATTTCTCCATGTGCAAGATTAAAAATATGTATTTGGTGAGGTGTAGTTTTTTTTTCTAAACATATTTCATAAAAAAAAATTTAATAAAAACCTTTTATTTGTTAGTTTTTCAATTTTTTTGTTTCTCTTTTAATTTTTATTCGTATTTTTTTCTGACATTAAATTAATAGGCTGTTTCATATATTTGTGCTTTTATTATGGATTTATTAAATCCAGCTTTTTTTTTGGATTTAATAAATCCACTTTTTGTATGAAAAATTCTAAATCCAGGTGATTAAAAAACACGCTAAATATTTACGAATTTCTAAAAAGAAGAAATAAGAAAAGTTAGTTTGGCATTTCTGACTTAAGTTCACACTAGATCACTTCCAAAAGAGTTCCAATTTGAAAACCAACATCTGATTGTTAACGGCAATCGAAACGACCTTAAAGTACAACTCGAAAACCCTGTCTGAGGTTGTTAGCAGATTTTTAAACTTTTGGAAAGAATGGTAAAAATCTGTTTCGAAAAGAAATATTGCTAAGACTCTGGTGCTCCTGCATGTATATTAAAATTACAAAAGTATACACTGAACCAAAAGTCGTAAGAGAAATCAACTTAAAAATTTTGTTACTTTTTGATGAAACGAATTTTTAAAACAATATATTTTTTATTCAAATTAATGTGTGTGTTTTTTAAATCAACTACTTTTTTTTAAATGAACATACTTATTTCCGTCAATAATTCTCTACAAAACAATTGTTGTTTTGATAATTTTTTGGCCATTTTTTAACAAAATTTAATTTGTTAACTCTAAAAAAAATTTTGTAAAAAGGCTGCAACGTAAATTTGATATAATTTTTCTTCAATTTGAAAAAGAGTATTAAATCTGTGGAAAAAAGTTTAGTGAGGTTAGTTTTGTCGCGTCATTACTCGTGCTAGCATGTGTATTTGTAATTGTCGGATATATCAATAAATTGACATTAAGTGTTTTTGTTTTTCAAAGTATAGATAACACTGTGAGACAAATGGTAGGGGTCAGTGATCGGGAAGGGTTCAAACTACCGGGGAAAGTTATATCGGTAAAAAAGAAGTTATACGTGTCCCGGCGTTTCGCTGGGTCACCCCTAGGAATCGAGATATATCGATTTGACCTTTGGTGGTCTTTTTTTTGACATAACTCGAGAACCACTAGTCCGATTTTGCTCAAACAGTTTTAAAAAAATTAAAAATTACAATTCCTTTAATCTGTTCATATAACGTTTTTCTATATACTCAACAGTTTTGCCGGTAAAAATAAATGTATGAAGAAAAAAATATTTTTTGCCTAAAATAGGGGTGACCCAGCGAAACGCCGGGACACGTATAACTTGTTTTTGACCGATATAACATTTCCCGTTGGTTTCATCCCATCCCGATTTTGACTGTCGCATAGTGTAATTAACAAATTCAGTGACTTAAAGTGAATTGCTAATTGAAGATTTATTAATTTTAATTTAAATAAATTTATATAATTTTGAACGTTCTCAATTAAATCGTACATTAAAATTTCTGTCATTAATTTTGATATTATCTATCTTTTTGTTATTTTGTTTAAGGCAAACTATTAATGAATATTATATAATGTATTTGAATTATTAATTTAAACAAAGTTTTATGATTTTGTATATAAAATGGTACATGTGTTTTAAATAAAGAGTTTTTAGTATTAAAAAAATTTGAAATTGGTGAAATATAAAAAATAATGAAATATAAGTCTAAAAATTAATAATAAATCGAAAAAAAATTAATTAATTAAATAAAATGCATTGTTGAATTTAATAAAATGCATTGGTAAAACAACAAAATCATTATGCAATTTAATTAAATATAATTATTAAGACAGCTAATTTTTGTTAATACATTTGACGATATTTTGTCAAAATAATACCACATAAAATAGTTAAACGTCAAAATATAAATCTACTAAACAATGCGTTAAATTGATGGACAGGTTTTGTTAGTTGTATAGTGATCACCCATTCATGAATTTAATATGGATTTTAGTTGATTTCACAGCTGTTTAGAGAGTAGAAGAAATGAAACGGTGGTAATTCAAAGTGAAAACAGAGAAGAAAGAGAGAAAATAAAAAATGCAATAGAAAACGAATTAACTGAAGGATATGAAATAAAGGTGCCCAGCCCAGTTGAATTAAAAATTAAAATAACTGATATGTCATTTAATCGTGAAGAAGAAGAAATAATTGAAAAACTAAAAAGGCAGAACCCAAGTATTTCCGATGCAAAATTAAAATCAATAAAAAATACGAAATTAAAAGAAATAATAAAACAATATATAATGTCAAACCAACAGTTGATAGTGAATCATACACAAAGATGATAGCAGCTAGGAAAGTTAATATAGGATGGCAAAGGTATAGAGTGTTTGATGGCACAGAAGTAATACAATGCCTTAAATGTAGAGGATATAATCATTTAGCAAGAGAATGCAGAAACCAGGAAATATGTTTAAGATGTCATGGTCAACATAAAACTAAAGAGTGCAAAAACAAGGAACAGATAGATTGTGTAAAAATGAACAGTAAACTTAATACGGATTTAGATGAAAACCACTTTACAAATAATAAAGAGTGTCCAGTTTACCTAAATAAGCTAAATTTAAAGATGAGAAGAATGGGTCTAACAGTTTAGCAGCCAAAAAATATTCGTGCTCTATATACACTCAAAAAAAAAAGTCAGTAAAGACAGCAAAAAATTTTGCTGTGTCAGCAAATTTTTAGTCAGGAGCGTGCTTGCAAAAAAGTTGGTAATTTCAGCAAAAGGTTTGCTGAAAATCAGCGAGCTGATTTTTACCAGAAAAATAGTAATCTTCAGCAAAAGTTTTGCTAACATTTAGTCGACTGCAAATGAAAAAAATCCTTGCTAAAATCACTAAACTTTTTGCTGAATATTAGTAGACTGAAAAAAACTCAAAAAACTTGTAGCGAAATTTTACTTTAGTTAATTTATTTGCTGAAAATTTAAATATAGAATATGTGTAGAGTTGTTTTTCTTTTTTTGTCATTTCCGTTTCCAGACAAGCTGCGACATCTACATCTTGTCTATCTGGTTGTCGTCCCCGCTATACATGCGGTTATCAGCACAATTTTGGTAGCAAAATAAATTAGTAAAACATTAGTTCAAAATTAGTTTAGTGCTAAAAAAATATAACTAAATTTTTTGCTGAAAACGGAATTTCAGCAAAAAAATTGCTGAAAACTAGTACACTTGATATACAAGACGTTTTACTAATTTTTCTACTAACTTATTTTTTTGAGTGTACAAATGTGCAGGGACTAGTAAATAATTATAACCAAGTGGAAATTATTGCGTCAACAGAGAGTCCGGACTTATTTATACTTTCGGAAACACATTTCACAAAAAAAGTTGAGGAGAACGAAATAAGGTTAAAGGGTTATGATCATATGGTATCGCTTTCTACATATAAAAGAACAGGAGGAGTTGTGATATATTTTAAGAAATACTGGAAAGTAACTAAAATAATTGACTTAATAGTAGATGTAAAATATTGGATTTTAGTGTGTAGAGCAACATATGAAAACAATAATATGTTAATTGCTGCAATATACAGATCACCAAGCTATGGAGAATCAGAGTTTATTAATAGTTTGGAAGAAGTCTTAGAAGAAATCTGTGATAACAATTGTGATATATTAATAACCGGAGATTTTAACATAGACTGGTCAAAAAATTCGTTACATAAAAATAAAATAGAATACATATTAAATGACAATGGCCTTAGACAAATAGCTAATGAATACCCGGTGAAAAATGTCCATATATGAACATTTATGGTTCAACCATATATGTATGGATCCGAAAAATGAGGTAACACCTAAGTATATGTTCATATATGGACATATATGAACATATACAATTATTAAATATATATATTAAATATATATATATGGTTTATGTATGGACACATATGAACAAATATGGATTTTTTATGAACATATATGGATTTTATATGAACATATATGGAAGTATATGTGATTCCATATATGGAAAAAATTTCATATACAGACATATATGGAAGCATCTGTTATTTCATATATGGAAATGGCACTCATATATGGACAAATATGAAAGTATATGTTATTCAATTTATGCAAAAGGGACTTGTATATGAACATATTTCGAAGAATACATTTTTCCATATATGTAAAAGGAACTCATATTTGGATAAATATGGAATTATATTTAATGCCATGAATAAAAAACGGAACATATGTAGCGCCTAATTTGAATGTCATACATAAATTTATATATATCGTACAACCTTATAATAAAGGACAGCAACGTTCGCATGTATTCGCATATATTTAATAAATCTATGGACATATATGAACATATACTTAGGTGTTACCTCATTTTTCGGATTCATACATATATGGTTGAACCATAAATGTTCATATACGGACATTTTTCACCGGGTAGCGCCTAATTTGAATGTCATACATAAATTTATATCTATCGTACAACCTTATAATAAAGGACAGCAACGTTCGCATGTATTCGTATATATTTAATAAATGGTGTTACCTCATTTTTCGGATCCATACATATATGATTGAACCATAAATGTTCATATATGGACATTTTTCACCGGGTCGTTACAAGTGCCGCTACAAATTTTATGGTGATATGGTACACTAAAAAAAATAAGTTACCCATGTGAAAATCGAAATATATATGAACATACATGATCGTGCATTGGCTCGTAGGTGATCATGCATGGGCATACATAGTCATATACGTACATGCATAATTCAATGTATGACCATACATGATCTCATATATTTCCATATACTTTTGGATCCGAAATTTGAGGGTATATGGAGGTATATGGCCATATATGATCATATATGAGCATACATGATTCATATGTGAGCATATATGGTCATATATAAACATGTACGGTCATATACCCTCAAATTTCGGATCCAAAGATATATGGAAATATATGAGATAATGTATGGTCATACATTAAACTATGCATGTACGTTAGGGCGATTTAACCCATGGCTCAGTGAAAATCGTATTCTAGGGATCAAAATAAGAAACTTTGCCGAAGGAACCATACCTCTAAAACGAATTCTACTACCCCCCCAACTGTTGACTTTTGTCCCGTAGGGTCAAGTTTTGAAAAATCCCACTTTGACCCATTTAGAGTGCCCCAATCGAGTCCAAATGTATGACCGACCCCCACTAACTTTGGAGGGCCGATCCACCCATGCCAGTGGCACACCCCCTGGAACTCCCCTGGGGGGTTCCCCATACAAACATTTTAAAAAATCACCATTTTTGGCACTTTATTTTATTATTTTTTATTTATTTTTATTATTTTATTTATTTTTTCTCTTTAGAAATTTATTTAGTCAGAACATATGTAAATGAAAAAATTAATTTAACTTGGTAATAGAAAAGAAAATAAAAAAAATTACTGTTTGAAGTCTTTTTTGCTTTCAAGTCTGGGCAATTTCGCACGGCTCTCTAATGTCGTCACCATAACAGCCTCTACATTTTCCGGTATAACTCGTTTGGAAACGCTAGCTAGCAATTGAACGTGTCGTTCTGTTGCAGGTCGTAAAATAGGTTGTGTGGGTTTTTTAAGCCACCACAAGACACAGCTGCATGTCGTAAACTTACTTAAGCTAAATCGGTTACAGGTAGAATTGAGCATAAAATTATCATAAAGCATTTTCCAGAAGTAATAAAAGGCGCACTTGCTTAACAGAATTTGTGGTCAGATTAACGTTTAATTTACATGTAAGTACTTTATGGGCAGTTTTGACAACAAAATCGGTTACAGGTAGAATTGAAATTACCATTTCATTCTTATTACCTCGTCTCCTAGACCATATATAACGCAACAGTTTTTGTGAATGCATTAAGTCGTTGTGAAGAACTCGAAGTGTGAAGTGCTAATTTGAGATAAAAAAATATTTAAAAAAAAAATCATTCCAAATCAAGAAGTTTACAATGAATCCACCATCCTCTACACCGCAAGATGAAGCAATAACAACATCAACAACTATCGAAAACCCAATGAGTCATATACCCAGGCATGATGTTACTGTTTTTGGTGTGTCTACTGATTTGACTGATCTTAATTTACCAACCCATCTGGATATCTTGAGATATTATTTTTACTTGAGCGAACAAAAAAAGTTGTCCTATAAAGCATTCACTATTCAAGTACAAGATAAGTTGATTGGAATTTGGGAAAAACTTGGTATGGAAATAATGCTGAAAAAAAGTGTATGTAATAAATTGAATAGATTGCTTGACAAATATCAAGAGCAAATCAAGAGAAGAAACAAACCCCAACAATTTACAGAGTATGTAAAATCTCTGGAAACAATTTTTTTCATTGGAACATGTAAATGCGATTTGAAGGCAGCTCCATGTGCATGCGGTTTGGTTCCCGAACGCCTCAAAGAGTTTATGCACGATCAACATAATCAGAGAAGTCTAACAATGGATGAATTTGCGATGGAAATTGAAGAGCAAGGAGCAACGTCTATGTCATCAATGCCAACATACCAAGATCCCGATGATTCAACATACGCACCGCCACCGGTTCAAGAAGATTTGGATATAAGCACAAGTTCACAATACACACAGAGATACGATTGTTTTAACTTTGCCTTGGTATGTGACAGATTTGGCGTGCCTGATAGAGTAGCATCAGCAATGGGAACAGCTCTTTTCCAAGATTTTAAAATGAAAGATATCCATGGCAAACCTCTCATCATGGATAAATCGAAAGTTCGCCGAGAAAAAGAGAAATGCAGACAAGAAGTGCTTCGCAAACGGTTAGATGATACCAATTTGTTAGCATTTTCATTCGATGGCAGAAAAGATGATACTTTAACGAGAGATACAATTGATGAGAAGTATCATACTAGAATGGTAAAAGAACCTCATCTTGTTATTTTGAGAGAACCGAATTCTGAATTGATTGGTTACGTAAGACTGGAACATGAAACCGCTGAATACAAAACAACCAAATTAAATGATTTTTTCAACGATAAAAATATATCACTGGATGCATTAATTGGCATATGCACTGACGGTGAGCCAACAAACACTGGCCCAAACGGTGGAATTATACGACGATTCGAATTGCTGTTAAAAAGACCATTGCATTGGTTCGTTTGCCTTCTACACTTCAACGAACTTCCGTTTCGGCATTTGTTTGAAGCTTTGGATAAATCAACCAGCACTGGACCAAGATCGGCAACCGGAAAATTGAGCCGTCAAATCGAAACTTGTGAAACTCTTCCGGTAAGTTATTGCTATCACTCATTTATTATAATTGTCAACCGTTTTTAATTGTTTTATTTTTATATATTTTCAGGTGGTGGACGGCTTTCAGAAAATTGAGTTGAAAAATATGCCCCCTGCTCCAGAAAAAATTGAATTTTCCACCGATTCCAAGTACTTATACGACATGGCCCATGCAATTTCTAGCGGCGTGGTTTCAGTGGATCTGGCAAACATCAAACCAGGGAAAATTGTACATTCTCGGTGGCTCACCAAGGCCGCTAGACTATTACGATTATATGTGACAACGGAAAATCCAGATGCAAATTTAAGAATACTGGTTGAATTTATAATTACATGTTATGTGCCAATGTACTTCAATATCAAGTATTACAGCTCTGTCGTGTACGGTAGTAGATTATTTTTCAAATTCATTAGTTGGTCAAGATTTCTAGAACCTCGTTTACGCAAAATTGTCAATAAAGTAATTACAGATAATTCATATTATGCGCATTCGGAAAATATCTTGTTATCAATGTTGTTTGATGATAGCAAAGAAAAGCGCGACTGTGCTATCAAGATAATTCTACGCTATCGAACCGATGTTGACGACCCAACGGGACTTAGAGCTTATAAAAAACCAGATATAAACTTTTATTGCACAAGTTACACGGAAATGATCAATATGAATGACATAAATGACGTATTTGAACCACCATTCACGCGAAGCATTCCATACGATACTTTGAAAGAATATTTAAATCAAGATGATCCACCGTTTAATGATCCAAAAATTCCATCACAAATACAAGAAACAGAACGACACGTTCAATTGCTAGCTAGCGTTTCCAAACGAGTTATACCGGAAAATGTAGGGGCTGTTATGGCGACGACATTAGAGAGCCGTGCGAAATTGCCCAGACTTGAAAGCAAAAAAGACTTCAAACAGTAATTTTTTATTTTTTCTTTTCTATTACTAAGTTAAATTAATTTTTTCATTTACATATGTTCTGACTAAATAAATTTCTAAGGAGAAAAAATAAATAAAATAATAAAAATAAATAAAATAAATAAAAAATAATAAAATAAAGTGCCAAAAATGGTGATTTTTTAAAATGTTTGTATGGGGAACCCCCCAGGGGAGTTCCAGGGGGTGTGCCACTGGCATGGGTGGATCGGCCCTCCAAAGTTAGTGGGGGTCGGTCATACATTTGGACTCGATTGGGGCACTCTAAATGGGTCAAAGTGTGATTTTTCAAAACTTGACCCTACGGGACAAAAGTCAACAGTTGGGGGGTAGTAGAATTCGTTTCAGAGGTATGGTTCCTTCGGCAAAGTTATTTTGATCCCTAGAATACGATTTTCCCTGAGCCATGGGCGATTTTTTTGCCTCCCCACAAATCGACCCGGCCTAATGATCATATACAAGTCAATGTATGATCATGTGTGTTCATATATATTTGGATTTTCACATGGGTAGTAGAAAAATTAGTAAAACGTCTTGTATATCAAGTGTACTAGTTTTCAGCAATTTTTTTGCTGAAATTCCGTTTTCAGCAAAAATTTTAGTTATATTTTTTTAGCACTAAACTAATTTTGAACTAAAGTTTTACTAATTTATTTTGCTACAAAAATTGTGCTGATAACCGCACTCATAGTGTGGACGATAACCAGATGGACAAGATGTAGATGTCGCAGCTTGTCTGGAAATGGAAATGACTAAAAAAGAAAAACAACTACACATATTCTATATTTAAATTTTCAGCAAATAAATTAACTAAAGTAAAATTTCGCTACAAGTTTTTTGAGTTTTTTTCAGTCTCCTAATATTAAGCAAAAAGTTTAGTGATTTTAGCAAGGAATTTTTTCATTTGCAATCGACTAAGTGTTAGCAAAACTTTTGCTGAAGATTACTATTTTTTTGGTAAAAATCAGCTCGCTGATTTTCAGCAAACCTTTTGCTGAAATTACCAACTTTTTTGCAAGCACGCTCCTGACTAAAAATTTGCTGACACAGCAACATTTTTTGCTGACTTTACTGACTTTTTTTTTTTGAGTGTACAATTCATTAGTAGAGCTTGTACTTTCACAAAAAGTGATCATATTTGGAAAATAAATATCATAACTTGTCAGTAGTGGAGCAAAATGGGCAAAGGCAAAGAAATTTCGGAAACAATTTGAAAAACCGTCATTAAATTGCGGAATTATGGTAAGTCTCTTAATGAAATTGGAAATTTATCAAATTTAAAAAAGGCCACAGTACAAACGATAATAAAAAATTTCAAAGAAAATAGAAATTATGAAAGTAAGGCACGTTTTGTTCGCCCTCGTATTACCGACATTCGAACAGAACGGGCCGTTATTCGTTCCGTTCAAGAAAATCCTAAGCAAAATGTAGTCGAACTAAATCGAAAATTAAAATTAACGCAGAGTTGCGTTCAATGAAGAAAGAAAAAATAATTAAATATCAAAAGGCAAGATTAGAGAACACAAACCAAGCATGGGCAAATTAAGGAGTGAGATCATAAAAATGTTAACACACATTTTTGCCTATAACTTTGGTTTAAAGCTTCTCATATTTTTTTTCAGCAGTTTACATTTTAAAAATATGTCAGTTAATAAATTGATGTACATCATGAGTTTTAATTAGCAATTTTTTACAAAATGGACGATGAAAGAAAAGTGAGTTCAAAAATAATTAAATATTTTCAACAAAACCAAACACGGACATACAAAAAATTGCCAAAGAAACTAATGTATGCCGCCAAACAGTTTCAAAAGTGGTAAAAAGGTATCTGAAACGCTTAACAATTGAAAGGAAGCCGGGAACAGGAACAACGACTGGTTATCGTAACATTGGTAAGGCATATAAAGTTAAAAGCATCCTTAAGAGAGCTCCTAACACATTTGGCAGAAAAACAGCTCGGTTAGCACAATGCTCGGACTTTTTTGTACGTAAAGTGAAACGTTAGGCAGGACTAAAGTCCTACAAAGTTCAAAAAGTTCCCGATAGAAACGCTTTTAAAACTTTGGAGGCCAAAACCAGAGCTCGAAAATTGAAATCAAATTTTATACAAAAATACAACTGTTGTGTAATGGACGACGAAACTTATGTCCTGGCTGATTTTTTGCAGCTCCCTGGTCAAGAATTTTATTTTTCCGATGTTCGAGGAAATGTTGCGGAAATATTTAGGTCGAAAAAGCAAACGAAATTCCCTAAAAAATTCCACATATGGCAAGCCATATGTAGCTGCGGCCAAAGAAGCCAGTTATTTGTGACATCTGGCTCTATAAACAGCGAAATTTATATCAAGGAGTGTTTGCAGAAGAGACTTCTTCCATTTTTGAATCAGCACAATGTATCCACTTACTTTTGGCCCGATTTAGCATCTTGTCACTACAGCAAGAAAGCGCTGGAGTGGTATAATGATAATAATGTGGTTTTTGTACCAAGAGAGGCAAATCCACCAAACTGCCCACAGCTCAGGCCAGTGGAGAGATATTGGGCTCTTGTTAAAAAAGAATTAAAGGGCACAAAAAAGGTCTCCTAGGACATGCAATATTTCAAACGTAGATGGACCACCTGCTTTAAAAAGGTGACATAAACTACCATAAAAGCTTTAATGGAAGGGTTTGCGGGAAAAGTGGATAACTTTGTTCGTAGTGGTTAGAATTCCATGCGGTTTGTTTTGTTAGATTTTGTATAAAATTTTAATAAAAATTTAGTTTGAAGTCTTAAAATTCAGTGGTTTGTTTTTTATTTAACTTTATGCGTGTTAACATTTTTGTGATCTCACTCCTTATAAAACAATAAGAAACATATATAAACTAAAAATTTAAAACGAGAAAATTAAGTACATTAATAACAAAATTAATAATGCAAAAGATCAAAAGGAAATGTGGAGATCAAAAATCTAGTTCTTAATAAGATTCAAACTGTGATAAAATCTGTGATATTTACCGAGGTAGAATATAAGGAAAATAAAGAAATCGCTAGTCAGTTCAATAATTATTTTGTAGATAGTATTAAAGTAATAAGAGACTCAATCGAAAATGTGCAATATAAAAACCAAATAACTGTGATAAGTAACAAATTCAAATTCCGCGCAATAAATATTTTAGATCTTAAGAATAAAATAAAACTGACTATGATAAAGTATCTAATAAAGTCATTCTTGATAACTGGAATATAACTGGAGAAACAATTTTAAAAATAATAAATAAATCGCTCCTCTTTGCATAGGGTCTTCTGCATACAATGGATTTTATATTCTTCGTTTTCATTTTCATCTAAAGTCTTATCATTGACTTTTGCGTAGACACATCTATCGCATTGGTCCTTTTTCGGCTTATAAAAATTAAATTCATTATTAAATGTATTTCTATACGTATGTATGGGTACAGGATCTTCACACGAAAATTTCCTGAAAACTGGAAAGAAACTATGGTAACACCAATAGAAAAAGTCGCCAAAACTAATAAATGTGAGAATTTAGGCCAATAAATACTTTAAAAAGTTGTGAAAAAATTTTAGAAAAACTGGTAAAAGAACAACTACAAGAGTATATTGAAAATAACTCGATTTTGTCAAAGTATCAATCAGGATTCCGGAAAAAATACACATGTGAAACTACTGTGAACTATGTAATAAGTCGTTGGAAAAATATAGAAAAAAATAAGAAAGTAATGGCATTATTCTTAGATTTCAAGAGAGCATTTGAAACAATTGACAGAAAAATTATGGTGGAAAAACTCTTATATGTATGGAATTCAAAGTACGGAGCTAAAATGGTTTGAATCTTACTTAAAAAATAGAAAGCAAATAACAAAAATGAATGATACTTTATCAGATTAAATCGAAAATAATTATGGTGTACCACAAGGATCTATTTCTCTAGTTCTCTACTATTTATTATATACAGTAGTTTTGATTTAACTGCCTTTTTCTTAAGTGCACATTTGCTATAACTGCACAAAATTTTGGTTTCGTTTCTATTTTACAAAATTATGTACGCAATTGTCTTTTTTAAGTGCACTTTTTGTGCCTGCGCATTTAAGATAACTGCTTCAAATTTTCGGCAGTTTTACATTTTCATAAAAAACCTCACCGTTAGCTGCCTCTTGTGTTTTGCTTTGTTTTTCAACTCTAGGAAAAAAAACACACATAAAAGCAATATGTTGACAACTTTGTTTGTGATAAAAATATCCTACTTAAGTCGTTTTTTAACCATAAAAATCGCAAGATCTGGTGAAGAGCACAAAGTTGTCATCATTAGCTTCATTTGTTTTCAGTCTGTATTGGTATACCTGAATATTAAGGCAGGTAAACAATTTGACTTAGCTGCGTTTTTGGCTTACCTGCACAAAAATTTTTGCGAAAGTTGGTTGTGCAGCTAAGTCAAAATTACTGTCTATAAATGACATGCCAAATATATTAAACAAATGTAAAATTGTGTTATACGCAGATGATACGCTAATATACACGGAAGCAGATGATGATGTACGCTGTCTGGAAAATATGGATCATGACATGAATAAAATCAATGCTTGGTTAAAAATGAATAAACTGAAACTAAACGAAAATAAAAGTAAAATAATTGAGATAAATATGAATTCCGGAGTAATTTTTAAAATAAATAATAAAGAAATAGAAAAAGTTAAACACATAAAATATCTCGGTTTTGTAATAGCCCTACGGGGAAAGGGACCGGTCCCAGATGACACGCAGGATAGGTCCCAAGGGGGCGGAGACCGGTAGTTAATCGGTCTTTTTGTTTGAAAGAGACATATCACTTTAACATGGCGTTGTCATTGGAAATGACCAATTGCCACAGTTTAGACACCTTGTGACAGTAAGGGGGTGTGTCTAAAAATAGCTTTTCAAATAAACTAATAAAAAATTAAGAATTAAAAATAATCAACTTGGCGTCGAAGTAGGGCTCGATAACACAACCTCCTGCTTGTAAGGCAAACGCTCTACCGTCTGAGCTAATGTTGCTTATGCGTGATAGCTGGCTGATGGTAAAGTTATATATTTTTCGTTTCTGTTCAAATAAAAAAGAAAAAACAAGCACTACAAGCAAATACAAAAAATGGAAAAAAAATAGAAAAGAAAACAACACTAACATACACACAAATATAGTGGAAGTGCCTTCAGTATGCCCCCGATTGACCAGTCACAGGATAGGTCCTTTAATGGCAGTTGACTCGTTTTTTGCGTTGGCCATAATTAAATTAAAAAAATCAATTAAAAATTATAAAATTACCTCAAAAACTCTGATAATATAAATAAAAATTTAAAAAATTGCCCTTAAGTTAAAAAGAAAATTAAATGAATTAAATGAAAATATTTTAAAAAATATGACGCGAATTTTATTTTTTATTTCGGTATTGGTCAAGTTTTTTAAAAGCAACAGTGAAAGTAACGAATCAGAAAATACTTAGAAAATTAATTCATTCTCTTTGGTTCATATTTGTACTAATTTAGTAATATGCCTTCGGTTGACCGGTCACGGGATAGGTCCTTGGAGGGCAATTGACTCCTCATTCCCCGTAGGGAGATAATGAACTAAAATTTAAAGAACATATAGACTATATTTGTAAAAAAATTGGTAAAAATCGGATTTTTCAAGAGAATAAGAAATAAGATCTCAAAAATAACTGCAATAAATACATGTAATAATATAATTAAACCACATTTTGAATTTGGGTCAACAATATTATATACTTGCTACAATACATCACAAATAGAAATGATGCAAAAACTTCAAAATAAAATAATGAGAATTATAATCAAATGTAACCGATATACCCATATTAACGATATGATAAGAAATCTTAATTGGATGAATGTAAAACAAAGATTAGAATTAAACACGTTTTTTATAAGAAAAATGAAACAGGGAGATGCTCCAGAATATCTATACTAAAAAATAAGTTATGTCGGAGAAGTACAACCGTATAGGCTAAGAAATGCTGAAGATTTACGAATTCAACGGGTTACGACAACACAAATGCAGAAATCACTTTTTTACAAAGGTTTTAAATTGTACAATGCGCTACCAAATCGCTACCTCAAAATACGGATGTCTTAAATGAAAATTTACGGTTTTGAGATTTTTATATATTCATAATAAACTTCGCACGCTCTTTCTAATGGCATTATCAGTTTTTTCCCAAACCTTAAAACTTCCTAGATATTCAGTATGTAATTTATCGTACGTCACAAAAATTTATCGTCCTGAGCATGTGTTTTGTCGTATGTGCACCAAAAATGAACATACATTTTTTTATGCAAAATAATGATTTTTCTTATTGAAAATACAATTGTTGTACGTCATACAATTTTGATTAAACTCATTTATACTAAGTATGTAGAATAAAGCAAAAACAGAAAGGTGTATTATTCTTTCAATTTTATTATTCTTTAAATTTTTTAAATGACTCTGAGCAAGGACTCCCAAATAAACGTATAAAGCACCATGGTAGACCGAAAATATTGCAACATAAAATTGAAGAAATAAAGACCAACATCAATATCATCGCGAAAATATTTGGAGAGCCATTTAAATTTACAAAAGATGTATGTTTTGTATAAGGAAACGTGTGAAGATCCTGTACCCATACATACGTATAGAAATACATTTAATAACGAATTTAATTTTTATAAGCCGAAAAAGGACCAATGCGATAGATGTGTCTACGCAAAAGTCAATGATAAGACTAGATGAAAACGAAAACGAAGAATATAAAATCCACTGTATGCAGAAGACCCTATGCAAAGAGGAGCGAGATGTAGATCGTAGAAATAAAGATCCGTCTGTAGACGTTATATGCTTTGATCTGGAAATTGTCTTCACTATAAAAAAAAACTTTGCATTTACAATTTGACGGGAACTCTTATAAAGCACAATAGTGAAAAAATAATATACTGTGCTCTATGGAATGAGTGTTTTGCTGGAAGAGGCGGAAATGACATAGAAAGTGCTCTTATAAAAATTTTAGTCAATGAAGAGAACGACCATCCCGAAATAAAGCAAATAATTTTGTGGAGTGATTCTTGCGTTCCGCAAAATCGAAATAAAATAATTGCCACAGCCAGTGTTGCCAACAAATTTTCAAAATAAATGGCTAGATCAGACCCAAAAATCGCTAATAAATAATAAAAAAATTTAAACTGCAAATAATGAATCCCGATTTTCATTGAATTGATAGCTGTGTTCGGGTACTCAACATTGGGATCCCGCGAGATCCCAATTTTACCAAAAAGCGTTTTCTTACTACACAATTGGGTAAATGAGAGCTGTCATGAGAGAGTAATATTCTTGTTCTTCTTGCACGAGAAAGCCCAGACTTTTTTTTCGTGTAAATTTGGGTAAATTGATTTAATCAGTTGTTATATCATCAGTTGGGTGCAACTAGTTCAATTGAACTCTTCACTGATTTGAACCAAAGACCTAGTTCACAACTAATAGCTCTTTTAGTTCAATCGATCATTTCATTCATTCAGAAAATATGTTCATCATTTACAAAAATTAGTATAATAGTTGCAAAAGCCTATCGGTGATTTTACAACTCCATAAAATTACCCACAATTTTGTGAAAACGCTTGTTTAAATGGGTTGAAGAGTTAAATATGTAAATAAATCGAAGCTTTTGTTTAATATTAAAATCTTTTCCAAATTTAATACACTATGTATTCCTTTTTGTAAATAGAAATGCCTAAAAAAGAAATTTTTATTAAATTTTTGATTTAAAAAGGAGTTTAACTAGAAAAGCTATCTAAATTTTTACAACAAATTGAACAAGAACTAGAAAGAGCGCTCACCAAAACCAACTATAATGCACAAATCTATTGACATTTGTTTTTCGGGCTTCAAATTTGGTTTTTCGCGTTCGTTTACTTTTGTGCGTTTTTGTTATTTCGGGAGAGTATTTCTTGTTAACTCTCATTTTACCGAACTTTACCCAAAAAGTAAAGAAACAGAGCTAATATTAGTATTGCAAATATTCAAAAGAGTGCAATCTATGGTGAAAAACTACATACCCATATTTTATAGAAATGTGTATTTTTTAGAAAGTTTTTTTACTAAAATCGTTTAAGAAGTTGTTTTTTTATAATAAAAGAATATCAACATGCAAATTTTACAATATTTTTCAACATAAAACTGATTTTTATAAATTATATTACGGCTGATAAAAAATCGCCAGATTTTTGGCTAATAGCTACAGGACAATTTTTATCGCTAGGGGCGAAATAAAATCGCTAGATCTGACGAGAAAATCGCCGTTATGGCAACACTGGCCACAGCTTTACTGCACTTCATACACCAAAGCCGTATAAAAGTGGAAATACAAAAATTTTCGGAACCAGGATACTCACAGATTCAGGTAGTGGACTGTGTACACAGTGTCATTGAACGACATTTAAAACATTTAGAGATTCCAAGTCAAACCGCATTGTCACGTATGTTAAGAAATGCTGTATACGAAAAAACGAAGCTTAGAATTTTAGAAATGGATAAAAACGATTTCAAAAATTTTTCGCTAAAAGCAGAAACACTGAATTTTAAATGCATTCCATTCAGTAAAATTAAATATATTGAATTTAATAATGCAAGCATTTATCAGATCGGCTATAAACTGACACATGGTAAAGATGAATTGCTTTATAGAACTGTTAAAAAAGAAAATTTGCGACGCATAGTGGGTGAGACACCCGATAACTTCATTCAAATAAAATTATCAATATTAAAACCCAAAAAACTCGATGTCAACAAAGTAAAAGATTTGAAAAGCATGATGTGCTATTTTGACACAGAGTGATAGTAATTTTTATGAAGAATTATTCAAAGATACATAGATGATATTATTCTAATACATATTACTAAATAATTATGCACTTATTGTTTTTAATTTTATTTTTCATGGAATAAAGAATTTCTTTGTTGTAATAATTTCCCTTAGTTAATAATGTCTTTTTTTAATAGCTGCCCATTGGTTTTTACAAAAAGTTTTCTTAAGATTTTATCACAAAATTTCGCAATTTTCCTTTATGAAATTATACATTTCCAGTAAGCTTTTTATAGTATGTTCAAAAAAAATAAGTTTTTGTGACAAAATGTAACATACGACAAATGTATTCCGGAAAAAAGAGCTAATAACGCCGTTGTAGTTATAATTGCAGTAAATTTGACTTAGGCTGATGAAAATAAAATAGTCAGATTATATTCAGTTCAAAACTGAAGTGAATCTATAGGGCCATTTTGTGGATATTTGATGTTATGCATTTAAAACCGTCTCCTGAAAAGCTAAGTTTTGCTACATACGACATCCGTATTTTGAGGTATCGAAATGATATAAAAATTGAAAGAGACAATAATGTTTAGAAAAAAATGTATAAATTTTATCAAAAATAATGTAAATTTATAGAACTATATCTGTAATAATAATTTTGTAAAACTTTTGAATATTTTTAAAGTACCTATTTTTAATACTAATAAATAAAAAAAATTAAATCGTCAAGTGTTCTCCACCACATTTCAATTGATATCACACTTTGACGTTTCTCTGCAATGGTTTTGACATTTCATATTATATAATTTATTGCATTTGAAGACACCGTATTATGGTAATGATTTGTATATTTGTCTTATTGTATTTTACAGGGTTGCAGGTAATACCGCTAAAATACCATTATCGATTCAAAATCCTTTTAACTGACTACCGTATCCTTAAAATACCGAAATACCGTTATCCTTAAAATACCTTTACCTAAATAACTGAAATACCGCTGTCCGTAAAATAACGGTACAGTTATTTTTAATTCTTTGCTATTGATAATTACATGTAATTATTGAGTATTTTACTTACACAAATTAAGTTGATAAAATTTTATTTTTATTTTATTTTTTGTAAATAAAATACCATTATCGAAATAACTGAAATAACGTTTACCTTAAAAGACCGTTACCGAAATATCGTTGTCCCTTAATACGGTTACCGAAATAACTGCAATACCGATATCCTTAAAATACAGCTACCGAAATAAATGAAATAGCTTTACCGAAATAATCTTAAATAGCGGTATTTCATTCTTTCGTTCTACTGTTAACGATGTCTGTTAATAGTAAATATAATTTTATCTTAACTGTGGTATTGCACCATCTAGGTGTGAACACCCTCAATATCTTATTAAAAATGATCTGTCAAACTAGTTATTAAGCGTATGTAAATATGAAAATGAAATAATAATAAAACACTTCTTATTCAACCACCAAGCACGATACATCATAGTGGCGACGAGGATGGGATTTTGTGTTGGACACTGGTGCTGCTTGCTCATTGATGTCAAATGAAACTTTTGGTAATTTTTTTAAGGAAATACAATTAAATCCGTGTACTAAAAGGTTGTGTGCTTACGGAGGAGATGGTATAAATGTTATTGGTGAGTTTGTGGCAGAAGTAAGATTTCGTGGGCATGATAAGAATTTACGTTTTGTAGTTACAAATGCGCGTAGCCCTCCAATATTAGGTCGTGATTTTATGACGATGTTCGGTATCGGTCTCTCAAGTGTTAATTCAATAAGGGACATGAATGAGTGTGTAATAAGCATAAAGAAACGTTTCGGGAACGTATTTAAGGAAGGGTTAGGCTTATACAATGGAGGTACGGTAACGTTAAATTTAGTGGAAAACGTTAAACCAATTTTTTGTAAACCAAGGCCTGTGCCCTTGGCATGGCGTGCTAAAATTGAATTACAATTGCAGGATTTAGTTGAAAAAGGCGTGTTGGTATACGCAGACAATTCCGAGTGGGGCACACCTTTGGTACCTATTACACGGTGTTACAAAAAAGAATGAAGTCGAAATCCCTGGGATATCATATTATTTTTCTGGTAGGTATTGTCGAGTAGAACAAGAATCTGTATTGGAAATTTTCCAGGCACGTCAGAATTTTGAGATACGGGTAAAAACCGGTTTTTCGGACCTCTATGCACCTAATAACGGGTAACTCAGTTGGTTCTCAACCGATTTTTATAAACGAATTTGGATAGAAGAGACTTATACCTTTAAAATGATATATGTGATTATATGGTTTGATCCAAAAATATGTGTGTATTTCTGCACCAAAGTCATTTTTTTTACCACTTTTTTCGACATTTTTTAACTTTGGCGATATTTTTACGCACTTTTTTATATGGGAACCGTACAGCTTTATAATTTATATTAGTAGCATATTTAGTTAGGAGTAAAATGCAATTTACGGTTTTAAAATCCGTTAAAAAATGACTAAGTTATTAAATATTGTATCAAACCAAAATACTTGCAAAATACAAATTTCTTAATATGATATTCCTACGCATTATTTTATACAGATATTTTACTTTTACATGATTTAAGCTCTCATTGCTAATTGTTGTTGTAATTCTAATTTGAGTTTAATATAACAGTGATTTACAGTTTATAGTCCTCAGAGTATATCAATCACATTTATTATAGTTAGTATATATCAAAAAATATACAGTGCAAATAAAATACCACTTATGTTTAAATTCATTATTTTATATTAACTAAGAAAACCCCTCCAAAATCTTTTTTAAGAAACATTTTCAGTTTTCGGAATGTAAAGTTCTGTACAAATAACAATCTGACCCCAAGCAAAAAAAATTTGGCAAACTCTGTTGTCCCAATTTGCTCCACATTGCATTTACAAAATTTTACCTGCTAACTTCTAGCAAAACATCACTAGACAGAGAGCAAAAAAAACTAGAAAAATAATGTGCAAGCAATTATGCAAAAACTTAGGTTTAAAAACAAAATTAATAACTCTCTTAATTTCTAACGGATTTTTTAAAACAAAGTTGAATTTTACTCAGTAAAATTTCTGTCTAAAATAATGCGTAGGAATATCATATTAAGAAATTTGATTTTGCAAGAATTTTGGTTTGATACAATATTTAATAACTTAGTCATTTTTTAACGGATTTTAAAACCGTAAATTGCATTTTACTCCTAACTAAATATGCTACTAATATAAATTATAAAGCTATACGGTTCCCATATAAAAAAGTGCGTAAAAATATCGCCAAAGTTAAAAAATGTCGAAAAAAGTGGTAAAAAAATGACTTTGGTGCAGAAATACACACATATTTTTGGATCAAACCATATAATCATATATATCATTTGAAAGGTATAAGTCTCTTCTATCCAAATCCGTTTGTAAAATTTAAATCGGTTGAGAACCAACTGAGTTACCCGTTATTAAGTGCATAGAGGTCCGAAAAACCGGTTTTTACCCGTATCTCAAAATTCTGACGTGCCTGGAAAATTTCAAATACAGATTCTTGTTCTACTCGACAATACCTATCAGAAAATTAATATAATATCCCAGGGATTTTTTTTTGTAACACCGTGTTATTAAGCCCAATGGTCAGATACGTATTTGCGGCGATTATAAATCTACCATTAACTGGTATTTAGAAGACGTTAAATATCCTCTTCCGTTGATTGACGAGTTATTTGCTTCTCTTCGTGGAGAGCTTTTTACAAAGTTAGATCTTTCTAACGCTTATAATCAGTTGTTATTGGATGAGAGTTCACAGCTGTTATGCGCCTGGAGTACCCACATGGGTATATTTAAAATGACCCGTTTGCCGTTTGGGGTTAAGCCAGCAGCGGCTATTTTTCAGAGGACGATTGAGAATATTTTACGAGGTATTCCAAACGTAGTTAATTATTTAGATGATATTATCATCACAGGTCGTAATTTTGGGGACCATGTCAAAACTATTGAGTTAGTATTAACTAAACTTGAGTCGGTTGGTTTGCGGCTTAATAGTACTAAATGTGAATTTTTCAAAGATAAAGTATCTTATTTAGGTTTTAATATAGATCGTGATGGTTTAAGCATGAATAAGGACCGTGTTTCTTCAGTTCTGGAAGCTCCAGTTCCTGAAAATGTGTCTGAGGTTAGTGCGTTTGTGGGGATGCTGAATTATTATTCTAAATTTATTCCTAATTTTGCTCATAAAATGGCACCTCTTTATGAACTATTGCGAAAAGATGTAAAATTTAAATGGTCTAAATTGTGTCAAAATGCTTTTGAGTCGTTGAAGGGGGAGGTGACGTCAGATAAAATTCTGGTTCATTTTAACCCTCGACTGCCTATATTACTTTCAACGGATGCTTCAAATTACGCAGTAGCGGGTATTTTAGCCCATATGGGCGCTGATGGGTCTAAAAAGCCCATATATTTTGTTTCTCGTGCACTTACACAACCCGAAAGAAACTATAGCACTATACAAAAGGAGGCGTTGGCTATTGTTTTTAGCGTAACAAAACTTAAGCAATATTTGCTTGGTGTTCATTTTACTTTAGAGTCAGATCATAAGCCGCTTTTAGCTATTTTTGGGGAAAATAAAGGGTTGCCTGTAATGGCAGCCGCTCGTATCCAAAGATGGGCTTTTATTTTATCTGGTTTTAATTACACCATGCGTTTTGTTAAAGGTACAGAAAATTCCGCAGATCATTTATCTCGCTTTCCCCAACGAAAAGTAGTAGAAGGTAGTGAAGACTTTTGTAAATTACATTAGTGGCGATAATAAGCTAAACTTAAATTTTAAGGATATTGCTAGGGAAACTAGACGCGATCCTATTTTGGCGAAGTTGAAAGGGGCTATTCAGGTTGGAAAACTTGGGATGTTAAAAAGGGATGAATTTATTTCTTTCATTAATCGTAAGCATCAGCTTTCCGTAGAATACGATTGTATTTTATGGGGTTTTAGAGTTGTAGTTCCGCAAAAATTATATGATAAAGTTTTGCGACAGTTGCATTATTCTTTAGCTCGTTCATATGTGTGGTGGCCTAAGATAGACCACGATATTGAAAAATTAGTTTCTGGTTGCGTTTCATGTAAAGTAAGCCGACCAAGTCCTGAAAAAGGTCCATTAATTCCATGGCGGCCGACGGATTCCGCGTGGTCCAGGCTTCATATTGATTTTGCGAGTCCCGTTAAGGATTTACATTTTTTGTTGATCATCGATTCGTATTCAAAATGGGTCGAAGTATTTAAAACAAAAAGTATAACGATAAGTTTTACTATTGGCAAGTTGCGTGAAGTCTTTGCAAGGTTTGGTTTAGTAGATAAAATATGTTTAATATTATTTTCCTTCAGGTTTTCATGAAGGAAAATAATATTAAACATATTTTGACTGCTCCCGGTCATCCGGCAAACAATGGTCAAGCCGAGAATTTTGTAAAGACTTTTAAAAAGAGTCTTTTAGCCAACCTACGTGATGGTGAAAATCTCGACGAGATTATAAATACGTTTTTGTTTTATTACAGAACAATAAAACATTGTACTACAGGTGAAACTCCTGCTAAATTGTTATTAGGTAGGGAGATTAAGACACGTTTTAGTATGCATATTCCACCTTTAGTAAAAAGGAATATTGTTGAGGGTCAGTGGTCTAACATAAAAAATTATAAAGGGGCACGAAGTATTGATTTTGATGCCGGTAAAAAGGTTTTCGTTCGTGATTATTCTAATCCAAATAAAGCTTCCTGGCAAGAAGCAACGGTTAATGAGCGTTTAGGTCCGCAGTCTTATCGTTGTATTTTAACTCGAAATAACAAAATAATTAAAAGGCACATTAATCAAATGATCCGCGGTAGTCAAAACAAAGAGGAAAATTCTGATGATAACGTGCAAGCAGTACCAAGTGATACCATTGACGAAGATCCATCAGGTTCTGATAAATCAGCATCTGAGGAGGGTGGTGGACTGCAGAATGTTCCTCTGAGTCCGGAAGAAACCAGATCTCGTAATTTAAGGCGTTTGCAACGTCCGAATTACAAAGAATAACTTTTAATATTCTTTTAAAAATAAAAAAACGTGTTTATATTTTAAAGTTATTTTTATATGTAATAAAATTTTCTTTATATGTATATTAAATTATCTTATTAATTTGTATACTATTATTGGTATATTATCTTATTAGTTTGTATATTTGAAAACCATAAAAGTGATAAATTTTATAATTTTGTCAGTATTGTTAAACTTGAGATGGGAGTTGTGGTATTGCACCATCTAGGTGTGAACACCTCAATATCTTATTAAAGATGATCTGTCAAACTAGTTATTAAGCCAATGTAAATATTAAAATGAAATAATAATAAAACACTTATTCAACCACCAAGCACGATACATCATATTAACTTTTTAATTATTACTCACCGCTATAGCACCCAAAAATTCCCATAAATGTGGTTCCAGATAAGACCAAAAGCGTTTCCAATCAAATTTTCCATCTTCTTGTTGCAACGTTTTCTGAATAACACCAGCCAAGCGATTACCTTCGCATTGTACTTCATGGTGTGTCTGGTGTAATAGACTACGTGTGGCTAAACCAATAGAAACACCAACACCACCCAACAGGATAGCTCTAGTTTTTGCTGCATGTTTAGCTAATTGTGATGTTGATTTACCACCGCCTCTTAGCTCAGCATTTCGTACGATACTGTGAAAATTTTTCCATCGGGAAACATCTTTTAGAGATTTCTTTGGTAGTGATATATTGAAATGAAATTTAGGAATTTGTTGTAATAACGTACGACTAAAACAAAAGGGAAAGTTTAGGGTATATAAATTAAAACAAATCGATGTTATATTTTTTCCTGGTGACATAACACACTACACTGCATTTAAATTGAGTTTTGTTAATATTTCATTCACTCATACTTTCTGTCACTAACCTGTTATCACTGCGTCCACAATTACTCAATAATAAACGTAACATTTTCTGGTCACAACTGTCCCACACCAACGCTTTTTTCTTATTTATCTAAGATAATGAACTACACTTATAAATACACCTTACGTATTTAATACTTTAGTTACGTTTACTTTTATCAAAACATAATTCAATATTTTCGTGTTTTATTTTTGTTTTCCACAGTGTGTGCACAATAATTTTTTCCTGATTTGACGTTAACAAGTGATGCCAGAAGCTATTTTGAAACTTCCCTACGCTTATTGTAAAAATTCCCCTTTTGCCCTTCATCCAAACATCCCTACGCCATAGAGATTAATCAGAACTGAGTCGACAACGACATGTGCTTTTTCATATATTGTGTACAGAGCTTTGAAGAATAAATTCCTTAATTCAATTTTTCAATTCTGAATTAAAAATTCGATGAATTAATTCACAAAACACCATATATAATTCTTTTTATTAAATCAAATGAATTAATCACTGTTGAACGCGTTCAATATTATAAATCAAACGGCAAAAAGTGAATTCAAAAAAAATAAAATTACATTCAGTGAATTAAAAAAAAATAAAATTACGTTCAGTGAATTAAAAAAAATTAAATTACGTTCAGTAAATTAAAAAAAAAAATACGTTCATTGAACTCAAAGCCTGTTTTCTGCCGTTCAGTAGAAGAAAATATTTATTTACAAATAAAATTGGCAACTAAGCAATGTTACAGCGTTTGCTAATAAAAATAAACAAATTACATATATATATTAAGTGTTAGAGAAACCCGATGCACTTTATCAACATACATGATTAAAAAATAAAGCCTTTTACTATTAAAAATAAAAACTTTACAGATATAGATGAATTTGGCTTTTAATTCAGCATACGTAATTTTTGTTTTTCAATTAAGGGAACGTAATTTTTTTTTTCAATTCAGTGAACGTATTTTTTTCTTTTTTAATTCACTGAACGAAATGTAATTTTTTTTAATTCACTAAATGTAATTTTATTTTTTTTTAATTCACTGAATGTAATTTTATATTTTTTTAATTCACTGAATGAAAATGAAATTGAATGAATTCCGTTCGATTTATAAAATTGAACGCGTTCACCAGTGAATTAATTGATTTGATTTAATGAAGAGAACTATTGCAATGGAATTAATTCTTTGAATTTATTATTTGATGAACGCGTTCAGTTGAACGAATTCAGTGAATTACTTAAGAAAAGGAATTCATTCAATTCCAAAGAAATTTGAATTCGATTGGTAGTGAATTCATTCAAAAAAGAATTAATTCTTCAAAACTCTGATTGTGTATGGGAAGCAAAATGTCGCCATGTTGTCCGGCGATTTGTCGTCGTAATAGAATCTATTCTATTTTCGTGACGATACACTAACCCCACGTTTCCACATGCAAGTGCAAGTTCGAAAAACTCAATACACTCACACGTTTTCACTAATCCAATCACACTTATACGACTGGCGGCTCAACTTGCAAGTAAATTTTGAAGACAGTGGATTTTTGACACTTGCTGCAAGTGAAATGACAGAATAAAGAAAACAGTGTTGCCTAGTAATGTTTTCTATTAATTTACTAGTATTTGGTAAAGTAAGAGTTGTAATGCAACTGATTTTGTAATTATTTGTAAAAAAAAGTAAAAAAGAACACATTGAAATATCTTATTGGTAATTTAAAATATCAATTTTAAAGTTTTTGAAAAAAAAAATTGTTAAGAACAAATTTTTTCCCAGCGTTGTTAGAATATTGAATACTTGGCAATACTGGAGTGCTATTTAGTGACAACCTATGCCTTCGCCGACATTTTAAAAATTAACTTGCAGCAAGTAGTGTGAACACATGTAAAATTTTCATGTTTTTTCGGTAATTTTCGAAATTTTCGCTGATAATACGTATTCTTAACTTGCAACCATTTACTTGCATGTGGAAACGGGGGCTTAGACACACCCAAAATATTTGTCAAAATGTTGCCATATTTTTAATTAATTAAGGGAACAGATTTGCAGAAATTCGTATTAAAGTTACGTGGGTGCACTTAAGGCTGAGTTACCCAAACGTAAACGTATCTGTAACGAATCAGCTGTTCTGATACCACAAGAAGAAATGTATGCGAATGGTTACTAACACGTAAATGTAAACGAACTTGCCGGATCATTCTGTTGAAATCAGAATTTTCTATCCGGCATCGAAACAGCTGAATGATTTTAGTCGGAAAAAATATGAAATGAATAAAGAAAATTGATTCAAAAGGCACATCTACACGAGAGAGAAAATTGCTAGAGATAGAGCAAAAAACACCTCTAAATAGCTTAAATCATTCACAATAGAGCTAATTAGAGGTGTTTTTTGTTCCATCTCTAGAACTTTTCTCTCTCGTGTAGATGTGCCTAAACAACAAATAAGGAATAAAAATTAACAAATAAATGGAAAATTTTAGAATAAAATATAAAACCACATGAAATAGATGCTAAATAGTAATGTCGTTTACGATAATCTATAAGTGTACTTCTTAGCTACGGCACGGTACAGTTACATCACATATACGTTTACGGTCCCATAATCCGCCCTTTAGCATCGATAAGTTAGCATCGATTTTTTCAAACTGGCAATGCTGTAATATTTTCAATTTGACAGCTACATTTCCAAGTCCCCCAAATGGTGTCCAATTCGAACGGGAGTAACTCCATGGCCTTGGATTTTTTAAATTAACCCATTTTCATACCAAATAACACACAATTATATGGAAACTTAAACAAATTATACAGAATACAAGATTTTTTTTGAATCTCAATTTTTAATTTTTAACCCCAAATACTCCCGGCCAGATATCTCCATATCTAGGACGCGCACTATGGTGCACAAAAAGGCCAGTTGAAGCCACTGACATGGCGAATGATATTTACATGCGTGCACGCTTCCAAAAGGCACAGATTTTTTTTAAATCTCACTTTTGTATTTTTAACCCCAAATACTCCCGGCCAGATATCTCCATATCTAGGACGCGTACTATGGTGCACAAAAAGTCCAGTTGAAGCCACTGACATGGCGAATGATATTTACATGCGTGCACGCTTCCAAAAGGCACAGATTTTTTTAAATCTCACTTTTGTATTTTTAACCCCAAATACTCCCGGCCAGATATCTCCATATCTAGGACGCGTACTATGGTGCACAAAAAGTCCAGTTGAGGCCACTGACATGGCGAATGATATTTACATGCGTGCACGCTTCCAAAAGGCACAGATTTTTTTTAAATCTCACTTTTGTATTTTTAACCCCAAATACTCCCGGCCAGATATCTCCATATCTAGGACGCGCACTATGGTGCACAAAAAGTCCAGTTGAAGCCACTGACATAGCGAATGATATTTACATGCGTGCACGCTTCCAAAAGGCACAGATTTTTTTTAAATCTCACTTTTGTATTTTTAACCCCAAATACTTCCGGCCAGATATCTCCATATCTAGGACGCGTACTATGGTGCACAAAAAGTCCAGTTGAAGCCACTGATATGGCGAATGATATTTACATGCGTGCACGCTTCCAAAAGGCACAGATTTTTTTTAAATCTCACTTTTGTATTTTTAACCTCAAATACTCCCGGCCAGATATCTCCATATCTAGGACGCGTACTATGGTGCACAAAAAGTCCAGTTGAAGCCACTGACATGGCGAATGATATTTACATGCGTGCACGCTTCCAAAAGGCACAGATTTTTTTTAAATCTCACTTTTGTATTTTTAACCCCAAATACTCCCGGCCAGATATCTCCATATCTAGGACGCGTACTATGGTGCACAAAAAGTCCAGTTGAAGCCACTGACATGGCGAATGGTATTTACATGCGTGCACGCTTCCAAAAGGCACAGATTTTTATTAAATCTCACTTTTGTATTTTTAACCCCAAATACTCCCGGCCAGATATCTCCATATCTAGGACGCGTACTATGGTGCACAAAAAGTCCAGTTGAAGCCACTGACATGGCGAATGATATTTACATGCGTGCACGCTTCCAAAAGGCACAGATTTTTTTTAAATCTCACTTTTGTATTTTTAACCCCAAATACTCCCGGCCAGATATCTCCATATCTAGGACGCGTACTATGGTGCACAAAAAGTCCAGTTGAGGCCACTGATATGGCGAATGATATTTACATGCGTGCACGCTTCCAAAAGGCACAGATTTTTTTTAAATCTCACCTTTGTATTTTTAACCCCAAATACTGCTGGCCAGATATCTCCATATCTAGGACGCGTACTATGGTGCACAAAAAGTCCAGTTGAAGCCACTGACATGGCGAATGATATTTACATGCGTGCACGCTTCCAAAAGGCACAGATTTTTTTTAAATCTCACTTTTGTATTTTTAACCCCAAATACTCCCGGCCAGATATCTCCATATCTAGGACGCGTACTATGGTACACAAAAAGTCCAGTTGAGACCACTGACATGGCGAATGATATTTACATGCGTGCACGCTTCCAAAAGGAACAGATTTTTTTTTAAATCTCACTTTTGTATTTTTAACCCCAAATACCCCCGGCCAGATATCTCCATATCTAGGACGCGTACTATGGTGCACAAAAAGTCCAGTTGAAGCCACTGACATGGCGAATGATATTTACATGCGTTCACGCTTCCAAAAGGCACAGATTTTTTTGAAATCGCACTTTTGTATTTTTAACCCCAAATACTCCCGGCCAGATATCTCCATATCTAGGACGCGTACTATGGTGCACAAAAAGTCCAGTTGAAGCCACTGACATGGCGAATGATATTTACATGCGTGCATGCTTCCAAAAGGCACAGATTTTTTTAAATCCCACTTTTGTATTTTTAACCCCAAATACTCCCGGCCAGATATCTCCATATCTAGGACGCGTACTATGGTGCACAAAAAGTCCAGTTGAAGCCACTGACATGGCGAATGGTATTTACATGCGTGCACGCTTCCAAAAGGCACAGATTTTTATTAAATCTCACTTTTGTATTTTTAACCCCAAATACTCCCGGCCAGATATCTCCATATCTAGGACGCGTACTATGGTGCACAAAAAGTCCAGTTGAAGCCACTGACATGGCGAATGATATTTACATGCGTGCACGCTTCCAAAAGGCACAGATTTTTTTTAAATCTCACTTTTGTATTTTTAACCCCAAATACTCCCGGCCAGATATCTCCATATCTAGGACGCGTACTATGGTGCACAAAAACTCCAGTTGAGGCCACTGATATGGGGAATGATATTTACATGCGTGCACGCTTCCAAAAGGCACAGATTTTTTTTAAATCTCACTTTTGTATTTTTAACCCCAAATACTCCCGACCAGATATCTCCATATCTAGGACGCGTACTATGGTGCACAAAAAGTCCAGTTGAGGCCACTGATATGGCGAATGATATTTACATGCGTGCACGCTTCCAAAAGGCACAGATTTTTTTTAAATCTCACCTTTGTATTTTTAACCCCAAATACTGCTGGCCAGATATCTCCATATCTAGGACGCGTACTATGGTGCACAAAAAGTCAAGTTGAAGCCACTGACATGGCGAATGATATTTACATGCGTGCACGCTTCCAAAAGGCACAGATTTTTTTTAAATCTCACTTTTGTATTTTTAACCCCAAATACTCCCGGCCAGATATCTCCATATCTAGGACGCGTACTATGGTACACAAAAAGTCCAGTTGAGACCACTGACATGGCGAATGATATTTACATGCGTGCACGCTTCCAAAAGGAACAGATTTTTTTTTAAATCTCACTTTTGTATTTTTAACCCCAAATACCCCCGGCCAGATATCTCCATATCTAGGACGCGTACTATGGTACACAAAAAGTCCAGTTGAAGCCACTCACATGTAGAATGATATTTACCTACATGCGTGCACGTTTCCAAAAGGCACAGATTTTTTTAAATCTCAGTTTTTTTATTTTAAACCGCAAATACTCCCGGCCAGATTTCACCATAGTACACAACATGTCATGGTGTGATGGAAAGAATTCCCTCTATGCATATTCTCCATATATTCCCGTTATAATAATATTTTCGTCGACTTTTCAAAAATATAATTTTTATTTTGTAAACAAACTGCAACCGATAAAATCCGTATTTAGAGGTACGGAAGCGGATACACCAAAACGGAGTTAAAACGTATTGTGTTCGAAAATCCATTTGTACGGTCCGTTAATGTTCAATGTCCGTATACGTTCAAGCATTGACGGATACGTACATTACGGTCAGTTAACGTGCCGTAAAAGCCGGATTCATGAATCCGTACGTGCCGGAGAGTCCGTAAAAATGTTTCTTGGGTTGGTATTAAATTGTAATTTTTTTTATTTGTTTTAAAATCTCGGGATTTAAGATGCAGATGCAACATTGGGGAAATACATTATACCGGGATTTATTAAAAAAAACTTTGGCGTTGTGTTTTCATCCCAAGCCCTAAATAGAATATTAAATAAAGTTTAAGGTACACGCAAAAAATAAAAAGTGGATAATTGCCGAAGTACTTCTTTAAAATACAACTTCAAAAGTTTTCTGCTAAGTTACACAATTCTTTAATTAAAATATAATATTTTCTAAGACAATTAATAAAAGAAAAAACTTAGGCAACTTAACATATTTTGAAGTGCGTGTAAATGGAATAGGTCAAAAACTAAGGAAAGTTGACAAAAACCAAAAATTGATAAATCTACATGTATTTTTTTACTGACTTAAAAATATACTTTTGAAGTTGTATTTTACCTAAGTACTTCGATAATTACACACTTTTTATTTTACGTACGTTCAGTGAAGTTTTTTTGCATTTAGTGATTTTATGTGCAACTCTGCATTCGTACCTGGTTAATTGATAGCTGTGTTGGTAGCTTGCCGCACAAACACAGCTGATATTGAAATGCGTGCAAGCTTAAGACTTGTGCATTCTAGTTCTTTTTGGTGAACGCTCTTCTAGTTCAATTCCTAGTAAAGAACTAGTTCGCTCTTCTAGTTCAATAGGTTTTTGACAATTTCCTTCAATCGTTCACAAAACAATTTTTCCGATCGTTCGATTGGCAATTTTGAATGGGTAGCGAGTTCATAAGCGCAAATACATTAAGGAACATTGAGTAGGGAACAAAAAATATCAAAAAATTTTGTAATCACGAATTGCACGAATGTCAACACGAACATTAACACACACAATTGCACATTAGTAAAAAAATGGACATTTTTCACAAATGTTCCTTAATGTATTGGCCGCTATATAGTTCGTGTTTTAGTTAACAAAGATATAAAGCGTAGAATACACGAGGGAACATTCGTGAAAAAATGCCAATTTTTTGTGAATGTGTGAGTGTGTTTGTGTGTGTGTGTTGACATCGTGCAATTCGTGTTTACAAAATTTTTTGATATTTTTTGTTCCCTTCGCAATGTTCCTTCGTGTATTCTCCGCTTAAATATGAGACAACCCAAGAAACATTTTTACGGACTCTCCGTCACGTACGGATTCATGAATCCGGCTTTTACGGCACGTTAACTGTCCGTAATGTACGTATCCCTCAATGCTTGTACGTATACGGAACATTAACGGACCGTATAAATGGATTTTCGAACACAATACGTTTTAACTCCATATTGGTGTATCCGTTTCCGTACCTTTAAATACGGATTTCATCGGTTTGTTTACAAAATAAAAAATTTTTGTAAAGTCGGTGAAAATATTATTATAATAGGAATATATGGAGAATATGCAATAGAGGGAATTCTTTCTATCACACCATTAATCAATTAAACCATAACTAATTTATTGTCTCTTTTCCATATAGATGTTGGATTTTACTCCGGGTCCCTAAACGCTGGATAGATAGGTAAACCGAGATGGATGTGCTAAATATTGTAATTATAAATAATAATTATAAATGAATTTATAAAAAAAGAAAAAAAGTACTTTGTATTGAAAATAATAAACATATGGTCTATTTTTTTGAAAAAATCTGTAGGATATGGACAAGGAAGTACTCCGTTATTACACGACATAACGGTCCGGAAACGGTCCGGCATTGACGGACTTTCAGCGGACTAGTCCGTTTTTTACATGACATAACGGTCCGTAAACGGTCCGTCATTGACGGACTTTAAACGGACTTGTCCGTTTTTAACACGACATACCGGTCCGTAAACGGTCCGTCATTGACGGATTTTCAACGGATTCGAATCAGTTTCGATGTTCCTTATGTTCCGTTTTCTGGTCCGTATACGGATCCAGAAAACGGTACGTATACGGAGTTGGATTCCGTTTATGACGGGCCGAAAACGGTGCGTAAACGGAACGAATTGTTTGTTGGGAATTAAGGTGATAGAAGCTGTGTTTGTGCGGCATTCTTATCAAAGCTATCTCGAATAATTTTGACAGTAGAAAGCCGGAATACGTTGAAAAACTGTCAAAATCGTTCTATATAACTTTGATAGGCAGTCACACAAACATAGCTAGAATGATGAACTTGAAAAGCGATTAGAAGTGAACTAGGTCTTTCGATTATTTGAATGACTAGTTCGTTTACGAACGACACAAGTCTAGCAACACAGGGTATACCAGTGAAGTCAAAAGTGACAGCTGTCAAACGAGTAAACAGAAACCGTATGGTGTGGTTGTTGTTGTAATTTTTAACCGAAGTGCGAAGGAGATTTAAAAAGAAGTATATATACGAAACCCATGAGTAAAAGTAAACAACTATACAGCATGTTTTCAAACATGTGTTCACAAAAAAAAGTAAAAGATAGCCTAGAAAGTATGAAGATACACACCATGGTTGTATTGGGCAAATAGTTTAACTTCCCTGGTGTGTTACAAACTCACAAAATAATTATATATTTGTAGTTACACATTGTAATGAATAAAACAATATTAATTTAAACTTTTTTTTATAAAATTTGTGCACATTAAAGCCCTTTATTAACAATTGTCACGAAACCCTGGTCATAGCGTACCGGAAATAGCCCCTACTTGTCCAGCTAGCTCACGGACGACAGGGGAGGTAAGACCCGCTATTTCCGGCAGAGGGTCGGACACTAAAATTTATAAACCTCACAAAAAAACTACATAAACACTAAACTCATAAAAAAAACTCAAAAACTAAAACAAAACAATGAGCTAACCCTGGCACAGAATCCCACAATTACTCAAAACAAACCCCCCATTAAACCCTTACATAAAAACCTACACAAAACTAACAAAAAGGTACTGTATTTTCATAAAAAAAACAGACGGACGAAAACCTACAATAAACAGAACTGAAACAAAACATTTCGGGGACAAAAGATGGAGCTTGTCCCCCCTAGCCTGCCCACCCTGCCATGGTAACATACACTAGACGACGATTATGTTACCCCACAAACACTACACTGGTCACTTTAACACATACTTACGTTAACACACCATTTTAACACTTTAGCCGGACATTCTCTAATAAATGCTCAGCCAAATGAAAACATGTATAATTCTTTTTTCAAAACAATAAATATAATAAAATTTATTTAATATAAAATTTGCCCTAGTCTTTAATTAAATAAGATAAATTCTAAAACCTAACCGTAAGTACATAAAAAAACTACAAAATATAAAATTAATTTTTATTTAAACTAACCTAATCCTAATACAAAAAAAAACCTAACCTTAACAAAACCCAAAATTACACCTATTGTATCCGACCTAATTTAAGGTTAAATAACTACAATTTAATTTACCTAACTCGAGAGAGCTCTCTAAAGTGGTCTTTTATTTCTAGGGTCAAAAATCTACCCGGGATAATTAACACAAAACAGATACTTTATTGTAGTTCTGGGCTAACAATTTTCTTTCAACTATCACTAACAATATTTAAACACAATTTAACCACTAAACTAAATACTACTTCAATCTTTATATTCTTCTTTCTTTAAAAACTTTATTTAACCAAAATTCTTTATCTTTTAAATCGCTTTTCCTTTTTCTTTTAATCACACTATCACAAAATCCTTAAACTCTTTTTTTTATATTAACAAATAGCTTATTTCTATCACTTTAAAATTTCCGTATTCAACTTTCTTCTTTTATCACTAACTTTTATTTGAAACACTTTAGCTTTTAAGATTTTTATGCCTTTTTCTTAAAAGACTCACCAACTTCATATATTTATTGAGTATTTGATCTCCCTTAATATTCAATGGCCTCCACTCGTACATACACAAAAAAATGGATGGGGCAATGGCGGCTTGCTAATCCAATGGCGGCTTGATAATTCAATGGCGGCTTGATGGTTCAATGGCGGCTTGATGGAGCAATGGCTGCTTTATCCATACACAATATTTAACCGGTGGTACGAAAATTATGGTATACCAGAAATTTCAGGGGTAACCACAAAAAAAATAACCAGGGTGACCAGAAAAACTATTGTGGACTACAGTCCTAGGGATCACAGGAGACCCTTGGCCTTCCTGGTATTTCCCACAAACGAGGACTGTAGTCCTCCGCTCCAAACAAAAAAAAACTTGAAACGTTTTTTTCCTCCGAATTCTAAAGAGGATTGAGCGAAACCTTTTGGATAAAAATCCAATTAAAATATTAAAAAAAACTAATGATTTTAACTAACTTACCCTTTCTTTGTTTTCCAAAGGCTTGGCGGTTGGTTGGTGATAGAAAAAAAAAAACACAATCGAACAACAATAACCGGCGGCAGCGCACCAACGTCCACTTGCGCTTTTATCAAGAGTTTCAATAGCAATAAAGAGTTAAATTTTCTATTACAACCGCCAAGCCTCATTCTAATCAATTTCCCTTACTGCGAAATTCTCTGTGCATAGCCGCTATCTCACTTCTACCTCATTCCTTCTACTACCCAGTGAGCTTTTCGCACGATCTGTCCTACTCTTACCCCAGGAATTTTGATATTACTTACGAATAGTAACAAAAAAAGAGCGGGAGCCGGTAAAAAAAAGAGCGGATTAATTTTCATTTGGCTGAAATATCCAGTCCTTAAAAAATAATATCCCATTTGTTGACATTTTGATATTGTTGCCATTTCTTTTGCTCCCTTTCTATTTACATTTGCCTATTTTCTTTTCCATTCAGCAAATCAGCTGCTCTACTACGTAAAGAATACAACCCTTCACAACCGGTCCACCGCTACAAATCTTTCGATTTTCTAAGCCTGTCGCCCGAAAAGTGAAAGAGCGGTTGATCGCTATCTCAAAGCCCAACGTAGGCAAACGCCCACACCCTGAGATCCAAATTCCATGCTCTACGGACAAGAACAGCCGGGCAACACATTCCCATACATCTACGAATAGAAAACCCTAAAATCGTTGACATCTCAACATCCCTCAGATCTGGCATCCTCAAATCCTTTCAATCAAATTTGGTACCACCAAAATCATGACCCATTCTTCGCTCCAATCAAATTCGGATCTGGCAACTCCATCAATAAACTCGGTATATGTACCGGGTACTCGAATAATCAGCACTCTTACAACACCAGCTGTTATTCATGACACGCTGGTGCATGAAAAAAAATATTACTTCCGCCTATACAATCTACCTCTACCGTGCGTGAAAAAAAATTTAATCTAATATGTAAAAAAAACAAGATATGCGAAAGAAAAAGAAACTATTGAAACAATGGAAATAAAAGCTAACCAAATAGTAAAAAAAAATAAACGAAACTAAAAAAAATGAAATCTAAAAAAAATGAGTTGAAATACGTGAAACAAATAACTCGCTAACGTCGTAGCGAAAGAAATTATAAAGAAAACCATCCCGGTAACGCTGTCCGAACTTTCCAGCTCGTCGAACAAAAAACGTGATCGTTCAAATTAATCGGGGCTCCGCTTCAAAAATATGCCGTACTGAGAGACCCAAGTCTACACAAAAATGATCGGCGGCGGTAGTTATCAAAATTTATCGACGGATTCACAACGTCAAAAAAAACTATTCAATCTAATACTGAACTTAGACCGAGCAAAAACCACCTAGTTATGTATGCGTTTTGACAAGTAAAAACTAACAACGGCCAAAAACCAGGTAGTCCATACCTAGTCCAAATGCAGTATAAGAGATTAATCAGAACTGGGTCGACAATGTGAGTTGCTTTTTCATATACTTTGAATGGGAAGCAAAATGTCGACCTGTCGTCCGGCGATTTGTCGTCGGAATAGAACCTATTCTATTTTCGTGACGACACACTTAAAATATTTGTCAAATTGTTGCCAAATTTTATCTAATTAAAGATTGCCATTAGAACAGAGTTGTTAGAAATTCGTATTAGAGCTGCAAAAATTCGTACTTTGTTTACAAAAAAAAAATTTATTGAAAATATAATTGAAATTTAAAATACATAATTTACGGCAAAAAAAAAATTAAATACTATAAAATATAAAGCAACAAGAATTAGTGAAAGGTCAATTGAATTGGTGAAGAATTGTGGTAAAACCAATACCATAATATTCTTGTTTTGCTTTCCTTTTTCCTAAACGTCACCAAATGTCGACGATCGATTGTCGCTGACTTTAAATTAATCGTGACGACTTTTGCTGTCGTCGGTCGACAATCGACCCAGTTGTGATTAACCTCTAAAGCGGAGTATACACAAAGAAACATACGTGAAAAAAAAAAAATTGCATTTTTATTTTTTTACGAACGTTCATTTGTGTATATCAATGTGTCGTGTTGACATTTGTGTTATCAAAACTTTTGATATTTTCTTCTGCTTCCAAACTTTATCTTCCCTCGTGTGTATCGATGTTACTGTTCTTGCCATGCTAGTTCATTGAAGCAGACATGCTGTGAGGTGCTTTTGTAATGACAAATTTACGAAAATGAAAATTACAATTATAAATAATGAATACTGGATTAATTTTATAAACGAATATATTTGTGAGAATTATGGAACACAAAATGTGAAAGCTAAAAAAAATCAGCACACAGCACCATGTGAAAAATTAACTAATTAATTAATTTGATGTGATCACATCGACAAAAAAACAGAAATAATGGGTGCGTTCGGCAGATACACTGGGCACGCTTACCAGAGAAACCCGCTACCTCTACGATTGATATGTAGTGCTCTATGATTACCTTAATATGGTGAACGATGCTACTTTTGTTTCTTCTTTTTAATTTTTTTAAAATTCAAATATTTGCAGATGTTTCATTGATTTTTGTTCCAATATAATTATTTTTGTATATGTTTATTATTCCTTAAAAAAAAATATACAACAAATATAAACGACGGCTGATGTATCATCAACTGCTCACAAGTAGCGTAAAACATTTTTTTTTCCGCGCTACCAAAACAAGGCAGCGCCAACACAACACGTTGACTTAGCGGTGGTTAATCCAATCGTTCACCAGATTGTTGAATAGCGGCTTAACCACAGTTGAACGTCTGGCAAACGCACTAAATTTGTCAACAGTTGTGCAACTATCTGCTGAACGACCTAATCACTAACCGCTCACTCTGAGCGTTAAGGTAGCGCTGTCATATTTTGGCAGCGTAAAAAATGTTGCTACCTTTGATCAGATAGTGATATATTTGTTGTTGATTTAAAAAAAAAATTTGTTTTGTATGAATGACAAATAAAAACACAAATATAATTCAAAAACAAAAAAATTTAAAAAAAATCAAAGGAAAATATAGAAAAAGTGTATTTAAAAACAAAACAAAGAAAACGTCGGTCAGCAGAGTAAGCAATCACAAAGAGCCACAAGTCATCGGTATCAGTTCAAGGTTTCTCTGCCGAATGCCACCAATGTTTCGTTTGAGATTTTGCTGTTTTATGGCATCGTCCGTATAAAAATTGAAAAAAAATAGAAACTATTATGCGTCGAATGTTCCGGATCAACACTCTCCATCAAATTTTAACATTCCCATATTGGTAAGTTGCGTATTTTTTTACATTTGTTATTTACAATCAGCTGCTCTAATTATTTTATTAATCCTAACAGTTTTCTGTTTTCTCCTCTAGATATCTTGCTTTCTGGGAGTAGATTTGCACAATCTTCGTACTGAGTAATTTTTCTACCGGACTTTACTGGAAAAGTAACCCAACAGACTTGGTGATCGAGATGTGAGCCGACTACATTTTGACTGGCGGCAATTGAACTTTCAGCTTAAGCTCGGTAAGTCGTTTTGATTTTATTTAAGAAAAAACTGTTTTATAATTCACATAAAACAAATGATTAATTTCTGCAACGTGTTTCACGCGAAAACTGTTTAATCTGTTTTCACAGAAATTTAATCTAACAAGACGATTTCTCTCTTGTAAAAAAAATTAAATTTTATTTCCCTCAGTCATACGTTGACGTAACGTAACAAAACGTAACGGGGCAGGACAGAAAATCAGCAGTTATAGGTAAATGAAAACGTATCATATGTTTTAACCAAATTTTCATTTTCTTTTCACTACTACTTCTGCACGATTTTTAAAGGTTATCACTTATTATCGGTTGTCCTCTCCCTTCTGATTATTTATTTCAAATTTTGTTTGGTAAACATATCATGTTTATTAAACATATCAGCCGTCACGTAAAGGTGACAAGCAGACCAAATTTCAACACGTTTTCGTAAGATACGTGTTTCTGTGTGTTTCCCATACATAAGTCTAATTAGCTGACGTTACGTTACGTTTACGTAAGACTAATTCTTTGTTGTAATTATGTCAATACAACAGATTTTGAAAAATGTACCCCGAGCAAAAAAAACAATAATCTTATATATAAGAATATAAAATAATTTGATTGGTATATGATATTAGATTAGATTGTATTATATTACATTAAATATAATTCAATCCAATATTATACCAATGAACATATTCAGATGCAATTGCATCCCAAAGTTGGGCACCATATCGTATTATATCCAATCAAAATTTATACCCGAAATGTATTCATTTGAACATTAAAATTTTTTTTTTCTTATTTTCAATAATATAAAATTTTATTAAAAGTTGACTTAGACAATATTTTAAATTAAAATTTACGTAAGAAATCTTTGGGAACATTTGAAAGATACCACCAAATATGAATCAATATAGATACAAAGCCATTCTCTAAATTTTAAAAGTGATCATACATAATACACTTAGAGATTTCCAGTGTGAATTAATTTTAGAGTAGGTATTAAAGAAGATTCAATATGAATCAAAACCAAATTAAAAAAAATAAAACTAATAACCCCAAAAAAAAATATGATACGCAGAGGTAATTGCTACATCCATGGCAATGCTCGGTACCAAGATTGTGCGAACTCCACGCACAACGGCACAATCTGATATCCCGGCCTCGATCGCGAATTCAAACGTGATTTCATTTGTACACCCGTCCGCGAAATCCTGATCTCGGTAATGAGCCAACCACTTGTTTTACCATAAGACACTGGTTGTAAAATTCATAACTTTTGCTTCAACTCGCCGTAATTACGGACTCAGAATTATGTTATTGTACTAGGTGACTAACAACTCCCAGCCCTTATTGGCATAGTTCTCCAGGGTGTTAGTCTGCAACGCAGATTTGCAAGGAGGTGCACTTTTGGTACAATGACGGTTACACATGTATCCAGCTTAGAAACGTTGGTTCATTAGTTGAGCAAAACTTCGAATTTCTCATTACCAGGACAAATGAATTCACGGGCCGGTAGTACAAAAGAAAAAACATTGAATCGCTTTCTGGTCCTTGATATCAGAAAAACCTTAGCGTTTACTAAAACAATCAAGTACATACTCAAAAGAGAACAAAAAATCAGATTGAATTCACGGGCCGGTAGTACAAAAGAAAAAACATTGAATCGCTTTCTGGTCCTTGATATCAGAAAAACCTTAGCGTTTACTAAAACAATCAAGTACATACTCAAAAGAGAACAAAAAATCAGATTGATTTTTTGAATAAGATATTGATCGAATAAAGTAGAAAATAACCCAATCAATAAAATGAATTTTGTGAATTATTCCGTTCAAAATTAAATCGGACTAAAAAAAAATCTTAATTGCGAATTATGTTCCTAAAGGACTGGTTCCCACAAAAAAAAAAAAAATTTTCAGATTTTAACCCAACTTTTGAAACTTTAAACAAAAATTATCTTTCTTTTGCACAAAGAAATCTTACTATGCTTTCGCAATCCAACCAGTGAAAAAGAAGTAATCTAATTAGATAAACAAATTTACCCGAACAAAACAAAAATTCTGAAAACGTTAAAAAATTTACTAAAATCAGGCAGGTACATTGCAAAACTTTGAAGCAGAGCTTCGAAAGAATTGATTCCATTTGAGCTAAAATCATGAAAAACAAATTTAAAATCCAATTTACAGACAACACAACAAAACACACAGGTAAAAGGTAAGTATGGAATCATCTATTTATATAAATTAGGGAGTTATATTTGTATCACACAACAGAGGTAGTATGGAATGCAATCATTAATTGCCCATAAAAACTAAAATTTCAAATGAACTTCAAGTTCACTATTAAAACGAACGCACTTTAGTGCTAAATAACACAATTTACACAACCATCACTACAAAAAAAAAAGTAAACGGTCATACCAACACGTAACTACAGATCCATAGCAATCAAATATTATTTTAATATTCGTTGATGAATCCGTAGTAGCTGTTTAGTACAACCAATAAATCTTTAATTGTAGTAAAGAAATATGGTTGTTTTATATTTCCGTCTATACATAAAGTATAGGAGGAAATATATTTTCGTATTAAATACGAAATTAAAATTTTCCAAAAGCATAAAAATATAAAATCCAATTTCATGTTTCCATACCTCTGTTAATAAAAAACACATCTAACTGGTGTGCGATACAAACAATCAGATGACAACCTACCAGATCGAAACACATACATACATACATATATACAAAACAAACACAAAAAAAAAACATAACGAAATAAACTTTTATGATGTAGCCTAAATAAAATTGACAACTAATTTAACCAAGTTTATTTATTTTGTCGCAGATTGGTAGCCAGATATGATCAAAGGATATTAAAGAACAGTGAACTATAGTGAGATAATGCAGAATGGATGATGACAATTCCAAAGCTGATGGCCAACACTTCATGAAATCCTTTATTTCATAGCAGTGTATAACATTAGAAGCAAATTAGCAGAGATTTTACGGGAAGTATTCTGGTCAATTATCCTAAAAGAATATGGTACTTTGTGGAAAAATTTGTTTTTATCCTTTTAGGTTTCAAATATCACAGCATTGGACTAGGATGTTTCTTAAAACTATATCACAGACGTATTTAAAGCCGGGACAACACAAAATATTAAATAATCGCTGTAATAATTAAAAAAAAAACGGGACAGCACTAACAAGCAACATAAAAAAAATGTGTATAAATTATTGCACTAAAATTGTAAGTATTGCCCTAGTTTTTTAAAACTAATATCACAGATTATTGTTTAATGTCCTTGGCATGAAATATGCCCAGACTTTTCCCTTGAAGTGTTTCCACTTCATACATATTGTTCCCTATTGCTTTAAGTATTCTGCATTTCTTAAACTTTGGTGCAAACTTAGCGTTAAAATTTTTCTTGAAATCGCTTTGCACATAGTTTCTAAGAAATACTTCTTGCCCTACTGTGAATTTAATATCTCTGCTTCTTTTATTGTATTGCTTCTCATTCTTTTCATATGCCTTATGTAAATTCTCCTTAATAGCTTCTCTAATAATCTGTAAATTATCTTTTCTTGGAAGGATTTCCACTTCATTTTCGGCCAATGATTTTAACTTTCTTGCCAAGGCATAATCGGTACCGCTGGTATACATTTGTTGGCCAAAAAGTGCCATATATGGGCTTGTTCCAATGGATGTATGTATGGCCGAACGCTGTGCACACTCTATTTGATCTATATGGGCATCCCAGTCTCGATGATCACCCTCCAAATATGCCCTTATCCCTGCCAAAACGGATTGATTCACCCTCTCTGAAGCATTTGATTGTGGTGCATATACGGCAGTTCTAATGTGGTTGATTCTGTAGCTTTTTATCATTTGTTGGAACTCCTGCGAGATGAACTGTTTTCCGTTATCCGAATGGATAATCTCGGGAGTTCCAAACGTATGAAAAATATAACGCACTAAATAATCAATCACCTGTTTCGATGTTGCCTCCTTCATAGGTTTTAAAAATACAAATTTAGAGAAGTGATCTAGGACTACAAAAACATAGGCGTTGCCACACTTCGAACGAGGATATTTACCTAGAAAGTCGATATATAACTTTTGAAATGGGCGGCAAGTAATTACCTCATCACCTAACTTCGGCCTCATTTCATAATTTGAAGGTTTTGACTCTTTACAAATGCAACAATTGCCAATATAATTCTTAACGTGCACGACCATTTTTGGCCAATAATAAAATTGCCTCAATCTGTGTAAGGTTTTGGCTACACCACCATGAGAAGCTATTTCCGAATCATGCGCTTTTGATATTAAGGTGGAGATTAAATTCTCGGGAACCTATAGCTTCCATTCTAGACCGCTGTCATCTCTGGAAAAAGATGTTTTTTTAAAAATCATACCGTCCTCTATTTTTAAATCAGGTAATCTACTTTTGTTTTCCTCTATCGATCGTATTATTTCCTGATATTCTGGGGATTCGAATTCGGTAGTCTCAAAATCTAGTAGATCCAATTCTTCTACACTATAATCCTCAACGGATCTAGACAGCATATCGGCAACTATGTTCTCCGAGCCTTTCCGGTGTTCAATTTTGAAATTGAATGTTTGAAGCTGCAGCGACCAGCGAGCTAAACGACCACTTAAATCTTTCAAGCTCATAAGCCATTTTAAGCTGGCATGATCAGTAATAATTGTGAACTCCATTAGTTCCACGTATGGTCTAAAACGTTTCACTGCTAGAACTGCAGCCAAACATTCTTTTTCAGTCACAGTATAATTCAGCTGTGCACCACTTAATTTTTGTGAAAAAAATGCTATTGGTCGATCGTTATTTTCATCGTCTTTTTGAAAAAGGACAGCACCAATTCCTACTTGAGAAGCGTCACATTGAATAAAAAATGGGCGTTTAAAATCAGGATGAATTAACACTGGTGCAGTTGTCAAAGCTCTTTTCAGTTCATCAAACGCCTTGTTAGCTTCCTCCGCCATTACAAATTTCGATCCCTTTTTTAGGGTATCACTAAGCGGCGCGGCTATGACGGCAAAGTCTTTTATGAAGCGCCTATACCAGCCGGCAGTTCCTAAAAAGCTCCTTACTTGCCTCGGAGTTTTTGGTATCGGAATTTGCTCTATTGCCTCGATTTTACTGGGGTCAGTTCTAAGTTGACCACCACCTATAACAAAACCTAAATATTTCAATTCTTTAAAACAAAAAACGCTTTTTTTCATCCCTATAGTTAGGTTAGCCTTGGACAAACAGTTTGCAACCTCACGCAGAAGTGACATATGGGTATCGAAATCTTTAGAAATTACCAGCAAATCATCTAGATATATAAAAACGTTGTTCTTAAGTCTTTGCGGGATAACCCTATCCATTAATCGGCAAAGTCTTTGAGCCGCATTGCATAAGCCGAATGGCATAACCTTATATTGATAATGTGGCCTGCCTGGTATGGTGAAAGCTGTAAATTCACGACATTTTGGCTCAAGATCGATTTGCCAAAAGGCATATTTGAGATCCACGCTGCTGATAAAAATGGTCTCATCTATTCTACTTAAAATACCTTCAATATTCTGGATTGGATAAGCATCCTTAATTGTGAGGTTGTTCAGCTTCCTGGCATCAAGGCACAGACGATTTTTGCCTGGTTTCATTACCAAAGTGACCCTATTGTTCCATGGGCTTTCGCTTTCTTCGATTACGCCTAATTTTAACATAATGTCAACTTCATCATAGAGTAGTTCCTGAACTTTTGGAGACACAGGATAATGCCGTTCCTTAAAAGGAACTGAATCGGGAATTAACTGGATATTGTGTTTTTCCAAGTGAGTTCTACCTAAGCCATCTGTTTCAAACGTTTTAAATAATCTTTTCACACTTTCCAGCTCTTCCTGTTGCTGTTTCGTTAATTTGTGTGGTTCTGGGTTTTGATTTAGTGAAGGTTTCAAACTAGTAATTAATTTAGTTAAGTCGATTTCATCGACATTTAACACATCTGGTGCTAAATTGAAACTTCTCCAAAAGTCAATACCCAGATACACATTTTGCTCTAAAGATGGGCATAAATAAAACTGTATTAGACGATCTATATCTCGATATTTTACTGGGAGTATAATTTTGCCACAAATTCGGTGAGAACTACCAGCTGCCGTTTTCACATTCGATTTATATCTATTGGCAACAACACCTAAATCTTTTAATAGCTCATCGCAACCCCTGCCAAGTATACTAACAGATGCGCCAGTGTCCAATAAACCTTTAATTGGTTTGTTCTTCAAAATTATGTCGGCAAATACTCTAGGATCCCTATTGGAAATAGATTCTATAAATGATATTGCCTCTACAGATGCCTTCACCATTTCTCTAACTGCTCTCCGATCATTGTAACGATTTCTGGCATTCCTAACTCTTTTTGAGACTAATTCTGGCACTTCCGAATCCAAATCTCCAAAAATACGGTTTCTAACTTTAATATAATTACGTAACCTTTCCTCATATGATTTATAGTGCCTAGATCTATGAATGGGTAATGTATCTGTATTATTTTTTTCCACATTATTATTAAAATTTTCATTTGTACTTAGATTTGTCGTGTCCTCTATTTCTCCGGTGTTGCGGACGTTTGAGTAGAGCGTGACTCGCCCGCTTTCGCCATGCTCCTTCTGCGGTTTTCCTGCTTATTGCAGTTTGGGCATTTGGGAGTCACGGTGTTCTCCAAACCACACCTAAAACAAAATATATTTTGAATCTCTGAATCGCAATCCATAAACGTATGACCAGCACGTTTACAGTTCCAGCATTTGAGCTCTCTTCTCTCATTCTGCTTAAATGCTTCAACTGTAAAAGAGTTTTGATGTTCATCATAAAATTCAGTTTGATCATCATCTTCGTAGATTTCATTGATTCTTGGACGCTGTGAATAACGCATTGAAGTGGCAGATGGTGTGTTGATTTTTACATCACGCTTTGGGAATCGCTTCTCAATCTCCTTGCATTCTTCTCTCAATTGTTCTATGTTATAAATGGCCATGGGATAAACTAATCTGGCTATATGTTCCCTAACATTTCGCTTTAATACCTTGATCATCTCATATTCTGGGATCGGGGTACGAAGTTTGGAACGAAGAACAAGCATTGAGTGAAAGAAACTATCCAGTGATTCATTGGGTTGTTGCCGTTTTTCAACAATTTCTTGCATGATTTCGAAATCACTGCGATTAGATTGAAATTGTTTCAGAAGACTAAAACGCAGAGTTGGCCAATCTGTTATACCGTTTTGTGTTTTCAAATACAGCCAAAACCATTCTTTGGCATGGCCTTTTAATAATCTATGGAAGTCTCGAAGAACTTCCTCCCAAGGTATAGCATATTGGGCCTGTAAAAGCTCTACGCGAAAAACAAAATCTTCAATAGAAACACCACCAGAACCCTCAAAGAAGATATCCCACTTATCAATTCTAATTTTTCCTTCTACAGGTCTAACATTCAGGTTATTATTATTTGTGGAAAAATTCGGGGCATTCGATAAAATGTTTGAGAATCGCTGACCCTCATCAGGAACTCTATTTCGGTAAGTATTTGAAATTGGTTCGGGTTGAATACCGTCTAAATTATAATTTTTTTCAAATATACTAGAATGATGTTGCCTCTGTCTATTGTAATGTTGGCTGTTATTTTGCCGTAGAACCGAAATTCCATCTCGTGGTGCAGCTTCCCTATTCAACTCACACACCTTTTCCCTATCGGATGAAGAGCTGTTTGAAGCGGAATCAAAAGGATTTGCAGCAACGTTTTGGTTATTTCTCAAAGGTTGTATAACTTCATTAATTTGTTTCATTATATCACCAAACCCTTCCTTCATCATCCTAGACATTTCCGCCCTTAGAGATCTTCTAAGTTCATTTTCTACAGTAGACTGTAAATTCATGGCCCCCTGTTCTGATGGATCTTCTTCCTCGCAAACGTCCATAAGATTTACAGTCGCATTAGGCCTAGGTGTTTTTGGTTTAGCACCCGTTGTTCTAACAGAATTAACATTATTACCTAAATTTTCTGGCATCTGCCTTCTAATTGTGTTTGACAAATCTCTAACGTTGGGATCTTGAAAAATCCCGGCACCATGAGGTGTATGTTGTACAGGTCCCGTGTAAATTGGACGATTCTGGTCAAACTCTAAAGACCGTCTACCCTTACTATTAGAACCTGACTTACTCTTATTCTGAGAACCTTCCATAGCTTTTGAAATAGCAAAATTAATGGCAAAAATATCAAAATATAACTGTCGGCGATAAAATTTATAGTATAAATTACAACTTTCATTTACATAAAGGTGTGTTAACGAGTACATAAAGTGACAAATTCAAACAAGTACAAGATATTAACCTATACTAAAGCTAGTTTCCTAAATGTAAATATCACAGTTCTATTATATTGCACTACACCCATCCCTTATAAACCTATATTGCAAAAATTCCCATAAATCACAGTGCTACAGATGCTTTTATATAGCATAAGGCCACTGCTTTTGGTTGAAATAAAATGAAGCAACTATGATCTCATCATATTGCCATAGGCCTTCATTTTATGGACTATTAACACTAAATTGTCGCTATTAAAATTCCTAAAATATCACAGACTTAAACAAAAATAAACAAAATTTAACAAAACCCTCTGAATATCGCATAATATCGTCGTTTTATGGTTCTCACAGTGTTAATGCAATTGATCTGTTACAAAAATGTAACGAGCAAGCCATTAAACTGTGTGAACCATAAAACAAGTCAATTGATGGATTATAATCCTAATTTTTTCCTAAATTGGGCGCCATACTGTCACGAAACCCTGGTCATAGCGTACCGGAAATAGCCCCTACTTGTCCAGCTAGCTCACGGACGACAGGGGAGGTAAGACCCGCTATTTCCGGCAGAGGGTCGGACACTAAAATTTATAAACCTCACAAAAAAACTACATAAACACTAAACTCATAAAAAAAACTCAAAAACTAAAACAAAACAATGAGCTAACCCTGGCACAGAATCCCACAATTACTCAAAACAAACCCCCCATTAAACCCTTACATAAAAACCTACACAAAACTAACAAAAAGGTACTGTATTTTCATAAAAAAAACAGACGGACGAAAACCTACAATAAACAGAACTGAAACAAAACATTTCGGGGACAAAAGATGGAGCTTGTCCCCCCTAGCCTGCCCACCCTGCCATGGTAACATACACTAGACGACGATTATGTTACCCCACAAACACTACACTGGTCACTTTAACACATACTTACGTTAACACACCATTTTAACACTTTAGCCGGACATTCTCTAATAAATGCTCAGCCAAATGAAAACATGTATAATTCTTTTTTCAAAACAATAAATATAATAAAATTTATTTAATATAAAATTTGCCCTAGTCTTTAATTAAATAAGATAAATTCTAAAACCTAACCGTAAGTACATAAAAAAACTACAAAATATAAAATTAATTTTTATTTAAACTAACCTAATCCTAATACAAAAAAAAACCTAACCTTAACAAAACCCAAAATTACACCTATTGTATCCGACCTAATTTAAGGTTAAATAACTACAATTTAATTTACCTAACTCGAGAGAGCTCTCTAAAGTGGTCTTTTATTTCTAGGGTCAAAAATCTACCCGGGATAATTAACACAAAACAGATACTTTATTGTAGTTCTGGGCTAACAATTTTCTTTCAACTATCACTAACAATATTTAAACACAATTTAACCACTAAACTAAATACTACTTCAATCTTTATATTCTTCTTTCTTTAAAAACTTTATTTAACCAAAATTCTTTATCTTTTAAATCGCTTTTCCTTTTTCTTTTAATCACACTATCACAAAATCCTTAAACTCTTTTTTTTATATTAACAAATAGCTTATTTCTATCACTTTAAAATTTCCGTATTCAACTTTCTTCTTTTATCACTAACTTTTATTTGAAACACTTTAGCTTTTAAGATTTTTATGCCTTTTTCTTAAAAGACTCACCAACTTCATATATTTATTGAGTATTTGATCTCCCTTAATATTCAATGGCCTCCACTCGTACATACACATAAAAATGGATGGGGCAATGGCGGCTTGCTAATCCAATGGCGGCTTGATAATTCAATGGCGGCTTGATGGTTCAATGGCGGCTTGATGGAGCAATGGCTGCTTTATCCATACACAATATTTAACCGGTGGTACGAAAATTATGGTATACCAGAAATTTCAGGGGTAACCACAAAAAAAATAACCAGGGTGACCAGAAAAACTATTGTGGACTACAGTCCTAGGGATCACAGGAGACCCTTGGCCTTCCTGGTATTTCCCACAAACGAGGACTGTAGTCCTCCGCTCCAAACAAAAAAAAACTTGAAACGTTTTTTTCCTCCGAATTCTAAAGAGGATTGAGCGAAACCTTTTGGATAAAAATCCAATTAAAATATTAAAAAAAACTAATGATTTTAACTAACTTACCCTTTCTTTGTTTTCCAAAGGCTTGGCGGTTGGTTGGTGATAGAAAAAAAAAAACACAATCGAACAACAATAACCGGCGGCAGCGCACCAACGTCCACTTGCGCTTTTATCAAGAGTTTCAATAGCAATAAAGAGTTAAATTTTCTATTACAACCGCCAAGCCTCATTCTAATCAATTTCCCTTACTGCGAAATTCTCTGTGCATAGCCGCTATCTCACTTCTACCTCATTCCTTCTACTACCCAGTGAGCTTTTCGCACGATCTGTCCTACTCTTACCCCAGGAATTTTGATATTACTTACGAATAGTAACAAAAAAAGAGCGGGAGCCGGTAAAAAAAAGAGCGGATTAATTTTCATTTGGCTGAAATATCCAGTCCTTAAAAAATAATATCCCATTTGTTGACATTTTGATATTGTTGCCATTTCTTTTGCTCCCTTTCTATTTACATTTGCCTATTTTCTTTTCCATTCAGCAAATCAGCTGCTCTACTACGTAAAGAATACAACCCTTCACAACCGGTCCACCGCTACACAATAAAGAAAACTTATACAGTACTATTAAACATAACACAACATACAACAAACTCTCACATCCATATGTTCTGTGAAATGTATAAAAAAAACACAAACGCACTCACAAAACAGATTTATATTATTTATTATTTTTCGACAACATAAAATATTCACTTTATAACACTATCTATTTTTAATTTTTATTATTCAATCATTATTTGAGCTATATAATTTTATTTTGTTACACAAACGATGCCGTGAAGAAAATTTATTAAACAAACTAAAAAAAAGCACAACATATCGTCAGCTTAGTATTGGTTTGGTCGATATGCCAAAAAGTCTTTATTCAGAAAAACGATAAAGAGATTTACATCTTTATAATTTGTGTATGCACTAGGTATCTCAGATATGATATATTATAGCAAGAAACTGTCTCAAAATCTGAATGAAAATATGTATTTAATAAATTTTCTAACTCGATATTTTCAAAAATGGCCAGTGGGCCGAACCAATAATAATGCGACGAATTGGAAAACTTTTGGGAAAGAGAGACAGAACTAGTTGTAATATATTTGTTTCTCTCGCACTTAAGTTTTTAGTGCAGCTCTGCTAGTTAGTTTCAGAGTTGCAAATTTCGGTAGTTCCAAAAACGTCCGCCCGCAGCGCTGGTGCGTGTCTTCACTGGTATACCCTGTGTCTAGCAAGTTTCCAAAATGCACAGGTTTTAATTTAAATCGGATTTATTTATTTTTAATCATACATACATATATAGTCCAGGCCAGATTTCACCATATATAGGAGGCGTACTGTGGTACACGATGTGTCCAGTTAAAGCTAATCACATGAAGAATAATATTTAAATGCATGGAACTTTCCAAAAGGCACAGATTTTAGAAGATTTCGCCATATCTAGGAGACGTACTATGGTACGCGACATGTCCAATTAAAGCTACCCAGTCAGAAAAATACAAATGGGAAAGCGGTGGCAACGCACTTTAACAGGTGGTACAAGTACTGGCAAAAAGTGCTTTCCCATTCCCAAAATGATAACATCATTAGACAAAATGACAGTTTGTTCAAAAAGCACTGGAGGAACAAAATTTTTGAACGTTGGCCAAACGGTGGCAAAACCAATAAATAGGAGGTCTGGAAAAAAAATATATTTATTTTCTACAATAATATTTATATAAAAGTCATATTTTTTAGGTCCTGCCGTGATTTGAACCGAGGCCGTCAGATTGGCAGACGATTGCTCTACCCACTGAGCTAACGACACGTAATACTTGGTGGGTAAACACATAAATGAGTGATAACAGCTGGACAACTACTGGCGCTGCTAAAATGCTAGTACTGGCAAACAATTTTTTGTAACTAATATGCCAGCGTTGGGAGAGCAAAAAAAAAGTTTGTCTTGAATGAGCTTTCCCACAAACAAAAAAATTGATTTTATAAAACAAAAAAAATTTTTAATTAAAAAAAATCCAAAAAAAAATTTTTTTAATAATTGGTTAATGTTTTGTAAATGAAATATTGCTAAGTACTTTTTGCAAACGTTAGAAAACCGCTTTTAGGCAATGTTTTAAGTGTTTTTCTTTGACAAATCGTTGTAAATTTTGTATGAAAAGCTCTCCTAAAATACCCCAGCAAAAAAAAATTGTCAAAAGAAGAGAAAAAGAAGCAGTGATTTGGATTCGATATTGTGAAAATTTGGATCGGAACCAATGAATTTTACATAGGGTTGTCATAGGGTGGAAGTTTTCTTTTATGATCCTTTTGATGTTCTTTTTAATTGGTGAAAAGGAATTAATTTTTGTTCGTAAAAAATTTGAGCAAATCACTTGGACCTGACAACTTGTCTCAAAATAATTAAAGTTAAGTGCTTAACCACAGTTATAAATGTTAAATTTATATGGAAATATCTGTAGTTAGATAGATTTGGAAAGACTTAATTTCCTTTAAAATTACATTTTCGGAAGTTGTGAAAAATAACTGCTTTCACACAAAAAAATATTAAAGGGAATATTGGCTTGGCTTGCATAGGCAGCCCAGTTTTGTTTGATATCAATGAAAATCGTTTTATTGCCTATATCAATAGGTAATACATACCTAACGATTTCACCTATCGGCATTGTAAATTCGACAATCAAGAAAAGGTGACTCTTCGAAAAATTAATTTTCTTTTGTTTGTTTATTTTGGTGTCAGTATTTTTATTTTCATATACACGGTCATACATATTTTGAAAAAAAACAAAATTTTTTATAATTTAAAAATTATTGTGGAACTTTATCCAATAAATTACTTGGAAGAACAAATCAGAGATGAAAAACTTCATTCCTCAATTAAATTCATGTGGATTTCATTAAAACTATTTTAATTATGGTAAATTTGATTGAAAATAATGTGTGAAGTCTGGCTAATTTTCATTTTCTTTGCAGTATTTTCGGTTTTTGTGGTATGTCGATGCTGTTATTGTGTATAGTTTGTTTAGTTTTTTACGATATATGAAGCTGAAAATGATAAGTTATGAAAATATTTTCAAAAACATCGTCACAACACACTATTGCATAAATCATGTGTTGCATAATCAAAAGTGGGATAAGTTTGGCTTTTCCAGTCGTCATCGTTTAAGACAGTTTTTACATATTACTTGGAAACTATTTGTGTATCCTTTAACAATTTTACTTATCAGTCAACCACTATTTATTTTATGCAGATTATTTTTATTTTGTATTTTGTAAAAAAATTATTATAACAATAAAAAATTTGCTTGTGTCAATTTTTGACTATTTTTAAAAAAATTTTGTAGTTATAAGTATATTTTTTGCCCAAAAATAAGTACGAATTAACAATTTTGCAATTGTTAATACAGCAACAAATTTTAGTTGTTCTACCTATTTTTTTAGGTGATTTTTCGAAAATAAAAGTCAAATATAAATAACCTATTTTAATGGTAATATTACCGTAAAACAAAGCAAACTCTATGTTGCCTTTGAAAATAGGTGATATCACCCTATAATTTTAGGCAATATTACCTATAGTTTTTTTTGTATGTTAGAAGCGGAAAATCAGAACTTAATGATACTTTGGAATCAATGAAAAATTGATTCCTTAAGATCACTTCCACGTTTTTTGCTGGGACTGTTTGTGAACGTTCGAAAAGCAATCCAAAATAATGTTTTTCCAATGTTTTTTTTCGTACCATTGGAAACCATTGCAGACTTCTCCCTCTGATTGGCTGTGAAAATGCTTCTTTTTTTGCACCATTGTCAACAAACGCTTTCACAGCGCTTTGTTTTTTGTACCGTCTCCAGTTTCCACCTGGGAGTTGTTTTTGTTCGTTATTAAAAAATAGAAAAAATCGTTAATTTTTTTGAATTTTAAAAATTCTTGTTTAGTTTAATTTGTTATTATTGATTTATTCCTAGTTTGCAAATAAAAATCGGAAACTTGTATTTCATTTCCAATCCATAGAGCATAATAACTGGAAAACGAAATTTTAAATAGGCTGGAGTAATTACACATAATTGTAAAGAAGAAGAATTGGAAAGAAAAAATTGTTTTTTAAATATAGTTTTATAATACCATCATTAACTGTAAAAAGCAGTAGCTTTTACCCATTTTGTCAATAAGAATTTTTGTAGTAAAAATAGGCCAGTTAATTTTACAACTTTTTGTGTACCATAGTACGCGTCCTAGATATGGAGATATCTGGCCGGGAGTACTTGGGGTTAAAAATACAAAAGTGAGATTTAAAAAAAATCTGTGCCTTTTGGAAGCGTGCACGCATGTAAATATCATTCGCCATGGCAGTGGCCTCAACTGGACTTTTTGTGTACCATAGTACGCGTCCTAGATATGGAGATATCTGGCCGGAACTATTTGGGGTTAAAAATACAAAAGTGAGATTTAAAAAAAATCTGTGCCTTTTGGAAGCGTGCACGCATGTAAATATCATTCGCCATGTCAGTGGCTTCAACTGGACTTTTTGTGCACCATAGTACGCGTCCTAGATATGGAGATATCTGGCCGGGAGTATTTGGGGTTAAAAATACAAAAGTGAGATTTAAAAAAATCTGTGCCTTTTGGAAGCATGCACGCATGTAAATATCATTCGCCATGTCAGTGGCTTCAACTGGACTTTTTGTGCACCATAGTACGCGTCCTGGATATGGAGATATCTGACCGGGAGTATTTGGGGTTAAAAATACAAAAGTGAGATTTAAAAAAATCTGTGCCTTTTGGAAGCGTGCACGCATGTAAATATCATTCGGCATGTCAGTTGCTTCCACTGGACTTTTTGTGCACCATAGTACGCGTCCTAGATATGGAGATATCTGGCCGGGAGTATTTGGGGTTAAAATCACAAAAGTGAGATTTAAAAAAATCTGTGCCTTTTGGTAGCATACACGCATGTAAATATAATTCGCCATGTCAGTGGCTTCAACTGGACTTTTTCTGCACCATAGTACGCGTCCTAGATATGGAGATATCTGGCCGGGAGTATTTGGGGTTAAAAATACAAAAGTGAGATTTAAAAAAAATCTGTGTCTACTGGAAGCGTGCACGCATGTAAATATCATTCGCCATGTCAGTGGCTTCAACTGGACTTTTTGTGCACCATAGTACGCGTCCTAGATATGGAGATATCTGGCCGGGAGTATTTGGGGTTAAAAATACAAAAGTGAGATTTTAAAAAAATCTGTGCCTTTTGGAAGCGTGCACGAATGTAAATATCATTCGCCATGTTATTGGCTTCAACTGGACTTTTTGTGCACCATAGTACGCGTCCTAGATATGGAGATATCTGGCCGGGAGTATTTGGGGTTAAAAATACAAAAGTGAGATTTAAAAAAAATCTGTGCCTTTTGAAGCGTGCACGCATGTAAATATCATTCGCCATGTCAGTGGCTTCAACTGGACTTTTTGTGCACCATAGTACGCGTCCTAGATATGGAGATATCTGGCCGGGAGTATTTGAGGTTAAAAATACAAAAGTGAGATTTAAAAAAAATCTGTGCCTTTTGGAAGCGTGCACGCATGTAAATATCATTCGCCATGTCAGTGGCTTCCACTGGACTTTTTGTGCACCATAGTACGCGTCCTAGATATGGAGATATCTGGCCGGGAGTATTTGGGGTTAAAATTACAAAAGTGAGATTTAAAAAAAAGTCTGTGCCTTTTGGAAGCGTGCACGCATGTAATTAAAATTCGCCATGTCAGTGGCTTCAACTGGACTTTTTGTGCACCATAGTACGCGTCCTAGATATGGAGATATCTGGCCGGGAGTATTTGGGGTCAAAAATACAAAAGTGAGATTTAAAAAAAATCTGTGCCTTTTGGAAGCGTGCACGCATGTAAATATCATTCGCCATGTCAGTGGCTTCAACTGGACTTTTTGTGAACCATAGTACGCGTCCTAGATATGGAGATATCTGGCCGGGAGTATTTGGGGTTAAAAATACAAAAGTGAGATTTTAAAAAATCTGTGCGTTTTGGAAGCGTGCACGCATGTAAATATCATTCGCCATGTCAGTGGCTTCAACTGGACTTTTTGTGCACCATAGTACGCATCCTAGATATGGAGATATCTGGCCGGGAGTATTTGAGGTTAAAAATACAAAAGTGAGATTTAAAAAAAATCTGTGCCTTTTGGAAGCGTGCATGCATGTTAATATCATTCCCCATGTCAGTGGCCTCAACTGGACTTTTTGTGCACCATAGTACGCGTCCTAGATATGGAGATATCTGGCCGGGAGTATTTGAGGTTAAAAATACAAAAGTGAGATTTAAAAAAAATCTGTGCCTTTTGGAAGCGTGCATGCACGTAAATATTATTCGCCATGGCAGTGGCCTCAACTGGACTTTTTGTGCACCATAGTACGCGTCCTAGATATGGAGATATCTGGCCGGGAGTATTTGGGGTTAAAAATACAAAAGTGAGATTTAAAAAAAATCTGTGCCTTTTGGAAGCGTGCACGCATGTAAATATTATTCGCCATGGCAGTGGCCTCAACTGGACTTTTTGTGCACCATAGTACGCGTCCTAGATATGGAGATATCTGGCCGGGAGTATTTGGGGTTAAAAATACAAAAGTGAGATTTAAAAAAAATCTGTGCCTTTTGGAAGCGTGCACGCATGTAAATATCATTCGCCATGTCAGTGGCCTCAACTGGACTTTTTGTGCACCATAGTACGCGTCCTAGATATGGAGATATCTGGCCGGGAGTATTTGGGGTTAAAAATACAAGTGAGATTTAAAAAAAATCTGTGCCTTTTGGAAGCGTGCACGCATGTAAATATCATTCGCCATGTCAGTGGACTCAACTGGACTTTTTGTGCACCATAGTACGCGTCCTAGATATGGAGATATCTGGCCGGGAGTATTTGGGGTTAAAAATACAAAAGTGAGATTTAAAAAAATCTGTGCCTTTTGGAAGCGTGCACGCATGTAAATATTATTCGCCATGACAGTGGCCTCAACTGGACTTTTTGTGCACCATAGTACGCGTCCTAGATATGGAGATATCTGGCCGGGAGTATTTGGGGTTAAAAATACAAAAGTGAGATTTAAAAAAAATCTGTGCCTTTTGGAAGCGTGCACGCATGTAAATATCATTCGCCATGTTAGTGGCCTCAACTGGACTTTTTGTGCACCATAGTACGCGTCCTAGATATGGAGATATCTGGCCGGGAGTATTTGGGGTTAAAAATACAAGTGAGATTTAAAAAAAATCTGTGGCTTTTGGAAGCGTGCACGCATGTAAATATCATTCGCCATGTCAGTGGCCTCAACTGGACTTTTTGTGCACCATAGTACGCGTCCTAGATATGGAGATATCTGGCCGGGAGTATTTGGGGTTAAAAATACAAGTGAGATTTAAAAAAAATCTGTGCCTTTTGGAAGCGTGCACGCATGTAAATATCATTCGCCATGTCAGTGGCCTCAACTGGACTTTTTGTGCACCATAGTACGCGTCCTAGATATGGAGATATCTGGCCGGGAGTATTTGGGGTTAAAAATACAAAAGTGAGATTTAAAAAAAATCTGTGCCTTTTGGAAGTGTGCACGCATGTAAATATCATTCGCCATGTCAGTGGCCTCAACTGGACTTTTTGTGCACCATAGTACGCGTCCTAGATATGGAGATATCTGGCCGGGAGTATTTGGGGTTAAAAATACAAAAGTGAGATTTAAAAAAAATGTGTGCCTTTTGGAAGCGTGCACGCATGTAAATATCATTCGCCATGTCAGTGGCCTCAACTGGACTTTTTGTGCACCAAAGTACGCGTCCTAGATATGGAGATATCTGGCCGGGAGTATTTGGGGTTAAAAATACAAGTGAGATTTAAAAAAAATCTGTACCTTTTGGAAGCGTGCACGCATGTAAATATCATTCGCCATGTCAGTGGCCTCAACTGGACTTTTTGTGCACCATAGTACGCGTCCTAGATATGGAGATATCTGGCCGGGAGTATTTGGGGTTAAAAATACAAAAGTGAGATTTAAAAAAAATCTGTGCCTTTTGGAAGTGTGCACGCATGTAAATATCATTCGCCATGTCAGTGGCCTCAACTGGACTTTTTGTGCACCATAGTACGCGTCCTAGATATGGAGATATCTGGCCGGGAGTATTTGGGGTTAAAAATACAAAAGTGAGATTTAAAAAAATCTGTGCCTTTTGGAAGCGTGCACGCATGTAAATATCATTCGCCATGTCAGTGGCTTCAACTGGACTTTTTGTGCACCATAGTACGCGTCCTAGATATGGAGATATCTGGCCGGGAGTATGTGGGGTCAAAAATACTAAAGTGAGATTTAAAAAAAATCTGTGCCTTTTGGAAGCGTGCACGCATGTAAATATCATTCGCCGTTTCCGGACCGTTATGTCGTGTAATAACGGAGTATTTCCTTGTCCATATCCTACAGAGTTTTTCAAAAAAATAGACCATATGTTTATTATTTTCAATACAAAGTACTTTTTTTTCTTTTTTATAAATTCATTTATAATTATTATTTATAATTACAATATTTAGCACATCCAGCTCGGTTTACCTATCTATCCAGCGTTTAGGGACCCGGAGTAAAATCCAACATCTATATGGAAAAGAGACAATAAATTAGTTATGGTTTAATTGACTGTGTACACGATGCAAATTCTCACATGTTATACACAAAACATTGCGAAACATTAAGTTTCATTAATCTTGCCTTGTTACTTGATGTTGTTTGATTAATGGTGTGATAGAAAGAATTCCCTCTATTGCATATTCTCCATATATTCCTATTATAATAATATTTTCACCGACTTTACAAAAATTTTTTATTTTGTAAACAAACCGATGAAATCCGTATTTAAAGGTACGGAAACGGATACACCAATACGGAGTTAAAACGTATTGTGTTCGAAAATCTATTTATACGGTCCGTTAATGTTCCGTATACGTACAAGCATTGACGGATACATACATTACGGACAGTTAACGTGCCGTAAAAGCCGGATTCATGAATCCGTACGTGCCGGAGAGTCAGTAAAAATGTTTCTTGGGTAATTTGTTTAAGTTTCTATATAGTTGTGTGTTATTTGGTATTAAAATGGGTTAATTTACAAAATCCAAGGCAATGGAGTTGCTCCCGTACGAATTGGACACCATTTGGGGGACTTGGAAATGTAGCTGTCAAATTGAAAATATTACAGCATTGCCAGTTTGAAAAAATCGATGCTGCTGCTAACTTATCGATGCTAACTGCACGCACGTAAATTTGCATGGAAATGACATAATCAAACGTTGAGAGCGTGCCGCACAAACACAGCTATTGAGTGTCTTCACTTGAGATGAAATTGTTTGGACAATTGCTTGCTATCATTTTATTGCATGTCGAGACACTAGGTCAAATGCAATGAAATGTGCAAAGAAATTTGAAAATAACACACAAAACAACAACAACGAAAATAATTTTGTTGTTGCTTTGTGTGTTGTTTTCAAATTTCTTTGCACATTTCTTTGCATTTGACCTAGTGTCTTGACATGCAATAAAATGATAGCAAGCAATTGTCGAAATGCTCTCATCTCAAGTGAAGACACTCAATTTCAATTTTATTGCAATATCATGATATCGCTGACATGCCATCGGATCTTGCAATGATGCCAGAGATCAAATGTCACTTTTAGTTTTCATTTTAATTTCGTAATAAAAAAACAACAAAAAATTTGGTAAAAAGAAATGGAAAAGTGTTTAGTTTTTTATTATTTGTCGGTAAACATTAATGTTTCATAAAATTTGGTGTTTTTCGAAGAAAAATCTATGATATTTCTTATCCATGAAATGGTCAAGTGTTCCCCACCACTTTGCAATTGATTTAATTTTGACGTTTCACTGCTATGGTTTTGACATTTCATATCATATAATTTATTGCATTTAAAGACACCGGGTAAAGACACTAGGAAACAATTTCTTCCGTGGAGGAATGAAGGAAATTACAACTCTGTTATTGAATTCCACAACTCTGATTTTTTGAAAACAGAGTCGTTCTTTAAAAATTGGCTGGCAATACTTTATTTTTCGTGGAACGACCAGATATACAAGTCGACGCAAAATAGCGGCAAATAAAAAAAATGAACAGTGTCGGCTTAAAAGATTTAAGGGCGGTTTATTGGACCGTAAACGTAAATGTGATGTAACTGTACCGTGCCGTAGCTAAAAAGTACACTTATAGATTACCGTAAACGACATTACTATTTAGCATCTATTTCATGTGTTTTTATATTTTATTCTAATTTTTTCCATTTATTTGTTAATTTCTATTCCCTATTTGTTGTTTGAATCAATTTTCTTTATTCATTTCATATTTTTTCCGACTAAAATCATTCAGCTGTTTCGATGCCGGATAGAAAATTCTGATTTCAACAGAATGATCCGGCAAGTACGTTTACATTTACGTTTTAGTAACCATTCGTATACATTTCTTCTTGTGGTTTCGAAACAGCTGATTCGTTACAGATACGTTTACGGTTGGGTAACTCAGCCTTTAAGGGCGGATTATGGGACCGTAAACGTAAATGTGCTGTAACTGTAACGTGCCGTAGCTGAAAAGTGCACTTATAGAAAACCGTAAACGACATTACTATTTAGCATCTATTTCGCGTGTTTTTTTTATTTAATTTTAAATTTTTCCTTTTATTTGTTAATTTTTATTACTTATTTGATGTTTGAATCAATTTTCTTTATTATTTTATATTTTTTCCGACAAAAATCATTCAGCTGTTTCAATGGCGGATAGAAAATTCTGATTTCAACAGATTGATCCGGCAAGTACGTTTACATTTACGTGTTAGTAACAATTCGTATACACTTCTTCTTGTGGTTTCGAAACAGCTGATTCGTTACAGTTACGTTTACGGATGGGTAACTCAGCCTTTACTGACGTTCATGTTGCATGGGGGTTACACGATCAATTTTTGCCTTTCAAGTTTCAATACACTCATACTTTTAAAAATTGAACAGCAACTTGATATCAATTTTTCTTTCAAGTCATAAGAAAACTTGACGGGCAAGTTTTAAACAGCTGATTAAATGTCTTGTACGTGGATTTGAATCCAAACACAAAAAAATATGTGTTTGGATTCATAAATCTATAATATAGAAGAAGTTCTATGGAATATGAATATTTCGCTACACCGACGAAATGATATAAAAATAAAGGCCTATGATTCCATTTCTGCTCACATGAAATGTCATGGAAATGTGACGATGGTAACTTGAAAAGAAAATTGTCTATCAAGTTGCGTGCAGCATACGTCACAGCTTCAAGTTCAACTGAATTTGACAAGCAGTATGTGTGATCAAAATCAAAATAAGTCAAAATTTTCTTTTAGAAGCAAAATAAGCTTTAAAATAAAATTCAAACTGATAATTGGAAAATTAAAAAAGTATCGGCTTACGGTGGGTCTCATACTACAGGTTTTAACTTAGGTTAATAGTTAACCCAAAAATTTGTTGTTGTTTTGTGTACATTTTTTTTGACATTTTATTTTGTTTTTAGGTAAGTTAAACCTACAGTATGAGACCCACCGTTGATATTTAAGTTAAAGTTAAACTTAAAGTATGAGACCTACCGTCAGCTGCTACTACAAGCTAACCACAGCTTTGAAGAATTAATTCTTTTGTGAATGAATTCACTACCAATCGAATACAATTTTGTCTAGAATTGAATGAATTCCTTTTATTACGTAATTCACCGACTTCGTTCAACTGAACGCGTTCATCAAACAATACATTCAAAGAATTAATTCCATTGCAATAGTTCTCTTTATTAAATCAAACGAATAAATTTAGTGAACGCGTTCAATTTTACAAATCGAACGGAAAAAAAGTGAATTAATTCCTTACTGAATTAATTCACCACAGAATTCGTTCAATTTCATTTTCGTTCAGTGAATTAAAAAAAATAAAATTACGTTCAGTGAATTAAAAAAAATAAAATTACGTTCAGTGAATTAAAAAAAATAAATTACGTTCAGTGAATTGAAAAAGAAAAAAGATAAGTTCACTGAATTAAAAAAAAAAAAACCATTCACTTAATTGAAAAACAAAAATTACGTTCGCTGAATTCAAAGCCTGTTTTCTGCCGTTCAGTAAGAGAAAACATTGTATCGTAAAAAGTTTTTATTTTTAATAGTAAAAGGCTTTATTTTTTTAATCATGTAGGTTGATAAAGTGCATCGGGTTTCTCTAAAGGCACATCTACACGAGAGAGAAAATTGCTAGAGATAGAGCAAAAACACCTCTAAATAGCTTAAATCATTCACAATAGAGCTAATTAGAGGTGTTTCTTGCTCTATCTCTAGTAGATTTCTCTCGTGTAGATGTGCCTTAACACTTAATATATATGTTATTTGTTTATTTTTACTAGCAAACGCTGTAAAATTGCTTAGTTGCAAATTTTATTTGTAAATAAATGTTTTCTTCTACTGAACGGCAGAAAACAGGCTTTGAGTTCAATGAACGTATTTTTTTTTTTTTTAGTTCAGTGAACGTATTTTTTTTTAATTCACTGAACGTAATTTTATTTGTTTTAATTCACTGAACGTGACTTTTTTTTTAATTCACTGAACGTAATTTTATTTTGTTTTTAATTCACTGAACGAAAATGAAATTGAACGAATTCAGTGGTGAATTAATTCAGTAAGGAATTAATTCCCTTTTTCCGTTCGATTTATAAAATTGAACGCATTCACCAGTGAATTAATTCATTTGATTTAATAAAAAGAACTATAGCAATTGAATTAATACGTAACAAAATAAATCGAACGAAAACAAATATGAATTAATTCCATTCAATATATGATGCTTTGCGAATTAATTCATCGAATTTTTAATTCAGAGTGTGTGTGAAATGGTAGCAAAGTATTCTTTATGCTAAATTTTTGACAGTTTTGAGGTGAATAAAATTTCACTAGCCCATAGGGCTAGTAGAATTTTTGACATAAGCATAGAAATATTTGACATTTTGAAATTTGAAAGTTTCTATATACATAAAAGAAAAATTGAGAAACAGTATATACACATATCCATACACATATACAAAATTCTGAACAAAAACAAAACAGATTTAAAATTAATTAATTCTGAACAAAAACAAACAGATTTAAAATTAACGTACCAGAAAAGAGGCAGAAGCAAATTACATTACATGGAGGTAACAATTTTTACTTCTCGGCTTCGTCTTTTTTTATGCAAAACTAAAACTTAATTTCAACGATCTGGTTTTGAGGTGAATAAAATTTCACTAGCATAGGGCTAGCAGAATTTTTGACATAAGCATAGAAATATTTGACATTTTTAAATTTGAAAGTTTCTATATACATAAAAGAAAAATTGAGAAACAGTATATACACATATACAAAATTCTGAACAAAAACAAAACAGATTTAAAATTATTTAATTCTGAACAAAAACAAACAGATTTAAAATTAACGTACCAGAAAAGAGGCAGAAGCAAATTACATTACATGGAGGTAACCATTTTTACTTCTCGGCTTCGTCTTTTTTTATGCAAAACTAAAACTTAATTTCAACGATCTGGTTTGTAGGAAAATTGCAATTAGAAAGCGCATATATTTCTTAAAAATATTTGTTTCCTTTTATTTCTTTTTTCATTATTATTTAAAACTGTCAAAAATTTTACATTGTCGAAAAAGATTTCATTTCACACAGCAAAATTTAAAATTTTTTTACGATAGAGCAAATGTTTTTCACCTTGATACTTTGCTATCGTTTCACACACACCTTCAGAATTGAAAAATTGAATTAAGGAATTAATTCTTCAAAGCTCTGAAGCTAACAAATAAAATTCGAAAATAACCGCTCATTTCGGCGGCGGCCCTACTCGCTTAAAAATTCGGCGATGGCGGCGCTCCGACTGTGCGTCAATCAACTTGTATCACTGCGCGTTTGTTGCATAGGTTTGTTGTAGGAAATTCCGCACAGAAATGGCAGTTTTTTAGAAAGTTAAACGGGAAATAAATAATATTTATTACAATAATTAATGTTTTGTTTGTGCGTTAATCGAGAAATAAATTTTAAAGTTTTAAGTGTGAGTTTAAAAAGTTTTCAATTCATTCTGAAGTTTTTTTTTCGGTTTGTACTGAGAGGTGGAGCAAAATCCAAATGGTAGAATAGAAAAGAAGAAAAAAGAATAACATAAAAACACTATAAAAAAAGAAACTTGTCAATGTGTGTGAAGAAAGTGAAATACAAAATGTGTGTGTGTGTGGCGAATAATATTTAGTTTCTTTTATATTTTCAAAAGAAATAAAATCAACAGTTGTTAATTTAAATTTAATACAAAATATAATTAAATAAAAAATTGACAAGCTATTAACCAAATGGAATTAAAAATGATAATCTATAGACCAATTTCACTTGGCTGTATAATGTCTGTAGCTGTTGTGTCTCCACTTGTATCTTGTTGCCTGTCGTAATTTGTTTATACATCAAATAACCACAATTTACAGTCAAGTCAATTGATGCATCATCAAATTTATTACAAATTATGAAAATTATAATAAAAATATAAGAAAATGTGATATTCGAACTGCTTTGGCATATTATTTAAATTGTTACAATGTTAAAAAAAAAAAAAAATAAAAAAATTTGTGTAAAAGAATTCGTCTCTGTGCTATTGTGAATGAATTGCTCCTTTTACTTTTTTGTCTTTGTGTTGTTGTTTTTTCCAGAGACTTTCTTTCAATAGAGTTGAATTCGATTTGGTTGTTGGTGTATTTATAGCAATTATAGCAACAACTAGTTTTACCTCTTGTCTTTTTTTTTTCTAATTTTGTAGAAAAATCGGAATATGAAAAATTTAAATTGTAGTGTCTATCTACAAGTTTCAATATAAAAAAATTATTTTTTTGGAAAAAGTTTATAATTGCAATAATAACAAGGTTGGCATGCAATACCGCTAAAATGTTACCGATTAAAATTCCTTTCAAGTTCGTACCGTTGCCCTTAAAGTACCGATATCGACTAACGTTTTCCTTAAAATACCGTTACCGGAATAATTGAAATGTAAACACAGGTGGCAAACACAACGGTAGATACAGGTAACGATTTAAAACCCTTTCAAATGATTGCCGTTAACTTTAAAATAGCACTAAAACCAAAAATACCGTTAACCTTAAAATACTCATCAGTCTTGCATTATCATTTGATGTGTTAAGTCATAGTTTATTCTGTTTCCTTTAAGTGTAATAAAAGTTAACAGTTTATTTTTTTCTTTATTTCTTCCCAGCCAGCAATTCCGGAGCGCTCATAAATAAGATTCTTAAATGGCTCATAGAAATGATTTTTGTTTTTTTTGAAAACACTCTTTTTTTTTTTTTGGAAGAAAATATGAACCCTCAGAAAACAAACCAAAAAGTAGTCTCTACAATCTAAAGGCTGTCTCAAAATGAGGGTTAATTTTTCGGACTCAAAGAAGATTCCAAAATTATTTAAATTTATGAGGAAAATTTCGATTTTATACGTTCTTTTTTCTGAGTCATTTCTGAGTACACAGGGGGCTCTTTTAGACGGACTACTTTCATAGGAAAAAATGCAAAAATGTTTATGTTTTTGGAGCTCATTTCTGAGTCATTAATGATCATCTTTGTTTGCTGGGTTTAATTATTGCTCTTTTTTATATCTAAATATTAAAAAAAAAGCAAAAACAAAATTAAACGCAATCGAGAAGAAGATGTTGATGCCTGCTCTGGGTATAACATGAATAGAAAAAAAATGGCCACAAACAGCTCTCAGAGAGCTAGCAATTCAAATTATTTTGCACCTCTGCAAACTATCGATGATGACGATAATGATGAAACAATTATCGAACCAGCTGTTAAAATTAACATACCACCAATAACAATCTTAAAATCTAAAATTGAACAAGTTCATGAAATGTGTAGAATATTAAAAATCAAAGATTACTCTATACGCAAAATTTCCATCGGTCTAAAATTGTTTTGCACAAATAACGTAGATTTTAATACCGTTTATGACTTTCTCACTAAGAAGTTTCAGCTCGAATATTTCACACATGCTGCTTAAAACGAAAAGCCTTATAAGGCTGTACTATTAGATCTAGATAAAACAAACCCATCAGTTGTTAAGTCCAGACTTTTAGACATGGGCCTTAAATGTATCGATGTTAAAATTGTTACTATAGCCTATGCTGGAGCCAGGGACAGTAACAACGAACAAATTATATTCATTGTCTACTTTGAAAAAAAAGTCAATCACATTAAGAGAATTAAGGCAAACCTACACAGCCATCAACTACATAAAAGTCAGTTGGGAATACCAAAAACCCAGAAAACTGACCCAATGTTATAATTGTCAGATGTATGGACACGGTGCCAGCAGATGCAATGTTAAAACATTTTGTGCCCATTGCGCCGGGAATCACAAAACTGAAGAATGCAAGTCAACCATTGTAAAATGTGCTAATTGTAAACGCCCCCATAAGGCTATGTCCCCTGACTGCCCTAATACGGAAACATATAAGCAAATAAGGCAACGTGCTCAACCAAATACTACCAGACAAAGAAGCCAACAATTCAACAACCAATCAAATTACAATGTTAATTTTCCAAATGCTTTAAATCAGAGCGAAACACCAAATCCATCTAGAACGGGTTATAACCAACCATTCACCCAAAATAACGATAATAATAATTTGTTCTCATTAGAAGAATTAAAAAATCTTACGTTTGAATTAATTTCAAATTTAAAAAAATGCAGGTCTCGTGAAGAGCAATTCGAGGTTGTTACAAACCTTGCATGCAAATTTTTGTACCAATGAACAACAACATAACGTTATTACAATGGAAAGGTCGTAGCATTCGCACTAAAAAAGACAAATTATTCCATTTCTTGGAAAAAACCAATATTAACATTTGTTTACTCTGTGAAACCTGGCTAAATAAAAAAATTACAATAAAACATCAGAACTACTACTGCTACAGATACGATCGACAATGTGGTGGAGTAGGTGGAGTAGCTATTTTAATTAAAAAACACATTCAGCATCAAATTATACCTCCTATTAACACAGAACTGATTGAAAACATAGGTGTTAAGGTAAAATCTGGTAATGACTATAAATATTTATTCTTGCTATCATCCTTGTGGGTCAACAAACAGCGACCCTAGAAGAAAACAAACATTTGCGTCAGATATTCGTAAACTAACGAGCTCAAATAAATACATATTAGGAGGAGATTTTAACTGCAGACATAGTTATTGGGGATGTCAAAAAAGTAATGGCTGGGGTAACATATTATATGAGAAACTCCAACTAAACCAAACACAAATAGTATTCCCCCACGAATATACTTATATTCCGGCTGATCCAAGTAAACAACCGTCAACTCTAGATTTTTTTCTAACTAACATATCTCAAAATATGTCCGCAGCAAAAGTTATAAATGACTTGAGTTCTGACCACCTACCAATCATTATTACAATTAATTTAAATTGTGAAATGGTAGACAATTTATGCTACGCTTTCAGCAAGGCAAACTGGCCGCATTTTATGAAATTCATAAACAGGAATCTTCCTGTGGCGGATAGCTTTAATGAAATAAACAACAGCACTCAAATTGACAACATGATAAATGTTTTCAATAATGTAGTAAAAATGGGAATAGATGAAAGTGTGCCCAAACATGGAATTGCACCAACCTCTAAACCCTTACCAAACAACATAAAAATTATGATACAATTAAGGAACGTATTTAAAAGGAACTGGAAGCGTAACAGAGTTGTTAATGATCGTCGAGCTATGACACGTTTAAATAAAAATATTACGAATGAAATAAACCACTTCAGAAACCAAACTTGGAATAACATGTTGTCCAATTTGGACAAAGCATCTTCCCCTTTTTGGAAAGTTTCAAAAATGTTAAAGAAGAAATCTAGCAATATTCCAATTTTAAAACACAACAATGTAGTATGTTTCACCCGGCAAGAAAAGGCTGACATTTTGGCTCACAACTTTAATTTGAACCACTGTATTTCATCCAATTTAAGTGATACTACTACGATTACTGAGGTTAATGGTGTTGCAAACCTTATTCGTAATATTAACCCAATCCCACAAAACTGTTACTTCACTACTAGCTGCATTTTCGACTTAACTATATCCGTTAACTTTCAAAAAAGCACAAAGTACATAAAAACGTTTTTTAGACGAAAACTAACATATTACTTTTCGTATGCACGTTAACTTACAACGTGGATAATTATCAACGTTGAAAACTCAACGTTTATACATTTTCACACCTAGCGTAACTTCTTCGCGTTACTACCTAAAAAGCTTTGCTGACGCACGTTCGATTATACCGGAACTATCATAAATACACACTATTTAAAAAAATTTAATACTCCAATCAGTTTAACGTAGATTTGTTATAAATACTTAACGTTGATAGGTATGAACGAAAATACAGCTACTATTGAAAAAGTTGGTGTAATTATAAAAAGATTGAAAAACAAAAAAACTCCAGGTTTAGACGGTATTAATAATAAATGTCTAAAAAATTTACCTAATAAAGGTATCAACTATCTAACGAACATCTTTAATGCTTGCCTAAAATTATGCTACTTCCCCAGTGATTGGAAAATCTCAGAAACCATACCAATACTCAAACCAAATAAACCTCCTGATTCTCCACTTTCTTATAGACCAATAAGTCTGCTCTCTTCTATAAGTAAAATTTTGGAAAAAATTATTAAGGAAAAGCTTATTAATTTTATCGATGCAAACAATATACTTCCATCGCAACAATTCGGTTTCAGAAGTGAACATAATACGTCTCAACCCCTACTAAAAATCAGAAAATTAGTTAAAAATAATTTTCAAATCGGCAAATCAACTGGAATGATATTGCTAGACATAAAAGCTGCATTTGACTCCGTTTGGCATAATGGACTTATTTTTAAATTGAAAAACTTCAACTTTCCAATTGAACTCATAAAAATTACTCAAAACTTTCTTCAAAATAGATCGTTCAGCGTTTACTTGGGTAAAACCTGTTCACAACAAGTACATATCATTGCAGGATGTCCACAAGGTTCCTGCATGTCGCCAGTTCTTTACAACATCATTACTGCTGACATTGCAACATTTTCCAGTTGCTTTCCGTCTATTTTTGCAGATGATACATCAATTCTTAGTTCTGATGTTTATTCAGCTGATATTATTTTCAAACTTGCAGTCTGCTCTTACTGGGTTGAGTAATTATTTTGATAAATGGAAGATTTTGGTTAACCCTGAAAAAACGCAGGCTATTTATTTTACAAGAAAACGTAAATCTTGTTTTATACCCCAGAGTTTACATCGTTTCATGAACCATGATATTCCATGGGAAAACAACGTCAAATACTTGGGCGTAATGCTTGATACAAAGCTTAATTTTAATAATCATATTCCCTATGTAGTGGACAAAATTAACAAAATTATTAGAATAATGTACCCAATTATAAACAGAAAGTCGGAAATTAACATAGACAATAAAAAACTCATCATCAAATCTATATTCCACCTAGGGTTGCCACGTCGCAAAAATCTAATAACTTGACACTTCGCAAAAAATAACTTGATTTAAAAAAAAAAACTTGACAATAAAAAATTTAATGTGCATATGTGTGCAGTAGGGTCATTCTTAATACAAAAATTTATAATTTTTGAATATACTCGCCATTTTATTAAGATTCATAAAAAAAATTTCGGTTTTTTTGGAATTTTCGGGGACAAACTCGATAGTGCTACCAGCCATTGAAGTTTGGACATAAATTGACGAAATTGATTAGTGTTTTATTTTTTCTTTTGTAGCAATTATTCCTGTATAATAATAAGAAAAAGATGAAGTCTGCAAGAAGTCGTTGAAATTTTCAAACTTTAGGCCAAAAAAGTATAGAAACTTTCCATTGTTTTCGAATCGTCAATTTGAAATTTTAACATATTTTTTTTGCTGAAACGTAAAAAAACCAAAACTTTTTTTGTTATAAATTTATTAAATGGATGATATATAATCAAAATAAAATAGCACTTAAGGTTTTTCTTGTCCCGGTAAAATTATTGTTTACCGAATTTTAAGGAAAATCGTCTTTTGTAAATCTCGACTCGCGCTCTCAAAACCAAAGATATACCTTAAGCGCCATTTTATTTTGATAATATATCATCAATTTAATAAATTTATGAAAAAAAATTTTGGTTTTTTACGTTTCAGAAAAGAAAATATGCTAAAATTTTAAAATGGCGTTGCGAGAATTATGAAAAATTTATATATTTTTTTTTGGCCTAAAGTTTATATATTTCAACGACTTCCTGCAGACTTCCCCCTCAATTCATAAATGCTTTCTAAAGTTATAGCAGGTTTACAAAACGTCATTATACCCTACACCACTACGTGGTCAGGGTATTATAAGTTTGTGCTGATGTTTGTAACACCAAAAAATATTGGTCCTAGACCCACCTTATAGTATACCGATCGGCTCAGAATTTTTTTTTTTTTTATTTCGATTTAACGATGTCCGTCTGTCCGTCCCTCCGTACGTCTGTCTGTCCATGCATTCTTGTGCGCACTGTACAGGTCGCAAATATTAAGATATTTTGATGAAACTTGGTACACCGACTTATGTTGGCCCAAGGACGATTTTGGTTAAAATCGGTCCATGTTTAGACCTAGTGCCCATATAAGGGTCCTACTAAAATTATATTCTTTATACGCTGCAGGTCGCAAATACAGGGTGGCGCAAAAATAACCTTCCGATGTTTTTTGGCTGTAATTAAAAAAAAAAAAATGAAAAACTTTGATTCTTCTTGTGGATTATTTTTATTTGGTCTTTTAATTTTTTTTACATCAAGTCGAGAATATGATTGTCATTTGAGCCCTTTTTATGGCATTTTCGAAGAAAAAAGGTCCGATGACTCCTCCAGCGAAAACAGCACACCATACAGTGACTTTGAGCGGGTGTAATGGCTCTTCGTGGGTTACACGCGGATTTTCAGTGCCCCAGAAGCGTAAATTTTGCTTATTTACGTACCCGCTAAGATGGAAATGGGCCTCATCACTCATGATTGGTGATGAATGCAAAATGGGCTCAAATGACAATCAACTGTGGCGGCGGCCATTTACATGACATCATATTCTCGACTGATGTAAAAAAAATTAAAAGACCAAATAAAAATAATTTTAATTTTATTTACAATTTCAAACCAAGCCCATAGGGCCAAATATGGCTCACAATACAACTCACTAAAAAATACTACTAAATAAAGTATATATAATTAACAACAAAGTAACAATAATTAATTTACAAAAAATAAAAATAAAAAAAATAAAAATAAAATAGAAATGTGTATAGAATTCTTTCACTTTATATTTACTTCTCCCTAATATGATTCCCTGTATAATATTGCGTTCAAATATATAAGATATAAATTAACAAATGCAACAATTAAACGTTATATAATTATTAAATTAATTTAAAGATTGTTACAGTAGGCATATTCTTTTAGTTTGGCTTTAAATACATTGACCGAAAAGTCAAAACTTCTAAGTAATAAGGGTAAAGAATTCCAAATTTTAGCTACCCTGTACTGAAATGATCGCTGAAGGATCGATGTGTTATAAAGAGGATAATTTAATTGAGGGTTCCTTAAGGAACCTGAAAGTATAAAAAGTTCTAGTAAATATTCCGGACATTTGGCCCTGAAAACTTTATAAAAATGTATTAACAACCGCGCGTGTATAAAACTTTTAAAATTGCTTCCTAGAAAGTCTACTACATAATCAGAAACGTGGTCACGGTATCTAATGTTGTAAATAAATCGAATAATTCGATTGAAAAGAAGGTTGTATCTACGCATTACACGACCCTTGACGCCTGTAAACACTTCAGCACAATACAACATATTTGACATCAGCAATGCGTGTGCAATACGCTTTTTAATATAAACAGGTAGATAAAGATTCAATCCCGACTAAAAAAGTTTTCATATAATCTTATATGATTTGATATAAAGTTAAATGTTTATATGCGTGGCTTTATATAACCATATACATTTATATTAACACTTTGGTTTTATAAATATGTTTGATATAACGTTATATATAATCATATGCGATTTGGTCTCCAGCCATATATTAAGAGATCTGCAAATATAGTTCATACATAATTATATATAATGGCATATAAGCTTTTATAAACAATCTTATATCAAAATATATACTTAACAAAGTTAATAGAAAATTGTATTAATTTTATATATAATTATATCTGACATGATATCTAATTATACAAAATTTTATAAAGTTTAATTGCAATTTTTAAATTTAAAAATAAAAATTAGAAAAACACATGTTGAAATAAATATGGTTTAAGTTCAGTTATTTAATTCTGAAAGTTATTTTTTTTTATTGTAGATTTTTAGTTGATCTGAAGATGTTTTACAATGAGTGTTAGTGAGTGGTGTCACTTGAAAATGCATTAATTGTCAACCATTGGTTCTAGGAAAGTTTTTTTCATAAGTTTTTCTCTATTGGTTGTAAAATAAAAATTGTAAATTCTATTTAGAATTTGTAATATTTGATCTTAAAACGAACAAAAATAACACTCATTGTTATTTTTTTTATTTTATAAGACACATTTTATAAGAAAGACCAAAACTCTAACCTAGAAAAAGTTGTTCCGACAAATTTTTGCAATGTTTTATTTTGTCAGCTATTTCCAAGTTTATTAGCAAAAATTTTTCTAAACATTAAGCATTAGTATTTAATATGAATGAAAAGTGATCTCAACAATATTTACTAAAATTTTATTTTAAAATCTTCATCAAATTTTATGTATTAATATATAATTTGATGCAGTTAGATAGACCCATTTTTCGGATCAAATTGTATCAGGTTAGATAACATGCTTATCTCGCTTGATATAATTATATATTCCAATATTCGGATCAAATTAGATATGGACGTATATATGGGTTTATATATGGTGATATATGATTATATAATATCTTTTTTAGTCGGGATGAATATAATCGGCGTAATGTAAAGTTAATAGTAGAACACAACCAATTTATATGTTGGTCAAAATTAAGTCGGGAGTCAATTAAAACTCCCAGACATTTAATACATTCTACAAACTCAATTTTGTCACCATTTACCATGATATCTAAATTGACGTCATACCTAGGAGATTTAAAAATCATTGCCTTAGTTTTCGCAGAATTAACACAAAGATTACAACTAGAATCCACAAGAATAATCAAAGTTTTTCATTTTTTTTTTTAAATTACAGCCAAAAAACATCGGAAAGTTATTTTTGCGCCACCCTGTATTAAGATATTTTGATGAAATTTGGTACACAGACCTATGTTGGCCCTAGAACGAAGCCTATTGATTTTGGTGAACATCGGTCCATGTTTAGACCTACTGCCCATATAAGGGTCCTACCAAAATTATATTGTTTATACGCTGCAGGTCGCAAATATTAAGATATTTTGATGAAATTTGGTACACCGACCTATGTCAGCCCAAGGACGAAGCCTATTGATTTTGGTTAACACCGGTCGATGTTTAGAGCTAGTGCCCATATAAGCGTCCCCCCAAAATTGGCTTGGTTACAAACTGCAGGTCGCAAATATTAAGATATTTTAATGAAATTTGGTTCGCTGACTCACATTATAGAAAATTTTGACACAAGTCCCATTTTAACCCATTCGAATTTCGGATCCAAACATTAGTTAAATTTTAACCAGACTGGTGTAGGGTAATGTATAGTCGGCATGCCCGACTTTAACCTTTTTATTTTTATACAAAATTTGTTCAATAAACCTCCTATAATTTTACAAAGCGTTTATGAATTTAGGAGTTAATCATTCATTTCTTATTGTTTAGAAATAAAAACACTAATAAATTTCATCAGTTTTGTAATTTTACATGTTTTTTTTTTAACTACTGATACGACAAAAATTCAATTTAACTTGACAAAATAAATTTGACCTTGGCACTTGACAAGACCTAAATTAACTTGACAATCAAGGCCATTCAAGGCCATGTGGCAACCCTAATTCCACCCCATAATGTTTTACTGTGCTCCAGTTTGGTACACGTCTGCAAAATGTCATATAAAAAAACTCCAAGTAGCACAAAATAAGCTACTTAAAATGATATTTAAACTACCATGGCACTATTTCACCCGACGCCTACATAGTCTCGGTGGCTTCGAACTCGTTCTGGATAGAATGGAAAGATTGACTCTAAATTTTAATGGAAGATGCCAACTCTCACAACATGTACATATCAATGAACTCATCTCATCATAATTTTATCTACTTTATTTTTTTTCTCATTTTTATCTTATACCTCTGCTTCATAAAGGTTTTTGTAAATTTATTTCCTTCCGTTTAATAATAATGTACATAAATTTCATAAATTAAAAAAATATATTTATATATCTAAGTAGAAAAGGAACGAAGTTCCTAAAATCTTTGCTTCTAATTCAAATGTAAATAATATAAATATTATAAGAAATAAATTGAATTGAACACCAAATTTCAAGATTAGCTCTACTTTTCGAAATAATCGTAAATTTTACTTTTATCAAAAAGACAATTTTTTCCTTAAAACTTCTTATTTATTCATACGCGTTTTCACTTTTTTCTTGGAAATCAGTTTTTGGGCTAGAAAAGCGGTTTTGTGCGTTCCCATAATTATATCATTTTGTGAGAGGATTTTTAGCTTACTCTAATTTTACCGAACTTTACCCAAAAAGTAAATGAACTCACTTAGAGATTAATCACAACTGTGTCGATTGTCGACCGACGACAGCAAAAGTCGTCACGGATAATTTAAATTCAGCGACAATCGATTGTCGACATTTAGAAAAAAATTAAAGCAAAACAAGAATATGATTGTATTTTTTTGGCACAATTCTTCACCAATTCAACTGGTTTTCCATTAATTCTTGTTGTTTTACATTTTTTTGTATTTAATTTTGCTTTTTTGCGGTAAATTATGCATTTTTATTTTCAATTATATTTCTTCTGTCAAAAAAATAATTTTTTTTGTAAACAAAGTACGAATTTTTGCAACTCTAATACGAATTTCTGCAACTCTGTTCCCTTAATTAGTTAAAAATATGGCAACTATTTGACAAATATTTTGAGTGTGTATTAGTGTGTCGTCACGAAAATAGAATAGATTCTATTACGACGACAAATCGCCGGACGACATGGCGACATTTTGCTTCTCATACAAAATATATGAAGAAGCACATGTCGTTGTCGTTGTCGACCCAGTTCTGATTAAACTCTATGCATTAAACACATAGACGACTGCGACTACACAACTACAAACGCTGCTGGCTGCAATTGTGGTCCTGGGGGGTTACCGCGTAACTCGATTCGAAAAAATTTTTCGAATTCGTAAATTTTGTACCTTTCATAAAAAGAAAAGTTTTAGCAAAAATCTTACTTCTTGAATTTGTATGTGTAGTGTACAAGTTTTAGGATAAAAATAAATTAAAAAGTAGAATTTTTATACAGATTTACATTTTTAACAATATTTGCAAGGTTTACGAATTCGAAAATTTTTTTTCGAATCGAGTTACGCGGTTACCCCCCTGTAGTCTGCTACTTATTTTTTTTGAAAATGACAGCAACGTAGTAAACAGCTGATCCTAAAAATCTGACGTTTTGATAAATATTATTCTTTTTGGTTTGTGCTTCTAAAATAATGGCTTTTTTTTTTTTTTTAACTTTATTTCTTTATTTATTGGATCTTTCTTACTTCAGAAAATAACAATAAGTATTAAAATCTTAAATCAACTAATAATTTCTGGGTCTATTGCCATTGCAATAGAAAATCCATTTTTCGTTGCGTAAAATGTTCATCTTTCATGTGGTTCCGCGAGGGCCAATGTGTCGACCCTCTTGAGGCGAATATGTCCATTATAACATAGTAGATCCTGTGCAAGAGGGTTTGGATGAGTTGTCAGTTTTCGTACATATTTAGAGCAGAAGGTTTTTATTTCGTCGCGAACAAATGGAATATTAAGGTCCTTATGAATAATCACGTTATTAATATACCACGGGTCACCAGTGATTAGCCGCAATATTTTATTTTGTCGTCTTTGTAATTTTTCTATATTAGAAGCAGAAGCTGTTCCCCATAGTTGGATTCCATAGGTCCATATTGGCTTAATAATAGCTTTGTAGAGTAGAACCTTGTAGTTTAGGTTGAGAGCAGAATGGGGACAAAGGAGCCACTGAAGCTGTAAAGTTTTAAGTTTAAGTTGTGTGGATTTGGATTCAATATGTTGAGACCAGGTAAGGCGACGATCAAGGTGTATACCAAGATATTTTATGTGATTTTGCTCAGGGATATCGATGTTATTTATCTTCAGTTTGGGACAGTTTCCCTTTTTCAAGGTGAAAGTAACATGTGCGCACTTTGTTGGATTTACTTTTATTTTCCACTTGTGAAGCCATTTTTCGAGTTCCTTAATATGAGCCTGCAGACAACTAGAAGCAATTACTGGATTTTTATGTACGCTTATAAACGCTGTATCGTCTGCAAAAGTTGACGTGTGTATCAGGTTACTAATAGGCATGTCTGAAGTAAAGATTATATACATGAGAGGACCAAGTATACTGCCTTGGGGAACTCCTGCTGTGATTTTTCTTGAGTCTGAGATGTGGTCTTTATACTTTACTACAAATGAACGTTCCATTAAATAATTTCGCAGTAACTTGTGGGTATTTAGGGGTAACAAAGAGCTTATTTTATATAATAACCCATCATGCCAGACTTTGTCGAAGGCTTGGGAAATATCTATGAAGAGTGCTGAGCAATAGAGTTTGTCCTCGAAAGCCTTTCTGATAAGAGTAACTATTCGATGAACCTGTTCTATGGTGCCATGATCCTTTCGGAATCCAAACTGATGAACGGGAATGATGTGGTGGTCGTTTAGGTATGGGGTCAACGCATTTAAAAATACTTTCTCAAAGAGCTTTGATAAAGTTGAAAGTAAGCTTATCGGGCGATAAGATGATACTTGGCTAGCGTCCTTACCTGGCTTAGGTATCATAATTATTTCTGATATTTTCCATGATTTAGGGTAGAAACCAGTTCGCAAGATAGAATTGAAAATGAATAAAACTAGTTTCAGGGCAGATGTTGGTAGCTCACGAATCATTTTTCCTGAAATTTTGTCCATGCCAGGGGCTTTATTTGTTTTCAATTTTTTAACTGCTGAAGTTAAGGACGAGAATCGAATTTTCATTGGGGAAACAACAAGGTCTTCAATAGCTGGCAAAGTTATGTCTGAGTTAGAAATATTAGGCGTGAACACTCTTTCGAGGTGATCGGCAAAAACTTCTGCTTTCTCTTTATGGGACCTAGCCCAATTACCATCGCTATAACGAATAGCAGATTCGTATCTAGTTGGGTTTTTAAGTTTTTTGGTGACTTTCCAAAGACTATAATCCGTGGATTTAGTTGGATTTAGACCTTCTAAATATGCCTTTAGAGCTGACTGTTTATCCTCCAAAAGAGCACTGTGAAGGGTTCTTTGACAGTGGTTTAGTTGACTTTTCAAGGTAGGAGAGCGATGTAGTTGCCATTGTCTTCTAAGATTTCTCTTTTCCTTTATAAGATTTTGAATAGTTGTTGAATATTTATTATTTTTAGGGCCGTCGTAGCGTTTAAAAGGTGTAGCTACTTTAGCTGCAGTTGATAATGTTTCCGAGAACACGTTTATAGCATCTTGTATTTCATCATCGGATTTCAGTGAAATATTTTGAGATACGTGTGAGCTTACATACTTTCTATATTTGAGCCAGTTAGTATGTCTATTAGGGAAACAAAAAGGTTTTTCGATGGTTTGCCCATTAAGCATTGAAATAATAGTGGGAGAGTGGTCAGAAGACAGGTCGAACAAAGAGACTGCAGAAAGCTGATCGCGTCTGATATTTTTAATGACTGCAAAATCTATTAAATCAGGAGTCTTTTGTAGATCTGAAGGCCAATAAGTGGGCTGTCCTCCAGATATAACGTCAAGTTTAAGAGATGAGATAGCTTTTAATAGCTGTCTACCCTTAGGAGTAGTGAGTCGTGAGCCCCAGAACGTGTGCTTTGCATTGTAATCTCCTGCCGCTAAAAATTTATTGCCTAGAGTTTTGTAAAAATTAATAAATTGATCATCTGTTATTTTGTGTCTTGGGGGACAGTATAAAGAAGATATGGTGGTGTTTGTGGCCGAGAGGCATATTGATGAGGCTTGAATATGATCTGTTTTATATTCCAGCATTGGAAAATGGCTAATTTGATTACTAATTATTATAGCTGCACCACCACACGCTTTACCACTTGGATGTTTTGTGTCGTATATAGAGTAACCTTTAATTCGAAAACAGTTTTTTAATGTAAAATGCGTTTCAGAAACCAGCAATATGTCAACAGACTGTGACTTTAGAAAACTTTCTACTTCTATCTTATGTTGGCTTAAGCCGTTTGCATTCCAGTAACATATTCTTATCTGGTTCATTGTTTATAGGCAAATGCTTGAAGTAGCATACCCTGATTTCTTAACAACTCCTGCATCATGACTTGCATATTTGATATAAAATTGTTCATAGTTTGTATCAGAAGCTCTATTGAGCTTTCTAAGGGCGATTTCTGTACTGATTCATTAGGAGTTCGAGATTCTGGGATTTTGTGAGCGACCAATTTTTCAAAAGGCATACTACTGGATTGAGCGATTTGAGCATACGACGTGTTATTCGTAGGATTCGGAGGTGGGTTGGAAGTATAATTGGCGTGGTTGTTATTAGTTTGACCAGAAGGCCTATGTTGTGTGGATATATTATTTTTTGAAATATATGGGAAATCATTTGACTGAAAGCGCCGGTAAGATGGTTTATTAGGAGCGTTATTCTTTATCTGTATAAAGACTGGACATCCCCTATAATTTGCAGTGAATAATGGCTGAGGAATATTTAGTTAATTTTGTAAGATCCATTTTTTTTTACAAAACAAATTATTTCCAAATGTAAATTAATGAAACCTTCAAACAATTGTAAAATATAAACAGCTGTTTCTTCAGTGTTCCCATAATGGTGATTTTCTGGTCAGAACTAGCGATTTTATTTCGCCTCTAGCGGGAAAAATTGTCTTGTTTTACATATTTTGTTATATTGTCAACACTATTTTTGTTTTGTAGCCAACAAAAATAAAAATTATCCTAATTTGACTACAGAGCTTTGAAGAATTAATTCTTTTTTGAACGAATTCACTACCAATTGAATTCAATTTTGTCTAGAATTGAATGAATTCCCTTTCTTAAGTAATTCACTGACTTCGTTCAACTGAACGCGTTCATCAAACAATAAATTCAAAGAATTAATTCCATTGCAATAGTTCTCTTTATTAAATCAAATGAATTAATTCACTGGTGAACGCGTTCAATTTTAGAAATCGAACGGAAAAAAAGTGAATTAATTCCTTACTGAATTAATTCACCACAGAATTCGTTCAATTTCATTTTCGTTCAGTGAATTAAAAAAAATAAAATTACGTTCAGTGAATTAAAAAAAAATAAAATTACGTTTGTTGAATTAAAAAAAAAATAAAATTACGTTCAGTGAATTAAAAAAAATTAAATTACGTTCAGTGAATTAAAAAAGAAAAAAAATACGTTTGTTGAATTAAAAAAAAAAAAAAATTCCGTTCACTTAATTGAAAAACAAAAATTACGTTCGCTGAATTTAAAGCCTATTTTTCGGCCGTTCAGTAGAAGAAAACATTGTATTGTAAAAACGTGTAAATGGAATACGTCATAGTCAAGCATCTACATTTTACTGGGAAGCATAAGTTTGAAAAATTAATAGTTATATTTTTTCCAAATTTATCTATATCTGTAAAGTTTTTATTTGATAAAGTGCATCGCGTTTCTCTAACACTTAATATATATATGTAATTTGTTTATTTTTACTAACGAACGCTGTAAAATTGCTTAGTTGCAAATTTTATTTGTAAATAAATGTTTCCTTCTACTGAACGGCAGAAAACAGGCTTTGAGTTCAATTAACGTATTTTTTGTTTTTTTTAATTCAGTGAACGTATTTTTTTTTTAATTCACTGAACGTAATTTTATTTTTTTTAATTCACTGAACGTGACTTTTTTTTTAATTCACGGAACGTAATTTTATTTTTTTTTTAATTCACTGAACGAAAATGAAATTGAACGAATTCAGTGGAGAATTAATTCAGTAAGGAATTAATTCACTTTTTTCCGTTCGATTTATAAAATTGAACGCGTTCACCAGTGAATTAATTCATTTGATTTAATAAAAAGAACTATAGCAATTGAATTAATTCGTAACAAAATAAATCGAACGAAAACAAATATGAATTAATTCCATTTAATATATGGTGCTTTGTGAATTAATTCATCGAATTTTTAATTCAGAATTGAAAAATTGAATTAAGGAATTAATTCTTCAAAGCTCTGGTTGACTACAGCGGCAAAAGTAGTTTTGTAGTTGCGTTGGTGTCAAAATAATCGTTCTCATATTTATTTATTTATTAAGTCTTTGGACACAAATCCTTACAGACTAGATCTATTATTTCTTAAATCTATTTGTTTATTTTTCTTCCTTAAGATAAATTTAATAACATTTTCTTAAATTCATTTATATTCAAACTAAATTCCAATAAACAATATTTACATTTTTTACAATATTGACAATCATAAGTTATGGAATTATAAAATTCTAGAGCTCTATCAATAGGTTCATTTTTCCCATATTCAGTACGATGCGTTTTAATATAAAAATATTCATGATATCTAAGTGAATAGACAGGTACACGTAAATTTATGTAACACAATAATAGCGGACAATCAATGGAACCACAAATAAGTCCATGAATGAATATAAGCGATGAATTTTTTCTACTACTTTGAAGGTGTATAAAATTGCAACGTTCAATATATGATGGCACTGGGTCATGATAATATATATCCTGCAATGCAAATTTTATAAACTTTACTTGAACCCTTTCCAGACGGTTGACATGAGTTGCTGCATAAGGACTCCATATAATAGAGGCATATTCCAATATTGGACGGACAAACATTGTGTACAATAATTTCTTAGTGTATGCATCACTAAAATCCGCGGAATTTCTTCGGACAAATGCTAAGACAGAGTATGATTTAGGAATTATATAATTTAAATGATTATTGAAACAAAAATCTGAGTCAAAAATGACTCCTAAATCATTGATTTCATTAGCTGTTGTAAGAGTAACATCTTGAATTTTATATGACGATAAAACGAGTGAGAAACATTTATGATAAGTCATGTGGTAACATTTATCAATATTAAAAGATAACCCATTTTCAAGGGTCCAAATTACAAGTTTATCAATATCACGTTGCAAACTATGTACATCATTAATGCTTGAAATCTTACTATAAATCTTTAGATCATCGGCATATAGTAGGAATTCACTGTGTGAAAAACAGAGCTGAATATCATTTATAAAAAGATTAAAAAGCAACGGTCCTAACACAATTCCCTGGGGGACGCCCGAAATAGCAATATAGGAGTAAGAAGTAATATTCTCTATTTTCACAAAACATATCCTATCAATTAAGTAAGATTTAAGCCAATTCAATAAACTCGAGTGTAGTCCCAACACCGAAAGTTTCAAAATTAACACAGAATGTGAAACCCGATCGAAAGCCTTTTTCAAGTCCGTATATATTACATCAACTTGAAATCCTGATTCCAAATTGGAATTACAATACTTCGTAAATACCGCAAGGTTAGTTGTCGTAGATCTTCCCTAGACAAAACCATGCTGCGAAGTGTTAATATAACGCTTAGACAAAAATGATAACTTGTCATAAACAATGTGTTCAAATACTTTGGATATAGTCGATAATTTACATATCGGCCTATAATTCTCTACTTTATTCTTCACACCATCCTTAAAAATCGGTTCAACCCAACTGGTTTTCCACTTAGGGATAAATTGACCAGTTTTCAACGACTCATTAAATAATAGAACAAGTGGAGTACACATCGAATGTGAACAATTCTTAATAAAGAATTGTGATAAGCCCTCAATATCAGGTTTTTTCGAATTGGTTAAATTCTCTAGTGCATACAAAACATCATCCATGTCTAGTACAAGATTTCCTAAATCTAGGAAAGGAGAATTATTAGAAAAACGTTCCACATTCGGAGTTTGAGAGTGCGAAACAAAATTATTACGAAAAAAATCGGCAAATAGACCATATTACACCATTGTAAGTCATGCTACAAGGAAATGATGAAGTACCCTTCTTTGAACGTACGAAATACCAAAAGTGTTTAGGGTTAGATTTTACAGATAATTCTACACCTAATAGATACTGCTTATATAAAACTTATTAAGAACATTAAATTCTCTAGAATAATGAGTACATCGCTGTTTATCACCTTCATCATTTGTGGCACCATACTTTTTTTGATATTTATTTCTTAAATTTTTTAATTTCTTGAGGCCCGTGGTATACCAAGGCAATTTATGGATTCTTGGTTGTACTAAGGGAACATTTTCCGATAAAATCCGTATTACATTTTGCAAAAAAATATCATAGGAATTGACAAGATTTTGGGAAAAAAGACCTTTCCAATCAATATTTATGATTTGACTATTAATTTCATTAAAATTACATAAATTAAAGTTAAAATTTAAACTATCAACATAATTTTCATATTTATAAAATTCAATTTCAATAGATAAAGCAAAGTGATGTACATTCGGCTTGGATACCGAAAAATTATATTCCTGCAAAGAACATTTAGAATCTGCATCCAAAAACACTAAATCAAGTATACGCCCATATAAACGTGTGTATTTTATTTTTGACAGGCTGTAGTCGTGAAGCTGCAGTCGTCTATGTGTTTAAGCATTATTGTGTGAAATTATTTTTTTGGTACGTTTATAACCAGAGAAGACAGAAAAAAGCAAATTCCGATGTGTTTCAAGCAAAAAAATGTTGTAAAAAGCAAAAGTAAAAAAACTTGGAAAAACCACAGTTTTTAAAAAAAAAATCAAAGTTAAGAGAAAAAATATTTTTTTGTGAGCAAAAAAAAGTATTTTTGGGCAAAAAGTACTAAAAAAAGCAATTCAAAAATCTTAAGAAAAAGCTTTTTTAAAGCTAAAAACGAAAAATCCAAAAAAAGCCATTGGCGGACTTAGGCCGGTCTGGGATGGGCAAAGCCGACCCTCGACTGCTTTTTGCCCACCCCAGAATTTTAAGAAATCTGTCTTTAATTCTTGTTCTATTATTATTATTTTTTTAATATCAGTTAATCCTGTGTTTTTGATTGGGAAAATGTCTTCTAGTTTCCTAGGAAGATGATTTGTTGGAATCTACGGGTCAGTTTTACAGCCAGAACTAATATCGATTTTTGTCTTGAATATTTCTTAAATAAGAAATGTTGTTTAAAAATGCTTACTTAAGAAATATATAAGAAACAAATCGATCTTAGTTCTAGCTATAAGAGAAAAATTTGGTCAAAATATGGGGTAAGAGTAGGTCCGTCAGAGGTGGGAGAAAATTTGAGAAATATGATCTTAGATTTTTTTTCTCCATCAAATATCAAAATTTTATACTATTTTGAGCATATAGCATTCCCTGGACGAGGTTTTCTTCAGAAAAAAGGATGCAATTTTCAGAGTTTTCTATAAAAAAACATTTGAAAATTTTATCAAAAGGGAGGGAGTTATTTTTAAAAGTCTTGTTTTGTATGAAAAAATCGCAAGCATAATGTCGAAAGTGTTTTTTAAGATTAAGGGTCTGAGAATGGGCAAATAAAGAGCCAAACATAAATGGGGCCCTTGCCAACGCCAGAAAAAGTGTCTAGGTACGCCTATGAAAAAAGCAAAAACAAGCAAATATGAGTAAAACAAGCAATAAAAAGCATAAAAAGCAAAAACAGCAATTTTATCTTCTCTGGTTATAACACCAAAGAGAGGTCAAGGAGAAAAATGCAGAACAAAATCTATTTATCAAAAATGCGACAAAATAAACAGAGCGAAGGTTGAGAGAGACGATAGATACCCACTGATAATATTAGACATTCAGTTGCTCTTTAAAGGCACATTTACACATTCGATAAAACTGTTAGAGATATAGAAAAAACAACCCTATCAAAAAACAACCCCTTCACAATAGAACAATTTAGAGGTCTTGCTCTATCTCGAGCAGTTTTCTCACGTGTAAATCTGCCTTGACAGAGTGATAAAATATAATAAGTGCGTTCCTTTACTTTTTGGGTAAAGTTAGGTAAAATGAGAGTAAGCAAAATATCCTCTCACAAAATGACAAAATTACCCACAAGTAAAGGAACGCACAAAACCACTTTTCGAGCCCAAAAATGCATTTCAAAGAAAAATGTGAAAATGCGTATAATTTTAGTTTGAAAAATTGCATAAGCACACATATTTATTTGCATTTAAAAGTTCTTATGGATATTGTTCAATTAATTATTATAAATAACACAGTTCTTTTGTGTATTGGTTTGTTTAATTTAATTTTTCAGTTGTTGTTTTTGGTTATCATTGCATCAGCTGTTAGTTTTACAATTTACCAAAGTTGCCCGAAGAAAAAGTTTGGGTAACTTTGGTAAAAAGAGAAACACAAATGCACTCTCTTGCATACTCTCATTTACCCAATTTTCGAGTACGGGAACGCTTTTTGGGTAAGTATGGGATCCCGCGGGTTCCCGCGGTAACGTAAAGGAACGGACCTAATATATAGTGCGAATTCGTACATATTACCAGTGTTGCCAACAAATTTTCAAAGTAAATGGCTAGATCAGACCCAAAAAATCGCTAGAAAATTACTAGATTTATAAACATTGTAAGAATTTAGTGATTTTATCGCTAGATTTTTGAAAAATGGTAATTAAAGTAGTTTTTTACTCAAAAATGTTTTTAATATGTTCGAAAGAAGTCTATTAAACTTTTAAATAATAAAAAATTTTACGATTAAGCTGCAAATAATGAATCCCGATTTTCATTGAATTAATATTAGTATTGAAAATATTCAAAACAGTGCATTCTACGGTGAAAAACTACATACCCATATTTTATCGAAATGTGTATTATTTAGAAAGTTTTTTACTAAAATCGTTTAAGAAGTTGTTTTTTATAATAAAAGAATATCAATATGCGAATTTTATAATATTTTTCAACATAAAAATGATTTTTAAAAATTATATTACGGCTGATAAAAAATCGCTAGATTTTTGGCTTATAGCTACAGGACAATTTTTACCGCTAGGGGCGAAATAAAATTGCTGGATCTGACGAGAAAATCGTCGTTGCATATTACCAGGTGGTTTTCAACTTGCTGTTTTGAAGATTGACATTAGGTCCATTCGATTACTGGATAATTTGTACAAATTTTTACTGGATAGCGTTCGTTTACATAAATACTCAGTAAACAGAAAGAGAGTAAAGTGACAGTTCTATGTTGAGAGTTTCTTTTTCTTGCAAATTTTTACTGGACAAATTTTTGCAAGCAGAAAAAAACACATGTTTCAAAAAAATATGTTTGTTTATTGTAAATAAAAAAAATTATTTTCCAATTATGTTAAAAAGTTTGCCGGGAATTCCCGGGAAAATAATATATTTTTCCCGGGAAAACAGGAAATTTTAAAAATATTAAATTTTTTAAATTGTTTCTGTTTCGAATAGGATTTTTTAGTTTTAGTCATAAAAATCATTTTAAATACCAAAAAAAAAATGTCATTGTTAAAATCTTTTAAAAGGGAATACATTTATTTGACACACAAATAAAATCTTTGCCAAGTAATAAGGAGCATTTCAACTAATAAAGATTTTTCCCATAACTTATTCAAAATTTAAGTAGTAAAACCTAAAAACTTGGTAAAATGTTTAAAAGAAATATGAAAAAAGCTTTGTTCCTTACAAATAATCGCCCTTACTATCTAAATTTTTCAAATGTATAATTTAGGTAAAGTCGACTTTAGTTAAAATATTGGGTGGCAGTATACCTTGACTTGGTTTATTTTTGGAGCATTCTGATTGGTTAATTTATTTTCAACCAATCAAAATATTTGAAAGTATAAATATTTTTGTAAGGTTTTCATACACAAAATGAACAAAACCGTTTGATTAAAAATAAAGTCGACTTTAAATTTAAAATACGCCTTTATATTATGGGTCAATAATTTTATAAGCAACGTGTTCATTAATAAATATGAAAAGAAAAAGACTAATGGTTAACGGTGGTATCTAAATTTGAATATGCGACATCTAAATTTGGTTCACAAAAAAAAAAAAAAAAAAATTGATTGTCATGCAACTTCTCTTGAAGAACAACAAGAATACCGTTTCAGCTAAAATTAGCAAAGTACCCGAAGAAAAAAGTGTAAGCTGAATAGGCATTAAAGGTTTTATGGTAGGGCAAACATTTCCTGAAATGGTATCCAAATTAGCCGCAGTCAATCCGCACCATAACTAGATCTTCGTTTATTCGAGAAAGTTTTTATAATAAAAACCTGGCATTGCAAAAAAATGAAACCGATGTAAAGAACATTATATTAAATTACTACATTCATGTAAAAGATATCATGATAAAAGAAATATCGAGCAATATTTCTAACAATAGGAGATTTACTATAATCTTAGATGAATGGACAAGAATATCACAAAAGAGATATTTGAACATATGTATAAACGGAAATAATTTTATAACCTGGGGTTGGTTTATATATCAGGAAAATGTAATACTGATGAAATAAGAAAAATTGTAGAAATAAGACTAGAAGAGTTTTATTTGTCTTTGGAAAATAACATTGTGGCCACCATATCTAATGGGTCAAGTGTGATGAAACGGTTTGTTTCCGACAGTCCAGTAGTGGGTGCTTTCTGCTGGAATCATGCAATTCATTTGGCAGTGCTTAGAGTAATTTATGTGAAATCAAATGTTCAACATTCTGATATTTTTACTTTGAATTCTCAATACACAGACTGAATTTGTGCTGAAATAGTGTTTTTTTTTTAACAAAACTTACTTATATAGGTGGTTTTCATTAACACTTTTGATCAAAAATATTTCCCGGGATTCATTCCCGTTTCCCGGGAAATAAAAAAGTCCGGGAAATCCCAAACCCTAGTCACTACATATATTTTGATTAGTTTTAAATGGCTTATGTAGTTACATATATGTATATGAAGTCAGATTTGGGGATATGTAATAACCAGAGAAGACAGAAAAAAGCAAAATCCGATGTGTTTAAAGCAGAGGTCGGCATCACCTATGCCCATGGGCGCTCTCTTACACCTACATAAGCTTACACCAGGGATGATAAATGGCATTTCTAAAATAGTACTAACGAGCTTTAAAAATAGTACTTTTTTGACCTCTATAGTACCAAAAATTTTTTTTCATTTAATTTTTTTATCATTATAAATAAACAAATAAAAACTCATAAAAAATAAAGAGTTCTTTTATACTATCTAACTCATACAGCAATAGAAAAACGTAAAAATTTTAGTTAAAACTATTAAAAATTAGTTAAAAATTACGTTGCATAAAAAAATTCTATCAGATTACTTTTGTAAAATATTAGTAAGATAAGTACAGGAAAAACCAAACTGTTAAATACATATACAAAATTTTAGTTATATTTGAATAAATTTTAGTTAACAGAAAATAACAATTTAACCTGCTAAAATTAGTAATAAATAATAATCAGTAGACTAAAAATCACCAAAAATTTTAAATGTAAAAAGCTTTTTTTCTATTTTTTTAATACGAATAAAAATCTAGTCTTCTGAAATCAGCAGTTTACTATTTTTAGCAACCATTTCCGTTGATTTTAGCGGGATAGACTGCTATTTTCATTCAACTAAATTTAACTTAAAAGTAACAAAAAATTTTGTAGATATAACAGTTTATTTTTGCTATTTTTACTCTACTAATATTAATATTTTTTGCAGATTTTAAAGTATAAATTGTTATTTTCAATGAACTAAAAGTTAAATATAAAAAATATATATAAAAAATATGCTAATCTTAGCAGTTTATTTTGTAAGGCCTTTTTTGCTTAATTTTTAGTAGCTTTTTCTGCTATTTTTACAGGTTTATTTCTGTGAGTGTAGGGTACAGAATTTAAAGTCCCTGATTATCGTACTTGACTTCGTTTTAAAGCGAATATTATTTTTAAGTTATTTACAGGTCTATTCCACCTTGTAATGTCATAAGAATATTTTCGATTGAACAGATTGATTGAAATCGAATCAAATGAATTTAATGATTGCATTAGGTGCATTAAGAATTCATTCGGTTCTTCGAAATAGGTTTTAGGTATTTAACTATTCAGAAATGAAAATCGAATGAGTGAATTCTTTAGGAGCTCTGATGGGGGAAAACATTTTGCTCGTTTAAAAAAATACAAAAATTTCTAGATCTCTTAATTCTCCTAATTTTTAATAATTTGTTTTGTATACATACGTATTTTAATAAAAACAAGCGAAAGAACATTTTTTATGTGTTTAACTTGAGTTTTCAATAGTAACATCTAATATTTTAAATATTTTCAGCATACTAAGTGTTTTTTATTTAAAACTCCGATATTTGAAAACACAATAATATCTCTGAAAATTAATGGTCTAATTCATAAACTTTTACAACAGTCTTATTGCAGGATTTTAAGCTAATTTGTGAAAAACAGTATTCATATGTACTTAATAATGAAGAAAATAATAAAGGTTTATAGTTGGTACTCACTAACTTTAAACCTTTTATAAAGTTTGGAGTGAGGAAGCCACCATTTAATTGCTAATTATTTCATTTTCAGGCATGAAATGATTTATTAAAGCCATCCCATCCCTAGAATGTGTGGCTTCCAACAACTTGCATCCATCAAACTGAAAAAAACTACAACAATTGCGTAGCCAATGACCTTTTTCGAAAAAATTTCCAAAAAAAATGTAAAAATAAAATTAAAAAGAAAAAAAAAAAAACAATAGTGATGTGTAGACTGTCAAAACATTTTTCGAAATTCGATTACTTTTGTAGGGTTTGAATAATATGTTCTAAAAAATTACTTTTTTACACACATTTCCATTGATTTGCTTTATAAATAAAAAAAAAATATTTTTAATGGCTTTTAAATTTATCTTAGCACATCATTAGTTCTCTAATTTAAGGAAATAAAGTTTTCACTTCCGATTACCGAGTCAATCGTTTACTAAATTTGTAAATCACTTACGACTTATTTGGGAGAAGAGAGAAAATAAACAATAGTGTTGCCAGTATCAAATCGAAAAATTAATTTATAGTTAAAATACGATTATGAATCAAGATTTCTAATAACTCCTTATTAAGCGAAATATGTACTTTAACTATAGCAAGCTTCAAATACCAAATAAATTTTGTTTATGAATTAGCACATAAAAAAGCACAAAAAATTTAATAATCGAAAAATGTGTAAATAGTACCAAGTGAGTCAGAGGAGTACCATCCCGACTAAAAAAGTTTTTATATAATCTTATATGATTTGATATAATTATAAATGTTTATATGTGTGGCTTTATATGACCTTATACATTTATATTAACACTTTGGTTTTATAAATATGTTTGATATGACGTTATATATAATCATATGCGATTTGGTCTCCAGCTATATATTAAGAGATCTGCAAATATAGTTTATACATAATTATATATAATGGCGTATAAGCTTCTCTAAACAATCTTATATCAAAAAATATAACAAAGTTAATATAAAATTGTATTAATTTTATGTATTAATTTATCTGACATGATATCTAATTATACAAAATTTTATAAAGTTTAATTGCACTATTACAATTAAAAAAAAAACTCCGAAATTGTGGATCTGGTTTCGAAGTTTGCACTTTGATATATAAATAAATGTTTATAATTGAATTTAACATATATTTTTCAAATAGTTGGCGAAATACTCTTTATTAAACTAAAAATAATTTTAAAGACATAAATAAGGGAAACATTTTTTTTTCATTGTGAAATTAAAGGTCGAAATAATTATTTTTACTTTTAAATTTAAAAATTAGACAAACATATGTTGAAATAAATATGGTTTAAGTTCATTTATTTTTCCGTAAAATTAATTGTAAAAGTTAATTTTTATCATGTTGGTTTTTAATTTTTATTTAAAAAAATAAAAATAGTTTTTTTCGACCTTTCTAATTCATTAATTAAAAATTTATTAATTCAGTTCGAGGCCTATTTCCTTATTATGAATTAACATAATAAGTACTTTTTTCAAAAACTGTTTTTTTTTTCTTCATCAGGATACTCTCCTGACAAATACTTTTGCATTCAAAAAACCTCTACATATTCAGGAATGAAAAGACGATCGTTTCGGGGATTTTCCAGGTCCCCTTCATCAGTTTTCTTTAGAAAGTGGTGGCGTAATCCCCGAAACGATCGTCTTTTCATTCCTGAAAGTGTAAAGGTTTTTTGAAAGCAAAAACTTTGTGAAGTATTTGTCAGGAGAGTATCCTGATGAAGAAAAATAGCAGTTTTTGAAAAAAAGTACTTATTATATTAATTCATAATAAGGAAATTGGCCTCGAACTGAATTAATAAATTTCTAATTAGTTAATTTTTTATTTTATAAGAAAGACACATTTTATAAGAAAGACCAAAACTCTAACCTAGAAAAAGTTGTTCCGACAAATTTTTGTAATCCCAAGTAAAAAAAAAATTATATGGAGCCATATAAAGTTATATTTAATTATATATAATCTTTTATGTAATTAGATATAATTATATCCGAAAAATGAGAACGTCTTATTGTATCATATTGTATCGAATTGTATACAATTGTATACAATTTGGTACAATTGGATACAATTCGATACAATATGATACAATTGTATCCGAATTTTGTCCTCATCCAATTACATAAAATTATATCTTTTTGTATAAAATTATATAAAATGTTATAAAAGTGGACATAGTTTGATACAATTATACCTAAATATTAACCCTATATTTTCTCCATAATATATATGACCATATCTAACAATATACAAAATTATATTTTTAAATAAAAAAAGATATACAATATCTGGAGATCAGACCTGAGGGATTTCAATTACAATTACTTGTAATTTGTAATTGAAATTACAAGTAATTGTAATTGAAAATATTAAATTACTAGTAATTGTAATTGAAAGTGATTTCAATTAAAAATTTCAATTACATTACATTTAGAATTAAAAAGTGTTTTTTGTTAAAATTTTGTAGAAAAATCTGACTGGGATTATTTATTTTCCCATTAATTATTTATTTTCCCAAAAAATGTAATTGACATTTTTCAAATTACAAATTACTTGTAATTGTTCTTTTTTGAATTACAATTACAAATAATTTGTAATTGTAATTGAGTTTTTTTCAATTACAATTACATGTAATTGTGTAAATGCATGTGTAATTAATTACAAAATGAAATGATTAACCCCCAGGTCTACTGGATATCCTATAATTTCGATAAATCTTCCATTACTTTTATCCAGATTTACCATGACAGTGCATTAAACATGAACAATTTTTTCTTTGTTTTTAGTAATTTTAAAATAAGGTTAACAACACTGAAATTTTTAACTTAATAGGATTGTGATATACAACCAAGATATAAGAGATCAGTCAAGTGTGCGTTATAGTATAGAGAATTTCATATTAAAGCTTCAGTATTGTTAATTTTATGGGCGCGTTAGCCATTTTGACTCATGCTCCTAAACAAAAACAAATTACTCACGCACGAGCATTTCGTGTCTTACTCACGCAGACATGAGTATATTAAAAACTTACTCACAATCAGAAAATTCTCACGCAAAACATTAAAAATTACTAAAAACATATGATTCAAAAAATAAACTCACACACGAATCATACTCACGCTCACGTACGAATTATATATTGTCACGCTCACGGGCGAATTACTTTGGTATAGTAATTATTACTCACGATCACTTGTGAATAACTTCACTCACGATCGTGTCATGCGCCAATCCCTAGTAATTACTAAATCTAAAACTAGTTCAAAATCATTTTTAATATGGAACCACATTTAATACAATGCGGTTTTAAAAGGACCTTATTTATTTTTATATAAAATCACTTTGAAAAAATTGCTAATGTGGGATGATATATAATTATAGATGATTTTATAAAGAACGTTAAATATTGTAGATATGAAACCATACTAAGTTATATATGGGTTCATATGCGTCAATATATAATCATATATAACACCTATTATATTATATTTCTTAAATGGCTCCATATATAGTTTTATATTATTATGTATAGTGTCATACTAAATTATATATAAAGGTATATGTAATTATATCTTTTATATATTACTTTAAGTACTTATATATAGCACATACACTTATATGTAGGCCAGTATGTAATAATATAAAATCACATATGTCTCAATATTAAAACCTTTGAGGAAAAAATATTTAATATATGACTATATAAAAGTCTATATGCTTCAATTTAAAAGCATATGTGGCCATATCTAACTATAAGTTACTATATGTAATTACATAAAATAATATATGATTATATCAAAACTTTTTTACTCGGGATGTTTTATTTTGTCAGCTATTTCCAAGTTTATTAGCAAAAATTGTTCTAAACATCTAGCATTAGTATTTAATATGAATGAAATAAGTGATCTCAATAATATTTACTAAAATTTTCTTTGAAAATCTTCATAAAATTATATGTATTTATATATAATTTGATGCAGTTAGATAGACCCATTTTTCGGATCAAATTGTATCAGGTGAGATAACATGCTTATCTCGCTTGATATAATTATATATTCCAATATTCGGATCAAATTAGATATGGACGTATATATGGGTTTATATATGGTGATATATGATTATATAACGACTTTTTTAGTCGGGATAGTACTTTTGAGGTTGCAATAGTACCACAAAAAGTACTATAGTACTAACTTTATCATCCCTGGCTCACACATAGAACAAAAAATAATCAATCGCATACAAGATTTCAATGAAGTAGGTTGTCACATAGCTTGTTTGCAACATTTTTTACACTCTGCATAATGTTTATTGATACATTTTTTTGGTAATTTTTTTAAAGCTTTTTTGTTTTTAATTTTTTTTGTGTTGTTGTTTTTTGATATTTGTTTTCGTAGTTGTTGTTTATTTTAAATTTTTATTTTATATTCCCATTATAAACATTTAAAATTTTCGAATTATTATACAAACGTTCTTTGTCAGTGCATTGAGAGTTTGAGGCTGCAACTCACTCATACAAGCACAAAATAAGGTTGATATCTTTGCCGATCCCTGGTTTAAAGCGAAAAACGATTGTAAAAAAGCAAGAAAAAACCAAAAGTAAAAAACTTGGAAAAACAAAAGTTAAAAAAAAAAACATTCAAAGTGAAAAGAAAAAATATTTTTTGTAACCAAAAAAGTATTTTTGGGCAAAAAGTCTTAAAAAAAGCAATTCAAAGGCCAAAAATCTTAAGAAAAAGCTATTTTAAAGCTAAAAACGGAAAATCCAAAAAAAGAAAAAAGAAGCAAATATGAGTAAAACAAAAAACAAGCAATAAAAAGCATAAAAAGCAAAAACAGCAATTTTGTCTTCTCTGGTAATAACATCAATTACCATACAAAAAATTCGTTGAAAAAATAATATCAGATGTACAGTAGTCCCCGCTTAAACGCGCCTTCAAAAATATAGAGTTTTCTGCGCTTTTAAGAGGGGAATCATTTATCCGAAAATTCGGGTAAATGCGCAATAACGCATTTAGGAAAATATTATTGTGCTAATTCATAAACAAAATTTATTTGGTATTTGAAGCTTGCTATAGTTAAAGTACATATTTCGCTTAATAAGGAGTTATTAGAAATCTTGATTCATAATCGTATTTTAACTATAAATTAATTTTTCGATTTGATACTGGCAACACTATTGTTTATTTTCTCTCTTCTCCCAAATAAGTCGTAAGTGATTTACAAATTTAGTAAACGATTGACTCGGTAATCGGAAGTGAAAACTTTATTTCCTTAAATTAGAGAACTAATGATGTGCTAAGATAAATTTAAAAGCCATTAAAAATATTTTTTTTTATTTATAAAGCAAATCAATGGAAATGTGTGTAAAAAAGTAATTTTTTAGAACATATTATTCAAAGCATACAAAAGTAATCGAATTTCGAATAATGTTTTAACAGTCTACACATCACTATTGTTTTGTTTTGTTTTTCTTTTTAATTTTATTTTTACATTTTTTTGGAAATTTTTTCGAAAAAGGTCATTGGCTACGCAATTGTTGTAGTTTTTTTCAGTTTGATGGATGCAAGTTGTTGGAAGCCACACATTCTAGGGATGGGATGGCTTTAATAAATCATTTCATGCCTGAAAATGAAATAATTAACAAATAAATGGTAGCTTCCTCACTCCAAACTTTATAAAAGGTTTAAAGTTAGTGAGTACCAACTATAAACCTTTATTATTTTCTTCATTATTAAGTAAATATGAATACTGTTTTTCTTTGAAAGTTGTTTTACACGATCTACATACTTACAAAAAGCTGATTTCTTTTCTTTAAAGCAATCTGTTCCTTAAAATTTTAAGTTTTATATGTTTAGATAAAATATTTTTCTACCTCAAGTTTGAGTTTTCCAATCATCATTTTTTTATTGCAGACAACTGCAATCTTTTTGGAACAACAAATAAAATTTTACATGATAGTATCATATTAGAATTTCTAACTAAATATATGAACATATAGAAAGTCGGAAAAAAAAATTTTTGTATTTTTTAAATGCAAAAATCCAAATAATTTTTTAAAAATAAAAAATTGTAAAATTAAAAAACTATATATAAAAAAAAATATAGAAAGTCCGAAAAAACAATTTTTGCAAAAATTAAAATATTTTTCTAAGTTTTAGTTGAAAATAATTTTAGTTTTAGGATAATATTGTGTTTAACAAACATTTTTTAAGTATTTCTATACCCTACACCACTACGTGGAGAGGGTATAATAAGTTTGTGCTGATCTTTGTAACACCAAAAAATATTGGACCTAAACCCACCTTATAGTATACCGATCGGCTCAGAATCACTTTTTAACGATGTCCGTCTGTCTGTCTGTCCATGCATTCTTGTGCGCTCTCTACAGGTCGCAAATATTAAGATATTTTGATGAAATTACATAGGTACACTATCTTACGTCCAAGGATAATGCCTATTGATTTTGGGTAAAATCGGTCCATGTTTAGACCTAGTGCACATATATGGTCTCCCCAAAATTGGATTGTTTACACGCTGCCGGTCACAAATACGAAGATATTTCAATGAAATTGAAAATGGCACACATTTTTCCCAAGGACAAAGCCTATTGATTCTAGATAGGATCGGTCCATATTTTTACCTATCGCCCATATGAGCTATATTTCCGATTTTCTCTTTTGTCATTTTATAGAAAATTTTGACAAAAGTCAACTTTAACATTAGTTGGCTTTTAACCAGACTGGTGTAGGGTATTATATAGTCAGCATGCCCGACTTTAACTTTTTTACTCCTTTTTTTATAACGATTTTTTTACTCAGTAGCATTGCAGCTCCACAATGCGTATGTATATTTTTATATCACATTCTTTGATAGTGTTAATTTGCGAGCTATTTTTCAAATTTTCTGACGTTAAAGCTTAAAGCAAAATAAAATTTTTGAATAAAATTCAAAAATTCTACAAATTTTATGTTGAGTTTAGTTATGGAAATAATATAAAAATAAAATTAAAAAAAATCATAACCCGCTCGGGTCCGGCAGCATGTTAACGTTCGAACTTTAATTCCTAATATCTCCGCTAGGGGCTGCTGCAAAGCTATAAAAATAATAAAAATATTTCTTTGGCATATATCTATATTTCCACGAAGTTTGGTCGGAAAATTCCCTGCCATTACAATTCAGTAGGGTTTGGGATTTCCCGGACTTTTATTTCCCGGGAAACGGGAATGAAAAATTTTGAACAAAATTGTTAATGAAAACCACCTATATAAGTAATTTTTGTTAAAAAAAAAACACTATTTCAGTACAAATGCAGTCTGTCCCAGCAAAATCTTTCATTACCAAATAAGTGGTTATATAATAGAAATTCATAGCTCCGCACAACTTATTTTTTGGCGTCTAAACTCATTATTTTTGTTTGGCGTGGTCGTTTTTATAAGTAGTCTCGCTTATCCGCTCGCTTACGAAAAAATGAGAAATAAGTAGTTATGAGATTTTGAATAATAAGTGGTTATACACATGCTTACAAAAAGTTGAATTATAAGTGGTTATCCGATTGCTTACTTAAAAATAAGGAGTTAAGCAAATACTATTAGCTTAAGGAAATACATTCAGAAAAATTAAGTTTTTTCTAGTGTGTAATTTTAGGACTCGTCATAAAAATTTAAACATAAAACATATTTACATATAATAAATAAAAATGTATAAAATTTAACTGTGTAACAAGTACTTATTTAAACTATTACGAGTAAGTCATTTTTATTTTTTTTTATTTTTTTTTATTTTTTTTTTATTAAATCTTCATTTACATAACCGAGCCCTTAGGGCCTTATATGGCTAATTAAAGCTACTAAAAAATATATAACAGACTTCTATATATGTAAATATATGTTAAGGCTAATGTACACAATAATAATATATAAACGCAAAATTCAAAAAATTAACATTTACACGGGATCAATTAATACAATAATATATTTAAAAATTAATTAGATCTAAAAAAAAAAAATAATAAATGAATGCTGCAAGAATAAATTCCAGAAACAGCTGAACTCTCACAAGATAAGCTTTCAAAGTTTCATTAAAAAGGCGTACATACTAAAGCTATCCATACATCAGCAATACCATTGCGCAACCTCTCCATTTAAGTCCCCAATCTACTAACACACATGGTATTAGAATAAAGAACTAAAACGAGAAGCTGTACAACAATATTGCAAGTATATGGCCAGACTAAAGAGATGGAACATATAATTTCCACTTAAGACTCCAATACATGCAATTGTGCAAATTCTACTAATTTAGATTTAAACACAATCAGCGAATAAGTAAAATTTCTCAGTTCCCTAGGCAAATCATTCCATAAACTCGACACACGAGTTTGAAATGATTTTTCAAAAATACTTAGATGTCTAATGGGTGGAATAATTTGGGGATTTCGAATTGAACGAGTAAAATGAAATTTATCAACAATGTATCCCGGGTATCAATTAACGATAGATTTATAAAAAAATAATAATAGCCTTATGCTTATGAAATTTTCAAAAGACGATCCTATAAAATTAAATGTATGTTGAGATACATGATCTCTTCTTTTCAAATTAAAAACGTAACGAATAATCCTGTTAAAAACAAGCTTATATTTCCTCAGCGCGAAACTTCTAGTACCCGAAAAAACCTCCACCCCGTACAATATATGCGGCATTAAGATAGCCGTGGCTACACGCCTTTTTATTGAACAAGGCAGATAAATATTCAATGAATACAACCTTTTTAAAAGAAAGGATATGCGAGAGGACAAGTAATTTATGTGTGGAGAAAAATTCAGTTGGTTATCCAAGACAAGACCTAAACATTTCATCTTATTAACAAACTCAACAGGAATACCACCAATAGTAATACTCATGTCATTTGTAGCGAATCCAAACCCCATTAACTTCGTCTTGACTGGATTGACACAGAAACCATTATCGGACGACCATGACACAACTTCCCGCAATATAAAATTGACGCCCTCCTCCAACACATCGACAAACTCAGTATCAAAATAGCAAAAAAATTGCACATAATCAGCATAAACATAAGGCAAGCAGGAAACACCATTAAAAGAACGCAAAAGATCATTTATATACACCATAAACAAAAGTGGGCCAATAACAGATCCCTGCGGGACACCACTAGTGATCTAGTGATATTTTATATTTAGAAACAATGAATACAATAGGCCGTTATTAGGAAGTCATTATTTTATATTATAAAATAATGCAAAAGGTAATAATATATCATTTTTGGTAATGCAGATAGTAATGAGGTGTCATTACCAATATTTTGCTGGGGTGTAGTGAGAATTCAAAGTAAAAAATATCAGAATGTTGAACATTTGATTTCACATAAATTACTCGCAGCACTGCCAAATGAATTGCATGATTCCAGCAGAAAGCACCTACTGTCGGAAACAAACCGTTTCATCACACTTGGCCCATTAGATATGGTGGCCACAATGTTATTTTCCAAAGACAAATAAAACTCTTCTAGTCTTATTTCTACAATTCTTCTTATTTCATCAGCATTACATCTTTCTGATATATAAACCAACCCCAGGTTATAAAATGAATTATTTCCATTTATACATATGTTCAAATATCTCTTTTGTGATATTCTTGTCCATTCATCTAAGAATATAGTAATCTCCTATTGTTAGAAATATTGCTCGATATTTATTTTATCATGATATCTTTTACATGATTGTAGTAATTTAATATAATGTTCTTTACATCGGTTTCATTTTTTTGCAATGCCAGGTTTTTATTATAAAAACTTTCTCGAATAAACGAAGATCTAGTTATGGTGCGGATTGACTGCGGCTAATTTGGATACCATTTCAGGAAATGTTTGCCCTACCATAAAACATTTAATGTCTATTCATCTTACACTTTTTTCTTAGGGTACTTTGCTAATTTTAGCTGAAACGTTATTCTTGTTGTTGTTTTCTTCAAGAGAAGTTGCATGACCATCAATTTTTTTTTTGTGAACCAAATTTAGATGTCGGATAACCAAATTTAGATACCACCGTTAACCATTAGTCTTTTCTTTTCACATTTATTAATGAAAACGTTACTTATAAAATTATTGACCCTTAATATAAAGGAGTATTTTAAGTTTAAAGTCGACTTTATTTTTAATCAAACGGTTTTGTTCATTTTGTGTATGAAAACCTTACATTAATATTTATATTTTCAAATATTTTGATTGGTTGAAAATAAATTAACCAATCAGAATGCTCCAAAAATACAAGTAAAGGTATACTGCCACCCAATATTTTAACTAAAGTCGACTTTACCTAAATTATACATTTGAAAAATTTAGATAGTAAGGGCGATTATTTGTAAGAAAAAGCTTTTTTTCATATTTCTTTTAAACATTTTACCAAGTTTTTAGGTTTTACTACTTAAATTTTGAATAAGTTATGCGAAAAATCTTTATTAGTTGAAATGCTCCTAATTACTTGGCAAAGATTTTATTTCTGTGTCAAATAAATGTATTTCCTTTTAAAAGATTTTAACAATGACATTTTTGTTTTGGTATTTAAAATGTTTTTTATGACTAAAATTAAAAAATCCTATTCGAAACAAAAACAATTTAAAAAATTTAATATTTTTAAAATTTCCCGTTTTCCCGGGAAAATACATTATTTTCCCAGGAATTCCCGGCAAACTTTTCCCGGGAACCCCAAACCCTACAATTCAGGCATGTAAGGGTTAATCGATCAAAATAGAAATCCGAATAATTGACAACTCTAATATTTGTACCACTGGTTCAGTCCCATTTTCACCTGTCTCGGGACAGGTACTTTCAGACCGATATTCTTTTCACCTGTCACAGGACCGGTACTTTAAGACCAGTTGCGATTTCACCGGTTACGGGACAGGTCACCGGGTAGGTACTTTCAGACCGGTCCTGTTTTCACTAGTCATGGGACATATCCATCCAGACCGGTCCTGTTTTCACCGGTCACGAAATGGGTCACAGGTAGGGAATGCATCCCGGGATTCCCGGGAAATTAACATTTTTCAGTTCCCGCATTCCCGGGAATTTAGACCGGGAATACCGGGATTTCACAAAATACAATTTAAACTAAAAAGTTGATTATTTTGAAATAGTAAAAATGTTACATTAATTTGTATATTTGATCGAACTTTTTAAGTATCTTTTAGTGCCTTTTTTAAGCAAACGGAATTCGAGAAGTCGCTTAACTTTTTAAAGAAAAACAATCAAATAGTTCATGTATGATAAATTTTGTGCTATAGAGAAGTAAAGAAATATTCATCTAGAGCAGCGGTCCCTGTAAGTTTTGCTTCACGGACCCCTTGAGACATTTCCACTAGCTCACGGACCCCCAAACCAGTGTTGAGCGAGAAGTACTTTATAAATTATGGGGCAAAATTAATAAAAGCACCTGCTTGTTTTAAATGATGGTCAATTTTAAGCAGGAATAAGGAAAAAAAAAAACATTTTTCAAATCAACATTTTGCTAAATAATTTAAAAATTATAAAAAAAAATTGTTTTTTTTAATAACTTGTTTTATGTTTTTTGTCGGAACTCTTCGCGGACCCCCTGGAATTCTGCTACGGACCCCTGAGAACCATTTGGGAACCGTTGATCTAGAGAGTTTAAAAAATTTTTCGAATTTGATAAAATTAATTTCTATAATTAATTTATTTTTTACGGACAACTTTTTTTTGTCTAAAATCTCTTTTTCTTTATACAATTTTTAAAAAATATATAATTGGATTTTTATAATTGCAATGATAAAAAAAATTAACTTTTTCCAATTGAAAAAACCATTTGCAATTTCAAGAAAAACTATCCACGGCCTGAGCTTTTCATTGCAATGCAAATATTACATTTTCTTTTTGAAAGTTTTAAAATTATTACAAAAAATCAAGGTTGGTTACCGTTATCGTTATAATACCGTTATCGCTAAAATACCGTTTCAAATTGAATACCGTTACCGTTATCGATACCTCTAAAAAAATTCCAAATACCGTTATCGTTACCGATACCGTTATGTTTATGGGTAGTTACCGGTATTTCACCGGTATTTATTATTTTATATAAAAATTACAATTTTTTTATTTTTTGTTTTATAATCTGGAGTGTTTTTTTACAAAAAAAATTTATAGATAATAATATTACTTATTAAAACTACCAGTATTGAATTTATAGCTTAAAATGTGTATTTTCAGTACTTAAAATTAAAAATATGCCATGTTTTTACTTGTTTCTATATGTTTTTAACATAATTTTTAATACCGGTAAGTACCGGTATTGCTATTTCGGTAACGGTATACCGTTACCGAAACAGTCTTAAATACCGTTACCTTTACCGTTACCTAAACAAACGAAATCCGATACCGTTACCGTTACCCTTACCGTTATTCGTTTCGGTAACCAACCTTGCAAAAAATGTGTTATTTACTTCTCTAGCGGGATCCCGGGAATTCAAAATAAATTTCCCGCTTTCCCGGGAAATTAAAAAGTGCGGGATTTTGCATTCCCTAGTCACAGGGCAGGTTCCTTCAGACCGGTCCTGTTTTCACAGGTCACGGTACGGGTACTCTCACTACAACTGACCCCTGTTTTCCCACAGGGTGGTTTTAAAAATAAAGTAGAAAATTCATTTGGGATGATTTACCTCCGTTTGCGAAAAGCATTGTGCCAGTATTTGTTTCGACTTTGGTGGCAACAAATAATATAAAAAAGAAATAATACCACCAAAAATTAAGAACAAGTTTTTAAAATCCTAATAAATCGTATAGTTTTATATTTTTTGTTGCTATTTTTACTAATTTTATTATAAGTGAATTTATAGTACAATTTTAAAAGATTTAACAAGTGGGGTGCAATTGTTAACGAGCCATAAGATAGCTTTGTTTGTGCGGCAAGCTATCAACGTTGGCTTATGTCATTCCCTTACAAATTTGACATTAGAAACTTTGAGAGTTAACACTAAACGTTGACTAATGTCAAATTTATATGGGAATAACATAAGCCAACATTGATAGCTTGCCGCATAAACACAGCTGATATAAATTTATTGGGACCCAAATTAAAATTAAATAAATTAATCTCCATTTTCTCTAAATAGGGAGTAGAGAATAAAAAATTAACAACACAAGTTTAAAGTTAAACAATAACAGAAAAAAAGGAAAATTTAAAGTGTTTACATTTAAAATTTAATAAAACTAAATGGAAACTAAAATTAAACATCCGGAATTAAAGCGACAACAAAATCCAAAACAACAACATCAACTTATTCTACAAAAACACAACTATAACAAAGTGCCAACATCCTCCTAGTACTGCTGCTCTCAATCAGACCTGCGACATCAAAAATAAAAAAAAACACGTCATCATCGAAATTTTCTCAAGTGCTTCTTTTTGTGTCTCCTTGAAATTTGTAAACAAATTTTATTTGTTGTGTTCTTAACATTCTGCATTTTTTTAGTTTGTAACTCCAAAATCATTTATAAACATCCTTTTACAAAACTCATTCATTATGGGCAATTGTTTACGCACAGAAAAATCTGACATTGATAAAACGCATGTCGATCAACGTAATCCCCTCGATGACCCTGCCGCTGTTGGCGTGCCGGGTGTACCACAAATAACTTTGCCCATCGGCCAGCCACAAGAACAAATTCGTCCTGTGCCTCAGATACCAGAGAGTGATACTTCCAATGCCAATGCTAAAATATTTGTAGCTTTGTATGATTACGACGCTCGCACCGATGAGGATTTAAGTTTTCGCAAAGGAGAACATTTGGAAATACTGAATGATACACAGGTAAGTGGTTATGATTTTTATTAAGAAGTGGTCCAAGTAGTTTTTCAATTTAATAAAATTTGGCACACCTAAAAAGTAACCCAACTATCAAATGCCAAATTTTATCCGAATCGGATAAAAACTTCGGATATCCTTCTAAAAATTTTCCGGTTTTACGGAAAAACTATTATTGCTATCTAAAACTATATGTTATTAATTTTTTTCTTACAAAATAAATTATTTAAGAATAACATCTTACATAAATGGTTTATGTTTATCATATTAGTTGCGTTCTCCAATAAATTATTTAAGAAGAACATCTAAATTGCATGTCCTTACAAAATTTAAAATTTATATGGGTCATTCCATCTCAAATCGACCAATGGTTGGACTCGACCCTTTCGATTTGAATGAATTTTGGTCAGAACTTTTCTTTCATCATATGTGACCTTCTCCGAGAAAAGGGATCTAGTGTGTGAAAATGAAGTTTTGAGAAGAACGCATTTAAAGTTTCTTTTTCTCATTTTTATCGATTTTCCCAAGTTCGTTTTGTACGTTTTTATGGGGTAAATAAAATTTTATCAGAAATCTAACTCATTTCATCTTATTCTACACCCTTTTAGGTGCCAGAATCCACTCTTAAGTCCAAACCCGTTTTTTGACACACTAGGTCCCTTTTCTCCGAGAAGGTCACATATAACGAAGTTTTGCCAAAAGAAAAAAATTACAAATGTTTTTTCAAAAGATATGTAATATTTAAAATTTCAAAAAATGTCATAATTTTTTGCTTTGTTATGAGGTTATTGAAAATTTCAGGATCTTTTGAGATCAGTTAGAGATTTTATTTAAAAAATATTGAGCAAAACCAAAAATAGATTTTTAAGTTTTTGGATTTTTAAAATTGAAAAATTTTTAATTTTTTTATTTTTCAATATTTTTTGTTTAATATTTTTTTTTAATACGGCTAAATATTGTCTTTAAAACGAGCTAAGAAGCTATTAGAGTTTTCGAGATATTCAAAAAAGAACCTCGTAACAACCCAGCTAAAAATCAACATATGAATACATATGTACAGGTTAAATGTATGTTCATGCATGCTCATAAACATGCATTCATGTCCATACACGGATACATAAATGTCCACACATGTGCATTAATGAAATTTGAGGTAATATCTACATGCAAGATCATGCATGTTCATGTGTGTTCATGCGTGTTCATGTGTGTTCATGCGTGTTCATGTGTGTTCATGCGTGTTCATGCGTGTTCATGTGTGTTCATACATGTACACTAGGGCGGGTCAATTTCTGAGACAAGAAATCGTAGGGGGGGGAAATGTATGTTTTTTGGGAAAAGGTACTTTTCTTTTGGAAAAGGTACTTTTTTTGAAAAAGGTACTTTTTTTGAAAAAGGTATTTTTTTTTGAAAAAGGTACTTTTTTTGGAAAAAGGTACTTTTTTTTGGAAAAAGGTACTTTTTTGGAAAAAGGTACTTTTTTGGAAAAAGGTACTTTTTTGGAAAAACGTACTTTTTTGGAAAAAGGTACTTTTTTTGGAAAAGGTACTTTTTTTGGAAAAAGGTATTTTTTTGGAAAAAGGTACTTTTTTTGGAAAAGGTACTTTTTTAGGGAAAGGTACTTTTTTGAATAAGGTACTTTTTTTGTCCCCTTTTTGCCCCTCCCGATAAGAATTTCCAAAAATGCCGTCTCAACGGACGTCTACACCGGTCGAGGAACCTACATACCAAATTTCAACTTCATAGCTCAGCAGTTTGAGCAGGCCGTCAAGGGGGAGACTTTTTCCCCTTTTTGCCCGTCCCCGTAAAAATTTCCAAAACTCCTGTCTTGGTGGATGTCTACGATAGTGGAGGAACCTTTATACCAAATTTCAACTTCCTACCTCCAGCGGTTTGGGCAGGCCGTCAAGGGGGGCCTTTTTCCCCTTTTTAACCCCCATTTTTACAACGTCCCTGTCCAAAATTCCAGAAAGTACTTTCCAGAAAAGTTGGCCCATACTCCAAGGAACACATATCTTAAATTTCAGCTTTCCAGCCAAAGGGGTTCAGGCAGGCCGCCAAGGGGGAGACTTTTCCCCTTTTTGTCCGTTCCGGTAGGAATTTCCAAAAATCCCGTCTTAGCGGACGTCTACACCGGAGGAGGAACCTGCATACCAAATTTCAACTTCCTAGCTTCAGCGGTTTGGGCTGGGCGATGTTGAGTCAGTCAGTCACGTTATTCTTTTATATATAGAGAATGTATGGACATGAATGCATGTTTATGAGCATGCATGAACATACATTTAACCTGTATGTATTCATATATGTCTATTTATTTAGCTGGGAAACAAAAAATTAGAAAAATATGACATTTTTGAAATTTTAAATATTGCTTTTGAAAAAAAATTTTGTAATTTTTTTCCTTTGGCAAAACTTCGTTATATGATAAAAGAAAATTTCTGACCAAAATTCATCCAAATCGAAGGAATCGAGTCCAACCATTGGTCCATTTGAGATGGAATGACCCATATGTAGGTTAAGGTTGGACATAGGCTTTACATCATTCCACTAAAATAATTAATAAAAAAGTTATGAGCAATAACGTAATATTGTGTAAAAAAATAACGTGAGATACTGACTGACTCAACATCGCCCAGCCTAAACCGCTGAAGCTAGGAAGTTAAAATTTGGTACGTCGGTTCGTCTCACGGCGTTAACGTCCACTAAGAGGGAATTTTTGGAAATTCCTACCGGAACGGGGAAAAACGTAAAACATCTCCCCCTTGACCGCCTGTCAAACCCCCTTTGCCTAGAAAGTTGAAATTTAAAATATGTACTTTGGAGTACGGGCTAACTTATCTGGAAAGTACCTTTTCGATTTTTTGACAGGGACGTTGTAAAACTGGGGGATCAAAAGGGAAAAAGTGTAACTCTTTTTAACAGCCTGCCCAAACCGCTGGAGCTACGAAGTTGAAATTTAGTATGAAGGTTCCTCCTCTGTGGTAGACATCCACTAAGAAGGTATTTTTGGAAAAAGGGGACAAGAAAAAAGACCTTTTTGCAAAAAAGCACCTTTCTCCAAAAAAAGTACAATTTTCAAAAAAAGTACCTTCTACCAAAAAAGTACTTTGTCTACAAAAAAGTACATTTTTCCAAAAAACTACCATTTAAAAAAATAGATTTTGAAAATAGTACTTTTTTCCTCCCCCACAGATACCTCCACTAAGACAAGATTTCTGGATCCTCGGCGTAGGCGTTCGTAAGACGAAACTTTGGAAATTCCTAATGGAACGGGCAAAAAGAGGAACAATATTCCCCTAGACGGCCTGACAAAACCCCTTTGGCTGGAAACCGGAAAATTAAAATATTTCTTCCCAGGAGTATTGGCTAACTTATCTGGAAGTAATTTTTGGAATTTTCGGCAGGGACGTTGTAAAAATGGGGGTTCAAAACTGGAAAATGACCTTAACGGCCTGCCCAAACCGCTGGAGGTAGGAAGTTGAAATTTGGTGTAAAAGTTCCTCCTCTGTCGTAGACATCCACTAAGACTGAATTTTTGGTAATCCCTACAGGTAGGACCAAAAGGCGAATTTATGGCCCAAACTGCTGGAACTAAGTACCTGAACTTATATACAAGGTATTTTTTTTGGGACTTTGGACAGGAGCGTGGTAAAAATGGGGATTCAAAATGGGAAAATTGACCCCCTTAACGCCTGCCTCTTTGTCTAGAAACCTAAAATCTAAAGAACGCGTGTATTTGAAACACTAAAATTAAGAAACGAGTGGAACTGAAACACTACACAAGACGAACGGAATGGAAATGAACGGATACCGAGTGGAAGTGAAACAATAGACAATGGAATAGGGAACGAAATGGAATGGAATATCACAAAATGGAATGGGGAGCGAGATGGCATGGAATGGGGAACGAGTGCAATTAAAACACTACAGTTAAAAAAGGAATGGAACGGAGCAAGTGCAAAGAAATAAAATGGAAAGAGGAACGACTGATATCAGTATTGATACACAAGACAGTGGGAACGAAATGGAATGTAACTGGGAACAAGTGGAATTGGAACAATAGATATTGGGAACGAAATGCAATGGAATGGTGAACAAAATAGAATCTGGGAACGAGTTGCACTGGAAACTAAAATTGTTAAACGGAATGGAATGGAACGGGGAACGAGTGAAATTGAAACATCCGATAACTGGAGGGAAATTGAGTGGAATTGGAATGACTCAAACTTCTGGAGATTGGTAGTTGAATTTTCGCATGTGATTGAGACAGGATTATATATATTTGGGTATTTTTACTGGGAAGAACAAAAAGGGGTAAGAACCTCTTTAATTAGCTGTTCAAACACTCTATGCAAGGAATACGAAACTTTGCATTGAAACATACTTTACAAAAATGCTAAACAAATTTATTAAAAGACAAAAAACCTTAGAAAAAGAATGCACTTTATATATTATTATATATAAACTGCAGGTAACGAAGCATCGGTGCATAAACTGGAACTAAAGCAACTTTAAGGCACGCTAACAATGTAGCGGGCTTACCCGATACGACGAAATTCGTTTTCGGCCTAAGGCACGCCGCTAAATCTAGCGGGCTTGCCCGCTATTTTGAAATAAAAAAGGTACATATGAAATTTGTATTTCAGAAATTAACTATTAAATACAATCATTCTGAAATACATTTAATTATTTCTGAAATACAATTGATAATTTCTGAAATACATTTGATAATTTCTGAAATACAATTGACGGTTTCTGAAATACAATTGATAATTTCTGAAACACAATTGGTAGTTTCTGAAATACAATTGATAATTTCTGAAATACAATTGATAATTTCTGAAATACAATTGATAATTTCTAAATACAATTGATAAATCTGAAAAACAATTGATAAGTTCTGAAATACCATTGATAAACCTGAAATTCAATTGATTATTTCTGAAATACAATTGATAAATCTGAAATACAATTGATAATTTCTGAAATACAATTGATAAATCTGAAATACAATTGATAACTTCTGAAATACAATTGGAAATGGTGTAGATCATTTACTTAATCAAAATAAGTTGATATGGTTCTAAAAGCACAAATTCTATATTTTTAAACCATATTAAAAATTATCTCAGGTATATATGAATAAATAAGAAATATTAACAAAAAAACTGCCTTTTTGCTAAAAGTTAAATTTGCAAATATTTCAAAAACTAGATCTAATTTTAAAATTTTGTGTTCGCATTTCATCCTAAAAGCTATCAGAATTGATATGTCGCATGCCCGATGCATTTTTAGTGTTGTACTGTGTTATTATCTACAAATTAAAAAAAAAACGAGACTACGAGTATAAAATAAAAAATTTTAAAAATTGTAATTTTTTATATAAATTAATAAATACCGGTAAAATACCGGTAACTATCCATATAAATAACGGTATCGGTAATGATAACGGTATTTGAAATTTTTTAGAAGTATTGATAACGGTACTTAATTTGAAACGGTATTTTAGCGATAACGGTATTATAACGTTAACGCCCAATGTAGAAAATCATTATCAGATAAGGAGTGAGATCATAAAAATGTTAACACACATAAAGTTAAATAAAAAACAAATCACTGAATTTTAAGACTTCAAACCTTTTTAAAGCAGGTGGTCCATCTACGTTTGAAATCTTGCATGTCCTGGGAGACCTTTTTTATGCCCTTTAATTCTCTTTTAACAAGAGCCCAATATCTCTCCACTGGCCTGAGCTCCGGGCAGTTTGGTGGATTTGCCCCTCTTGGTACAAAAACCACATTATTATCATTATACCACTTCAGCGCTTTCTTGCTGTAGTTACAAGATGCTAAATCGGGCCAAAAGTAAGTGGATACATTGTGCTGACTCAAAAATGAAAGAAGTCTCTTCTGCAAATACTCCTTGATATAAATTTCGCTGTCTATAGAGCCAGATGTCACAAATGACTGGCTTCTTTGGCCGCAGCTACATATGGCTTGCCATACTAGGACTTTTTTAAGGAATTTCGTTTGCTTTTTCGACATAATTTTTACACAACATTTCCTCGAACATCGGAAACATAAAATTCTTGACCAGGGAGCTGCGAAAAATCAGCCAGGACATAAGTTTCGTCGTCCATTACACAACAGTTGTATTTTTGTATAAAATTTGATTTCAATTTTCGAGCTCTGGTTTTGGCCTCCAAATTTTTAAGAGCGTTTCTATCGGGAACTTTTTGAACTTTGTATGACTTTAGTCCTGCTTTACGTTTCACTTTACGTACAAAAAAGTCCGAGCATTGGGCTAACCGAGCTGTTTTTCTGCCAGATGTGTTAGGAGCTCTCTTAAGGATGCTTTTAACTTTACATGCCTTACCAATGTTACGATAACCAGTCGTTATTCCTGTTCCCGGCTTCCTTTCAATTGTTAGGTGTTCCAGATACCTTTTTACCACTTTTGCAACTGTTTGACGGCATACATTAATTTCTTTGGCAATTTTTTTGTATGTCCATGTTTGGTTTTGTTGAAAATATTTAATTATTTTTGAACGCACTTTTATTTCATCGTCCATTCTGTAAAAAATTGCTAATTAAAAGTCGTGATGTAAATTAATTTATTAACTGACATATTTTTAAAATGTAAACTGCCGAAAAAAATATGAGAAGCTTTAAACCAAAGTTATAGGCAAAAATGTGTGTTAACATTTTTATGATCTCACTCCTTATGTGGTTATGTAACTACATACTTGGTAATGGTAACTATTTACTTTTGTTATTACATTTCTTATTACCTTTATATGGATAGGAGTTATGGTTACACACCAGCATACGAAAAATCAAAAAATATATTGTTCCATATGTGCTTACCAGTACTGACAAAAATAATGAGTCTAAAAATAGATTTTCAAAAAAATAAATTATATAAAACAAAATATTTTTTATTGTATTGTTTCTTTTTAAATAAAATTTGCTGGTGAGGGAATCGAACCTGGGTCTACAGATTGCCAGTCAATAGCTCTACCATCTGAGCTATATCGACATGTAATATTTAATAGATAAAAATATAATTGACCTGCTGCACACAAGCTTACTCGCCAACATACAAAAAATCAAAAAATATGTGGTTACATATATCCTTACCAGTGTTTAAAAAATATTGAGTCTGAAAATAGATTTCAAAAATTTTTCAAAAAAATCTATAAAATTATTTTCTATTTGAAATGATGATAAAAATAAGTCATTATCAGTAACTCATTAGTAACACTGGGCGGTAACCAACCTTTGTAAAATATTAAAAATATATTTATTGACATAAGATGAAGACATAACAGCCTATTTAAATCATAAATCTTATTTTAATTAATCAAGTAGTTTTTACGATAGCTAATATTAAAAATGGTTCGATTATGGAAATATAAAGCGTTATAAAATTATGTCTTTCTACATCAAATTAGATATGATTATATCGGGTCAAAATCCGGATAAGATTTCTATATGATTCAATATATGTATTTAGATCTTATCCGATATAATTTTATCAACCATTTTTCAAATCATAATATATCTCCAATTATGTCAAATAAGATATTACTACATATGACATCATATTATTTTTTTTTACTCCCCAAGTAAAAAAATTAATATCGGGCAACATCAAATTGTATTAAATTCTATATTAATTAGATATACGACGAGATGCAATTTGATCCGAAAAATGAGAACATATAATTGTATCTAAAATACATCAAATTGTATCGAATTCGATACAAGTGTATCGAATTAAATATAATTCGATGCTATTGGATACAATGTTGTACAATTTGATGTATATTAGATACAATTTCATCCGAATTTTGTCCCCATACAAAATTGTGTGTAGTATATATAATTATATTGAATTAGTTATAATTCGATGTTATTGGATAAAAGTCCATACAACAAGTTCCAATTTTTCACAAAAATGTTTATAAAATTATACGTAATTTCATAAAATTATGAAAAGGCTTTTATGGAGGCCTTACATGCAATAGTGGCCATATGCGGTTTTCAATAAACTTATTTTTTGATTTCAAACGTTCTGGAAAAATCATTCTAAAGCCTCAAGAAAAAGATATTTCAGAGACATTTCTTTTGGTGTTCATGTTTTACTTATCCGATATGTACTTCCGAACTCATTTGAGGTTTAAATTTCAACCTTAGCCACTCGAAAGATGTGGCTTACATAAAAGATCATATTTTTTAAATCACCTCAAAAAGTACTACATTCTTCAAAAAAAATCTGGGCTATGCCGGTAAACTGCTCTTGCTCCATAAAATTGTGCTAATGAATTAAAGCCAAATCACGGGATTTTTTTTGCAAACTAAAAATTATCATATGATTCACGACCTCATTTACTAAAATCATCATTAAGGCATATGATGTCAATAAAATATCTTTAAAGGCTATTTTTTAACAGTGTTTTCGCTCTCCTGAAAATCTATTAAAAAACACATAGCACTACTTGCAGGCAAGCCGACGAAATACAATTGTAACATCATCTGATATTCATATTCAAGCCCTATGTTCAGCCGCTCTATTCTACAATGCCTTTACCTCCCATGTCGTATATCCTTGTAACAATTTAAAAACACTTCACTTATCTTTTATGCAAAAAATAATAATTTTTTGTCAAAAAAAAAATGTAAAACAAGTAATTTTTTACTAAAATATTTACTTGTTTAAATTTATTTGCATTATTTTTTAATTGTTTCTTAAGGCACTTTCGTCCCATATGGTATTGTTTCATAAGGCTATAAATCTTATTCCCAGAGATCGGTAATAATATCGTTTTTGAAAAGTGGTTCCGAGTACCAGAGATTAATTTAAACTCATTTCTCAATACTGTTGTAATATTTTTGATGATGATGATAAATATGACGATAGTGTTTGGGAGCCATTGGATCATATGAATAAAAAAATAGATATTACTAATAGAGGGAAATACAGGGTTTTTTAAGCAATTACTTCACAAATCTAGTCTGCTTGGGACTAGACTAAAAATTTAATTTTTTAATTTTCGTTTACATTTCATGCTATTCTACCAGCCAATTGGTAAATTTGGAGTTAAAAGCCATTCCTAAGGTCAATTACTTCGAAGTAATTGCTAAGTTTTATTCATATGACCCATTATATCGAAACCGTAAAATCCCATATTTTACGCCAGATACATCACGATATTTGACATGAAATTTAATAACAAATGTAGTAGTATATGAACCGTGAAGATGATTTGATATCAAATTAATAATCAGTTTTCAAAACTTTTTCAAATTTTTAATTTAGCAAAAAAAGTTATTTTTCTATTTGGAAATTAAGAACAGATTGGTATTTTCTCAAAATTTGTGAAATTTTTGGTAAAAAGTAGCTAACATCTTAAAAAACAAGCTTAGTAATTAATTTAAATCAAAATACTAATACTATAATTTTGAACCACTCGTTTGGATCTTATATATTATTAATTTTTTTATTATAATTTTAATTTGTTCTATACGTTTATTTAAATTAGCCTTCTTGCCCAAAATCCTCTGTAAATTTACGCAGTTTAATAAAATCATCATCGTTAACTGTAGGATTTGTACGCAACACTAATTTTAACAGATCACGTATTGTCATAGGTGGTTCGAATAGTTTGTCACCTGGCACATCCATCTAGTTCATTTCTGTAGTTCCATCATCACCAGGAACTAATAAATAAATCATCGCATATCACATCTTTATAAAGTGGCGATGGATCTGTCACTTTTTTAAAATGCGTAGCAGTTTGTACTTCACGTACAGGTTCCATAAGAGCATCTCGGACAACAATTGATATATCGGCACCAGAGTAACCCTCTCTTTTACCAGCCGTCAATACATGCGTTGTATTGTCCAAATGTATCTTAAACATAACCAAACGAGCATGTGCTTCTGGGAGGGTATACAAATACGCTTTTCAAAACTACGACGAATAGCCGAATCCAAAACCCAATGTACTTATATTCGTAGCACCCAGTAATAAAATCCCATCGGTATCATTAAACAATTTCGTCAATGAAAATATCCGATGGTTTATGAGCCAATTCAAAAAGATTCTTTACTAATTTTTCAGATTCACCCAACCATTTAGACATGAGAACTGAACTGGAAACTGAGAAGAAAATGGAATTGTTGGCTTCGGTGGCCACAGCTTTGGCTAAATATGATTTACCGGTACCAGGAGGACCGAAAAGTAAAATTCCCTTCCTTGGCAGCATCTTAACCAGCAACATCTGACCTTTTTACTTTTGGTTTTTCAATAACAATGGCCCCCTCTAGTTTACTTCGTATTTTTTTCTTTTGCGGATCTTCACCATCTGAGTCACTATCACTTTTTTATCTTTGTCGTCTTTGGAAATAGATTCCCCTTCCTTGACTGGCTTCTTACCCTTTTTCAAATATTCCTTAAGTTTTTCGGCACGATCTAAATACTGCAAACACTTGGCTCTTATTGAATCTTTAGCTTTTTCTCCTTGAGCCTCATATTTAATGCCATGTAAAAAATACCCATCACCATGTTCTTACAAACGTAAAGCCTCAGCATAATTTTTATTGCGATCCTCTTCTGTGGCTTTGGTTCTAAATCAATGGCTTTTTGAAGGGTAGTACCTGAAGCCATTGCAAATACAAACTTGCTATTTATTTGTTACTGCAAAATTATTAAGTTGCTTTTAATTGCCACTAGACCAGTGATGTAAGCCATCCAATTTTCGCCGGTCAGTCGATCAACCGCCGATCACTTCCCTCAGCCGCGCCGCCGCCGGTCATTATCGGCTGCAAACGGCTAACCGGCTGAAGCTGGTGGGAATATGGGAATTTTTTTATGAGTTTAAAATTTGGCGTTTTGTGCACAGAAATACTTTAATTTCATATTTCTTAAACACAAGGTTTGGAAGTTAGTGAATTTCGAGTCACTGATTCTTAATACGATTTCAAAATTATTCTACCATAATTTGAAGAATCTCACGATTGAAATCCATGTTAAGCATTTAATTCTGCAGAACTCACAAGGAAGCTATACCGATTTGTTCCCAAGTTGTCAAATTTACGATAAATGCTAATTTACTACTTAAAGTAGTACGAACTGTGAATTCCATAATCTTATGTAAATTTTAATTCAATACAACAACAATTTCATATACAAATGTGCTATTCGGCAACATTTTTTTTTCAAAACAGATAGTATTGGACATGCTTGGACGTTCGTCTTCAAAAAACCTTTAATTTGATACCCTATTTGCCTAAGTTCTGTTTTTTTTTTTTAAATATAAGAAACAAACTCTTAAGGCAAACATACACGCAGAAAAGAACAGGGGGAATATTAACTAAGAGCTATGTAATTATACAACTACATAATTTTCAAGTTAGTTTTACAAAGTTTTTTTAAAATATGAAAATTTTTTTGTAAAATATATACAATCCTTGCAAAACATGTGTAGTGGAAAATATCCTAAAAATTACATATATTTTGCTAGAAAATTGTGAAACTTACTTCGAACTTGTGTAGTTGTATAATTACATAGCACTTAGATAAAGCTCCACCTGTTTTTTTCTGGGTGTACACGTTCAATATTATTGATCAATGTTTTTAAAATCAACCAATCAGAACAAAGTATTCTGATTGGTGGATTTTTGAAAAATTTATCAATAATATTGAACGTGTATGCCCTACTTTAAAATCGAAAAAATTTATATTTGACTACACTTCTTAACCCCTAAACGTGGGATTGGGCTATCACAAATCCAAATTTCATTAAAATCGGAGGGAACCCACCGCAATAGATATTAGTTTTTATATCTTTTCTAATGAGGAGTTTCCAGATATGTTCCACTTATTGGAGCAAAGCTAACGTAAATAAAAAAAATTATATTGCCAGAAAGGCAATCTATATAAATATATAGATGGGGAAGTGTGCGACCTCGAGTCATTCTTGTGTACAAAACTTAAAATTTGTCATGTTAATTCCGAAATCTTAACTCCGGATCTTATATAATTACACTGTGAGACAAATGGTAGGGGTCAGTGATCGGGAAGGGTTCAAACCTGGGTCACCCCTAGGTATCGATATATATCGATTTGACCTTTGGTGGTCTTTTTTTTGACATAACTCGAGAACCACTAGTCCGATTTTGCTCAAACAATTTTAAACAAATTAAAAATTACAATTCCTTTAATCTGTTCATATAACGTTTTTCTATATACTCAACAGTTTTGCCGGTAAAAATAAATGTATGAAGAAAAAAATATTTTTTGCCTAAAATATTAAAAAAAAGTAATAAACAAAAGGTTATTGATTTTTATGGTAGCGGTAAGCAAAATCGGACTAGTGGTTCTCGAGTTATATCAAAAAAGAGATATATCTCGATTCCTAGGGGTCAGAGCTTTGAAGAATTAATTCCTTTTTGAATGAATTCACTACCAATCGAATTCAATTTTCTCTACAATTGAATGAATTCCTTTTCTTAAGTAATTCACTGAATTCGTTCAACTGAATGCATTCATCAAACAACAATTTCAAAGAATTAATTCAATTGCAATAGTTCTTTTTATTAAATCAAATGAATTAATTCACCGGTGAACGCGTTCAATTTTATAAATCGAACGGAAAAAAAGTGAATTAATTCCTTACTGAATTAATTCACTACTGAATTCGTTCAATTTCATTTTCGTTCAGTGAATTAAAAAAAATAAAATTACGTTCAGTGAATTAAAAAAAAAAAAAATAAATTCACTGAATTGAAAAAAAAAAATAAAATAAGTTCACTGAATTGAAAAAAAATAATATAAGTTCACTGAATTGAAAAAAAATAAAATAAGTTCACTGAATTCAAAGCCTGTTTTCTGCCGTTCAGTAGAAGAAAACAATAATGTACAAATAAAATTTTTAAATAAGCAATTTTACAGCGTGTGCTAGTAAAAATTAACAAATTAGAAACCGGATGCTGTTTATCAACCTACATGATTCAAAAATAAAGCCTTTTACTATTAAAAATAAAAACTTTACAGATATAGATAAATTTGGAAAAAAATATAACTATATAACTAGTTTGAAAAATTAATAGTTATATTTTTTTCCAAATTTATTTATATCTGTAAAGTTTTGATTTTTAATAGTAAAAGGATTTATTTTTGAATCATGTAGGTTGATAAACAGCATCCGGTTTCTATTTTGTTTATTTTTACTAGCACACGCTGTAAAATTGCTTATTTAAAAAATTTATTTGTAGATTATTGTTTTCTTCTACTGAACGGCAGAAAACAGGCTTTGAATTCAGTGAACTTATTTTATTTTTTTTTCAATTCAGTGAACTTATTTTATTTTTTTTCAATTCAGTGAACTTATTATTTTTTTTTTTAATTCACTGAACGTAATTTTATTTTTTTTTAATTCACTGAACGTAATTTTATTTTTTTTAATTCACTGAACGAAAATGAAATTGAACGAATTCAGTAGTGAATTAATTCAATAAGGAATTAATTCACCAGTGAATTAATTCATTTGATTTAATAAAAAGAACTATTGCAATTGAATTAATTCGTAACAAAATAAATCGAACGAAAACAAATATGAATTAATTCCATTCAATATATATAGCTTAGTGAATTAATTCATCGAATTTTTAATTCAGAATTGAAAAATTGAATTAAGGAATTAATTCTTCAAAGCTCTGCTAGGGGTGACCCAGCGAAACGCCGGGACACGTATAACTTGTTTTTGACCGATATAACATTTCCCGTTGGTTTCATCCCATCCCGATTTTGACTGTCGCATAGTGTTATATATAAAATCACTTGGAAAATATTGTTGATAACACCACACATAATTATATGTGTCTTTTTAATGGACCAGATATAATGATATCTGAATGTAATTTAAAAATATTCAGTAAATGGGACCTTATATATTTGTATATAGTTTTATATGGAGCAAGATGTGACTACTAAAAATTAAAAAAAAAATATTTTCAATATTATGTTGAATTACAAATGAACTCATATATTATTATATATTGTTCATATAGTTATATACAATTAGCTATATTAAGTACAATTATATGTAGGACGATATGAAATAATATATTACTATATATGCCTCCATATCAAATTTTTTGAACCACCGCAAAGCTATATATATGTATATATGCTTTGACATGTACGTTTACATGACTATATATATGTATACATTGAAACATATAATTGTATAAAATCATTTTAAATAATATCGAAATATATATAAACTTTTTTACTTGGGTCGAGAAGATAAAGCACCCGAGTAAAAAAGTTTTGATATAATCATATATTATTTTATGTAATTACATATAGTAACTTATAGTTAGATATGGCCACATATGCTTTTAAATTGAAGCATATAGACTTTTATATAGTCATATATTAAATATTTTTTCCTCAAAGGTTTTAATATTGAGACATATGTGATTTTATATTATTACATACTGGCCTACATATAAGTGTATGTGCTATATGTAAGTACACAATGTAATATATAAAAGATATAATTAGATATACGTTTATATATAATTTAGTATGACACTATACATAATAATATAAAACTATATATGGAGCCATTTAAGAAATATTATATAATAGGTGTTATATATGGTTATATATTGACGCATATGAACCCATATATAACTTAGTATGGTTTCATATCTACAATATTTCATGATTTCATTTATATATAACGATATAACGTTCTTTATAAAATCATTTTTAATTATATATCATCCCACATTAGCAATTTTTTCAAAGTGATTTTATATAAAAATATATGTATAAGGTCCTTTTAAAACCGTATTGTATTAAATGTGGTTCCATATAAAAAAATGATTTTGAACTAGTTTTAGATTTAGTAATTACTAGGGATTGGCGCATGACACGATCGTGAGTGAAGTTATTCACAAGTGATCGTGAGTAATAATAACTTGTGACGTCGCAAATTACCACTCTAATTTGGCTACTTACATACGTACATTTTAGTGCAGTGGGAACACACTATATCAATAATATCTATTTGTACGCAGTGTGAATGCAATATGGGTACTGCCTATATTTGCCTATACGGGTTAGTATGTATGTTGTTTACATACTGCATACATGTTAGTTCGTGTGTATATCAAAGTACACACTATTGTTTAATATTTAATATATTTGTTTTTTGCATTGCTTTTTAGCCTCATACAATTCTCAGTTGGTTGGTTTTTTAATACGAATAAGTAGTTTAAGTTGCTACACACAAGGGGTGGTCAAAAGCTAACTGCCATAGCCCGATACTTTGCCAGTAACGAGCTAATTTTTGGAAAGACGATAGACTTCGGTTGGTTGTCTCATAAATAATTTCACAGCCTTCGCGGTCTGTTCTAATATCACAGCCTTCGCGGTCTGTTCTAATATCACAGCCTTCGCGGTCTGTTCTAATATCACAGCCTTCGCGGTCTGTTCTAATATCACAGCCTTCGCGGTCTGTTCTAATATCACAGCCTTCGCGGTCTGTTCTATTGATCACCACTGCCTAGGTGATCGGGATTATATGCGACTCCGCAGAGGAGGTCGCCAACCCGAGGATACCTATACCCGAGTCTGAAGACGACTACCTGCCGAGCACATAACCGAGTCGGAAGACGACTACCTGCCGACACCCAACCGAGTCGAACGACGACTACCTGCCGAACATAACCGAGTCGGACTACGACTACCTGAACCTGAAGCCGAAGTTCGTATTGCCGACGGATAATTCTCCGAACCGAATAAACCCGAGTGAATCAACAAGGTGTTGCCATTTGTGAAATGTATTGTATTTGAATTTAATTAATTAATAAAGATAATATTATAAACATTGAAAAGGAAAAATCGATTGTGTTTTTACTTAAGGTTTTCGGGTCCTCAAGTAGACCCTGGACGCGACTGGACTACCTCAGCCGACGACAAAACCCTGTTATAAATGGCGCCCGAGCAGGGACCCAATTCAAAATCGGAAAGCGGAAAAACCGACACCACCGCCAGCGAGGATGAATTGAGTCAAAAACACAATGGCAACCCAATGGAACCTTTATCCACCAGTCACACTCTGACGACTGACACACTCGGTTGGATCTACATGCTCAAAAAGGAACAGCTAATAGAGCATTGCCGAAAATGCGGAATACAAACTGTCGGTTTCACCGTCGAACACCTGCGCAAACAGCTTATAGAGCATATTCGTGCAAAACGATTAAGAGCCTTTTCGGAGAATTTACTACAGGATCTAGAAGATGAAGTGAAATCTGCCGAAAAACTCGTAATCTCCGAGGAAGGATTTAGTTTCCCCGTCCCCACTATTGATGCTTTCAAGCCGAAGCAATTAGCAGCAAATAGCCGAACCGAAACTTCGGATGCAGAAATCATGAACACTGTTCATAGATGGGATTTAAAATTTACTGGCGACACCGACATTATAGAGTTTCTCGAAAGATTTGAAGAGCTGGCCGAATGCTATAGCATTCCTCTGAATCGTTTACTCCCTGCGCTACCTGGAGTGTTGAATGGGAATGCACTTAGGTGGTATCGCGTCAAACGACCTGACATTAAAACGTGGGGCATTTTTAAGCACGAAGCGATGAAATTCTTCCTACCTAGTCGGTATTCAGCTCATTTGGAACAGACATTCTACAACCGAAGGCAAATTAATCGCGAGCGTGCTCAGGATTACATAATAGATATTCTTACGCTTGCACGACGACATCCAGAGTTGAAATATCGTGATCATCTAGATCGTATTTACGAACTGATAGAATTGGCGAAAGAGTTCGAGGAACTGAAGCGAAGCGATCAACCACATACTTCTCATATGTTGTCAACCTACAACCGGTCAAATCATTGTTGGAGATGTAAGAGTAAAGGCCATGAACGATGGCAATGTTCGAACCCTCATAGATTATTTTGTTCCTATTGTGGGAAGGACAACGTATTATCCCGAAGCTGTAAGTGTCGATCCCCAACAACATCTTCCACCAAATTTAGCTCCAATTTCGACTATAGCCGGTACTATGTACCTATTGAAATATGCAGCCGCCAAATCCATGCGTTGCTGGATACCGGGGGATCAAGAACTTATATTGATGCTTCTGTACAAAAGTGTTTAGAAGAGATGAACATAAGACCAAAGAGAAGCCAGTGTTTAGTTGAATTGGCCGACCAGACCAGAGAAACAAGCCGACCAAAATAATCGGCGGCGGCGGCGCAAGCAAAAAATCGGCGGCGGCGGCGGCGATTGAGGTTGAGCCGGATAAAAATCGGCGGCGGCGGCGCAACCAAATAATCGGCGGCGGCGGCGGCTTGATCGGCTGAAAACAACATTTGTAATGTGATTTGAAAACGTTTATGTTTTTTTACGAAAGATAGATATTTTACTATCTCTCTATATGCCTTTACGTTTTTTGCCATTACTCTTACCTGACCATCTCTCAAAGATTTGTACGAATAATCTTCAAGGTTTACTATTTTTGAAAAGTTATTCATCATCGCTCTTATATCTGAAACATTTGGAATAATTATTGGAGGCGGTTTTTCTTCAGAAAGCTCTTTGTTTGCATTATCGTTAATATAATTATCATCATCATTATTGTCTACAGTGCAGCAAACATGTTGTTGCTAGTAGGTACTTGGTATATCATCATTAGGGCAAGGAATTTCATGCACTTAAAAATGAAAAATATGCGCCTAAAATATGCGGTTAAAAAAGAAAAATATGCACTAACAATATAAGAAATATGCACTAAAAACTATAATTTTTGCAAAAATAATGCACTTTAAATCTTAAAAATATATTTAAGTTAGTTATTTTGCAAACAGACACAGAACTCGAAGATTTCCCATAGGTCAATAAAGTTTTAAAAATGTTTATTTTGATTGAATCAAAATATGAAAACGTATCAATTTTTTATATTTTTTTACACAATAAAAAATGCTACTAAAAATAAAAAATATGCACAAATATGCATTAAAAAGCACAAAATATGCATTAAAAATCCACCAAATATGCATTTAAAGTCGAAATATGCAAAAACATGCATTTATGTCAAAATATGCAAAAATATGCAACTACAAATCGATGCCAGTTTGTTCTAAATTTGATGAGTCGGATAAATGTTTAGTCCATATTAGTTTTGGACTATCGAGGAATAACATGCATTTGCATGGAATTCCTTGCCCTAATCATCATTGTTGGTAGTTTTTGTTATTTTGATTGCATGCTTAACTAATTCTGGTGATCGATTTTGTCGTTGTTTCATTGTTTTGTTTTCAGCAACTGTCTACCAGACAATTAGCGTGTTTTTTAATCACCTGGATTTAGAATTTTTCATACAAAAAATGGATTTATTAAATCCAAAAAAAAAAATGGATTTAATAAATCCACAATAAAAGCACGAATATATGAAACAGCCTTTTAATTTAATATCAGAAAAAATACGAATGGAAATTAAAAGAAAAACAAAAAAATTTAAAAACTAACAAATAAAAGGTTTTTCTTAAATTTTTTTTATGAAATATGTTTAGAAAAAAAAAACTACACCTCACCAAATACATAGTTTTCATCTTGGACATGGAGAAATAGCTCAAATAGAAATGACAATTTTTCACTCTACAGTAAGTAATTTAATTAAATCCAATTAGTGAATATTAAATATTGCAATGGAATTTTTCAATTGTGTAAAAATATAAATTGAAGTGATAAAACTGAAAAGGCAGACTGTTTATCGCTGTTTTATGTAAAATATAATTATAAATTAAAAGTTAAAGTAGAATCCTTCAGCATCGAATTCGGTATTAAAAATTAGGGTGAAAGAAGTGTCGGACAGAATATTTTTTTAAAATAGGAAAAATCTAACCCCATCTGTTGAGCACTTTTAGAAATACTTTTTGGATTTATTAAATCCAAGTGATTAGAAAAAACGGCTAATATCGCTTTCTTCAGTAGACTCGCTGCTACTATCCATTCTGCTGTAACAGCAGAGGATTAGTATAGCAGAATATTAATCCCTTTGTTTACTACTTAATAATAAGTAATAATTTGTTGTTGATTTCAATATACAATGTATTAAAAAAAAGTTTTTTCTTAAAACAATAACAAATGTTATTGCTTTTAATTTTAAATAGAATTATAGAAAAGAGATCACAATTAACTTCTGCACTTTATCACGGTCAGAAAATCACTCGCAAAAAAAATATATAAAATCAATTTATATAAGATTTGTTGTTGGTTCACGTCTGCTTTGTTTCATGTTCGCACAGATCCATGGCTAGTCAAGACTATATCTAACAAATGGTCCTAAATATTTAATATAACATACAAGTTTTATTTAATAAATTATAAACATACCCTTTTAGTACCAAGTCCTTTTCGTTGAAACATAACTTGCAAAATTTTAATTTTGCCAGCATATTTTTTTGCCAATGTAAAGGGCTCCAAAGTAATCCCAACATTGTAAACCCCTTGGAACTCAAAACAATTTTTGCCTCTTATAGAATTTTCTGACAATTAAAGCATACTGGGAATCAATATTTTTTTATTTATTCTTTTTAATTTTAACAAATTAAGGAATAAATAAAGACCATAGAAAAAAATAATATCGATTGATTTAAGAAATTAAACTTGTTTGAAGACTTTTGAATGGAGGCTTTGTTAGAAAGTTTGGGCAGGATGCCCAATCAATAATGTCCTTAAATGATGAAATTATGTGATCAATTCGAACATTGGTTTGAGCATTTTATCCGTAAAAGTGTCCTTTTCTAAATATTATAGAATTTTACAATATCTTTTATCTTTACCTTTTCAGTTATTTGTTACAAGATGTTTAATTTATCCAAAATATTCAACTAGACCATTTTTAAAAATGTATTTTAGAATTGAAAAATATATATGGGAGATTAAAAAAATGTGATAAAAACCATGTAACCAGCTAATTTCAAATGCATGGATTACATTTGAGTTATATATTTCGATATATATCAGCGCATTGTCACATGTTTTACAAAATTTATAACAATCTGACCAATTTTTGGTTAGTACATAAGATTTGTAACCAATTATAGGCCAAATGTAAACTCCGTAACCAGTAACTCATAAGGTGTTTTAACTTTAATAGCTTATATTTTAATAACCAATGAAGCTAAACACTAACTGTAAGAATTTATATGAATAGGAGAAGTAACGCTTTTAACAAAAATTAATACATTTTACAAACTTTTTCGTATACCTATGCTAACACGACTTCAACTCTGTAACGATTTTTCGTCATAATTTTTGATAAAAATGCATACACGAAATACATATATTGAGTTTTAAATGCAAAGTTAAGCAGTTAAAATTTTTTATTAATTGATTTTTTACACATCTGCAAAGAGTTGCAATCTGAAGTATTATATTAACCCATTAAGAACTTTTTTTTTAAATTTTTTTCACAGTATAAATTTACATAAGCTTTTATAGCTTAAAAAAATTATATTTATAAAAATTTAATATTTAGAAGATTTTAACTTTTTTCTTTTCATATAAAAAAATTGTTTTTAGCTCTGGTTGTTCAAGTTTAAGGAATTAGTAAATTCTTTTTAAAAAATATATTTATTTTTAAATTTTTTATATTTGAAAATTGATACTTCCAGCCGAAATGAGCCGAAAAAAATCGGCGGCGGCGGCTGAGGCAAAAATGACCGGCGGCGGCGGCTTAAACGGCTCACGGCGGCTGGCTTGTTTCTCTGGACCAGACTCTCCACAAATGCATGGTGTATCCAGTTGCTGTACATTACAAAGGGAGAAATATTCAATTACTAGCCGCTGTGGTACCAAAACTAGCTACTCCGATGGTACTGGGAATGGATTTTATGGACTCTGTAGGAGTCGAAATACGACTAGGAGGTGAACTCTTGCCGAATCCCGAACCACGAAGAGTTTCATCGGCCGAAAGTCTCAATACTATGGACAATTTGAACATACTGGTCGCCCAAAAAAATGGCAGTATAGAAAAGACGAACCACCAGTCGAAGCCAGAGAAAACGACTGGGAATACCGAATACCGGAAAAGTGGAAAACCTCGCCAACGGGCAAGGAAAACTACCTGTATATTATTCAGGGATACCGAGCCTGACCCAGCAAGCATTGTACCGGGTACCAAAACCGAAAATTCATCGACATCAACTCCGATAGTCCAAATTCCATCATCCCCTAGCAAAACCCACCTACTCGGGAAAAAGAGGAAGAAAAAAAAAAAACAAACCCTTTGGAGATACTGGCCAACTACAAATTACCGAGCATCGCTCTCCGAAGTAAGGGGGGGATGTGACGTCGCAAATTACCACTCTAATTTGGCTACTTACATACGTACATTTTAGTGCAGTGGGAACACACTATATCAATAATATCTATTTGTACGCAGTGTGAATGCAATATGGGTACTGCCTATATTTGCCTATACGGGTTAGTATGTATGTTGTTTACATACTGCATACATGTTAGTTCGTGTGTATATCAAAGTACACACTATTGTTTATTATTTAATATATTTGTTTTTTGCATTGCTTTTTAGCCTCATACAATTCTCAGTTGGTTGGTTTTTTAATACGAATAAGTAGTTTAAGTTGCTACACACAAGGGGTGGTCAAAAGCTAACTGCCATAGCCCGATACTTTGCCAGTAACGAGCTAATTTTTGGAAAGACGATAGACTTCGGTTGGTTGTCTCATAAATAATTTCACAGCCTTCGCGGTCTGTTCTAATATCACAGCCTTCGCGGTCTGTTCTAATATCACAGCCTTCGCGGTCTGTTCTAATATCACAGCCTTCGCGGTCTGTTCTATTGATCACCACTGCCTAGGTGATCGGGATTATATGCGACTCCGCAGAGGAGGTCGCCAACCCGAGGATACCTATACCCGAGTCTGAAGACGACTACCTGCCGAGCACATAACCGAGTCGGAAGACGACTACCTGCCGACACCCAACCGAGTCGAACGACGACTACCTGCCGAACATAACCGAGTCGGACTACGACTACCTGAACCTGAAGCCGAAGTTCGTATTGCCGACGGATAATTCTCCGAACCGAATAAACCCGAGTGAATCAACAAGGTGTTGCCATTTGTGAAATGTATTGTATTTGAATTTAATTAATTAATAAAGATAATATTATAAACATTGAAAAGGAAAAATCGATTGTGTTTTTACTTAAGGTTTTCGGGTCCTCAAGTAGACCCTGGACGCGACTGGACTACCTCAGCCGACGACAAAACCCTGTTATAAACTATACCAAAGTAATTCGCCCGTGAGCGTGAGAATATATAATTCGTACGTGAGCGTGAGTAAGAATATATAACCCGTGCATGATTCGTGTGTGAGTTTATTTTTTGCATCATATGTTTTTAGTAATTTTTACTGTTTTGCGTGAGAATTTTCTGATTGTGTGTAAATTTTTAATATACTCATGTCTGCGTGAGTAAGACACGAAATACTCGTGCGTGAGTAATTTGTTTTTGGAGCGTGAGTCAAATGGATAACGCGCCCATAAAATTAACAATACTGAAGCTTTAATATGGAATTCTCTATACTATAACGCACACGTGACTGATCTCTTATATCTTGGTTGTATATCACAATCCTATTAAGTTAAAAATTTAAGTGTTGTTAACCTTATTTTAAAATTACTAAAAACAAAGAAAAATTTGTTCATGTTTAATGCACTGTCATGGTAAATCTGGATAAAAGTAATGGAAGATTTATCGAAATTATAGGATATCCAGTAGACCTGGGGTTAATCATTACATTTTATAATAATTACACATTCATTTACACAATTACATGTAATTGTAATTGAAAAAAACTCAATTACAATTACAAATTATTTGTAATTGTAATTCAAAAAAGAACAATTACAACTAATTTGTAATTTGAAAAATGTCAATTACATATTTTGGGAAAATAAATAATGACAAAAAGCACAAGTTAGGGGTAAGCCCAACATGACGTATTCTTTTTATACGCATCCATCCATGCCTATGCAACCTATCCCAGTCAGATTTTTCTACAAAATTTTAACAAGAAACACTTTTTAATTCTAAATGTAATTGAAATTTGTAATTGAAATCATTTTCAATTACAATATCTAGTAATTTGTAATTGAAAATTTTCAATTACAATTACTTGTAATTTCAATTACAAATTACAAGTAATTGTAATTGAAATCCCTCAGGTCTGATCTCCAGATATTGTATATCTTTTTTTATTTAAAAATATAATTTTGTATATTGTTAGATATGGTCATATATATTATGGTAAAAATATAGGGTTAATATTTAGGTATAATTGTATCAAACAATGTCCACTTTTATAACATTTTATATAATTTTATACAAAAAGATATAATTTTATGTAATTGGATGAGGACAAAATTCGGATACAATTGTATCATATTGTATCGAATTGTATCAAATTGTACCAAATTGTATACAATTGTATACAATTCGATACAATATGATACAATAAGACGTTCTCATTTTTCGGATATAATTATATCTAATTACATAGAAGATTATATATAATTAAATATAACTTTATATGGCTCCATATCATTTTTTTTTTACTTGGGCAATTAAAAAAAGTTATCAGAGTAAAAAAGATAATATGATGTCATATTTAATGATATAATATTTAATATATACTACGATTCGAAAAATTGTGGATAAAATTATATCGGATAAGATCTGAATATATTGAATCATATAGAATCTTATCACGATTTTGACTCGAAAACAGGGCTCTTACTCCTTCGCGCCCAAACTTTGGGCAAGTTTTGACCCATGTTATGTTCCAATAAAGCCGAAAATTTTCGTTAAGAACATACCCTAATTTAAAAATTATAAAAAAACTACTGAGTAATGTAGAATAAAAAAATCTATACCTGCTAACAGTTAAATTAACGGACAATGGAAAAAATGAACATTTGAACTGCGGAAAATTTGAAAAATTTATAACTTTACAAAACACAGAAAAGGGGTATTTTGGATCACCCTGGTCACTGTGAGATAGTAAAAATTAAGCCTTAATTTTTTGGCTCCATAGGTTCTAAGGTGTCTTCTTTCAAATAAGCTAATTGGTTCTAAAATCGGTTAAAACAATTTTTTTTGGCCGCCTTCTCGAAATATGTATTGAATGCTTCTTTCGACACCTGAAAAACATGCTTATTCCAATGGACATCAAACTCAATTTTCATGCCCAGAACTTCAAGATTATCCGATTCCTCAATATCGATATCACTTATATGTATAGATGTACGTTGGCCCACAGCATTAAAGTCGACCTTATTCGCACGACCCCACTCAGAGATTGTAGAAAGGTCACTATGTAGTACACCTATAAAAAAATTTTGTCCAAACCGAATTTGGTTCCAACCGAATCGTTCGGTTGCTACAACCGATAATTCGGTTGTCACAACCCTATTTCTGTTGCTCTAACTGAAATAGGGTTGCGGCAACCGAAATAGGGTTGTGACAACAGAAATAGGGTTGAAACAACCGAATTTTCAGTTGCAACAACCGAACGATTCGGTTGGAACCAAATTCGGTTGGGACAACAAATTTTTTTTGTAGGTGTAGGTATGTCATTCATAATCTGCCTTTTGCGCCAAATCTCCTCAAGGCTTGGCCTACGATCAAAGGAAAATGAATTGCAAATGTTGCTGTTATCTGCGAAAGAGTTTATAGGGATAAAAGTTTGACCAAGAAGATCATTGAAAAAGATAAGAAATAGAGAAGGAGAAAGAACAGAGGGGTTATTATGTAATTCGATTCGAAAAGAAAACGCTTTCGAACAGAATTTTCACATTAAAAATTCAGTAACAGAAAATAGTTTTTAGTAAAGGAAAATGTTGAAAACGTGTAGATAATGGGTCATATGAATAAAACTTAGCAATTACTTCGAAGTAATTACTTTGGGCTTAGGAATGGCTTTTAACGCCAAATTTACCAATTGGCTGGTAGAATAGCATGAAACGTAAACGAAAATTAAAAAATTAAATTTCTAGTCTACTCCGAAGCAGACTAGATTTGTGAAGTAATTGCTTAAAAAACCATGTATTTCCCCCTATTAGTAATATCTATTTTTTATTCATATGAGCCAATGGGTCATATGAATAAGTCTTATCTTACATAAGAGGACTGACTCTCAGATTATAATTTGGATTTCATATTTGTAAAATATAGTTGATTTGATTGATGTGTCTCAATCACAATAAATAATTTGTATTTAATTTTTCTCATTTTCTAACTACTTTTAAAAAATGGAACAAGTACAACTTTGCAACTTCTGTGGCAATCTGCGACCTCTAAACGTTTTTTTTAAATATTTTTGATAAACCATATGTATTTTCATAATGGCATATTTGTAGGGTAGTGGGGCTCGTGATCTCCAACTATTTTATTTTTGGGTCTCCTTATTATTCATAAAATCCCTTATTCTGAATATGTGACGCGCAAAATAGAAAGGGACCTAAGGATAGAAAGGGACCTAAGGTCAGGAGAGCATGGGATCGGTCTCATTCGATGCTCAGATGTTGTCCACAAAAAAAAAAAAAAAAATTGATTTTTTTACCCTTAGGTCCCTTTCTCTATGCGCTGTCACATATAGAGAAAAATTCATGTTTAAACTAGTGGGTGTTCTTTTTATGCTGGGTGGGTGTTCTTTTTATGCATATTTCTTGTAAATACTTATGAAAAAAAATCATATAAAATATAAAATATTTAAAGTGAAAACAGTGTGTAATGAACGATTTAACAATTTAAAATCGGATTGCAACTTCAAAACTGTGTTCAGTGAATGGAAACAAAACAACAAAACTAAAGCTAATTATTGTAGTCTTATTACCAGCTAGCTAAACTTACATTCCAAATTATATTCAAAGTGAAATTAATAAAAAAACAGAGTTAATTGCATTTACACAAATATTTACATATTCTCCTATTTTTAGTTTAACTATTAGCGATATTCTCAAATTCAATTGCAAAATCATTACAGCTGTATACAATTTTTTATATTTACAAAGAAGTTATTTACACAAAGTTAAATTCAATAGTCGAATATTGAAAATTGAAGCTCAATCTAAATCCGAACACAGGACTAAAAAGACCGCTTGAAAACTAGACTGTGATGCCCAAAAGTATTAAGCGTTTTATTCCTACGGGACTAATCTGCTCACTTCTTTTGGCGTGAAAATGTATTTTAAATGTTATTGTATTATTTACTTTTTACTGAACTGAAATAAACTTATATTAAACACTAGCGGGCAAGCCCACTATATTTAGCGGCGTTCCTTAGGCCTAGTTTTTGGGATGTCAGTTAAATCGAAAACGAATTTTGTAGTATCGGGAAAGCCCGCTACATTGTTAGCGTGCCTTAAAGTTGCTTTAGTTCCAGTTTATGTAAAAGTACACCGGATAATTCAAGTAAATTTACAAATTCAGCTGGAAAATTTACTACATCGGTTTCCTGCACCGATGCTTCGTTACCTGCAGTGTAAATATAGGAATATATAAAGTGCTTTCTTTTTCTAAGGTTTTTTGTCTTTTAATAAATTTGTTTAGCATTTTTGTAAAGTATGTTTCAATGCAAAGTTTCGAGTGTTTGAACAGCTAATTAAAGAGGTTCTTCACCCCTTTTTGTTCTTCCCAGTAAAAATAACCAAATATGTATATATAATCCTGTCTCAATCACATGCGAAATTTCAACCACCAATCTCCAGAAGTTTGAGTTATTCCAATTCCACTCAATTTCCCAAAAGGGGGATAGCTTGTAAGGCATTCCAAAAATACAAACTTAGTCGATGTCTACTACAGTGGAGGAACCTTAACACCAAATTTCAACTTCTTACCTCCAGTGGTTTGGGCAGGCAGTTAAGGGGGCACTTTTCCAATTTGTGAGACCGTCTATAAGGAGACTTTACCCCTTTTTGCCCGTTCCGGTAGGAATTTCCAAAAATCCAGTCTTAGCGGACGTCTATGCCTTGTTTTAGTGAAGATATCCGTGGGGGGAGGAAAAAACGTACTTTTTGTGAAATTAAATTTTTAAATGGTACTTTTTGAAAAAATCGAAATTTTTTTGGAAAAGATACTTTGTTTTTACAGCGTACTTTATTGGAAAAAGGGTATTTTTTTGAAAAAGGTAGGGTACGTTCGTAAATGCAGCAAATTTGTGCAACACTGCGGCAGTTATGCGAAGTTTTGTTGCTGATGCTTGATCAGCTGTTGCAGATGCTTTGCTGCACAGACTTTGCTTTTTAGAACGTTTTGCAAAAAATAAAAAACATGTTCGCAATAACATTTACAAATATAATTGAAAATCTTGATGGTAAAAATGACAATTTTTTGTTAACCCGAGTAAAAAAGTGTATATAAAATTATATGTGAATGGATATATTTGCAATATGTAACTGGATATAATTTCATCCGAAAAATGGTTATATTAAATTGTATTATATTGGATATAATTGTATTTACAAGGATACAAATTTATATCAAATGATAAACTTATATCCGAATTTTGTCCCGATAAAATTGGATATAAGTTAATCCAATACGATATGATTAAATTTAAATGATAAAACAAAACTTTGAATTGGAGGGCAGCAGGATTTCGGGTCCTACACACTCAGGGGTGTGATGAAAATCGAAAACGAACAGTTTTTCAATCTAGAATAATTTGTTTCGCGAAAATCAAATTGGCTTCAAATTATTATTTATGGTTTTTTTTTCTGACGCCGGACATCTAAATTAGGAAATAAAATATAAATTGGTATTGTACAGATCCTAAAATATTTACCATTGAAAATCAGATCGTTTTCGTTTTCGATATTCATCACATGCCTGACTGTCAGCCGAGGGCTACTGTTGACCCGTGAAAAAACGATTAGATTTGATCAAGTTAGGTTTGATCCAATTGTATCTATTCATATTAAAGAGTGAATAACAACGTATAAAATTAAATATGAGTTTATCTGCGATTCCGATTTTCAAAATTTTCTTATTCGTTGCCTTATATAATCATATCCTAAAAAATCTTTTCTCTTATATCATTTTATATGCCATATACAAATACATATACTTGATCAAATTATATCTCGTTGAAGATAAATTTTCATATTGCTTCGAACAACACTTTATAAAACTAAATGTGACCCAAGAAAATTTTAGATAAAATTATTTACTATCTCGAATCGAACAAAATGTATGTATTTTGATTGAAATACAATTATATACTTAATAATTCAATACAAAATTAAAAAGCTGAGCTTATCTGTTATGTTGCATCTAGGGTGTCTAATGACACAGAATTTTTTTATTTCTGGTATAAATGAGACATCCCAATGTCACAATTTTACAATCGGCCTTATTACGAGTGTCGTAGTCGTAGTCGAAACTAAGTCGAATTTGCTGAAATTTCGCTAAAAACACAACTTTTGAACAATTTTTCAATTGGATTTAGCATATATAATACTCAGATTTAAAAAAATCCAATATCAGAGTTTCATTTCTTTATAATTTCCATTATATGTATACAAAATCATTTTATATGGACTCGAATTTTCGACTACAAATACGACACTCGTAATCATGCCGAATATCTAATATTAAATCTAATGAAAGAAATAATAAGAAAGGTAACTACACAGAGAAAAAATTATAGTTAAATCAATTACTACATATATCAGATTTTAATTAACATTTGATTTTTTACGAACACTTTGTAAATAAAGTATGAATACTAGAGCTAGTGTTATTGTCATTATTTAGTAGGATATTTTATTTAAGTAAGAAACTTTGAAACTAAATTTTCTAATTGGTGGCTATAATACTGATCCTTATTAAAGTAAATTATAGTTAAACTTTTTCATAATTAAGTTAATGTGTTTTTCGATTTTAAAAATAAGCAGACAATTTTTTATATAAAAAGAAAAAAACCTGAGATTTGTGTGATTTCAAAGCTATTTCTATCTTAATAAACGGTGTTTCTGTATGATTTAAATTTTTTTCTTCTGCGTAGTTACTACTAAGTGATACTGGATTATATAACCTAATAGTAATAAAGCTTTCTTCAAATGGTAAATGAAAAATTTCTTAAATTTGGTGAAAATTCTTCATATATTTTATGAATTTAGTTTTAATGAAATTTTTTCATTAAGTGTATGAATATTTTCACAACATTTTATCAAAAATTCCATTAATTCAATGAAATGTTTCAATAGACGAGGCCCAGTGAAATTTCATCGGTTTTGTGCAAAAATTTATTAATATCATTCAGATAATTCTCTCAGTTAAATAATTGGTCGTTTTCCTACACTATACATCTTCATATAAACAAAAAAAATTTAATGCAATTGAATAAGACCAAAACTCCGATAAAATTGGATGAAATTATATCAATTCAAATATCTTTTTTATTCATTTATATACAATTTGATTAATCCATTTTCCGGATTAAATTTTATATAATTCAGTATGATGCCAAATAAAAAAAAAATATATTATCGAATAATTTTTTTTAACGGGGAGTAACTATTAAAGACGTTAATGTATAAATCTGTTATTTTTTAAAGACTAGATAATTTTTTATCAAATATGGGAATTTTCTTTGGACTTAGAATTTTTTTTTAAATATGTTATCCTTTTTTTATTTTAAATAAAATGCATACTGATATATGATTTAATATGATTACATATGAGAAAATTTCTAAAAAATTTCTAATATATCATCATATAAAGTCGCATACAATATTTTAAATTATCATATATTTTAATATTAAAAAATATATGTTATATATAGTCTTTTTTACTCGGGAAGTTATACTAAAAAGAGAATTAAAAAAAGATGAAATGACTTTTGATTATTAAAAATCCAAAAAATGCTAAAAAAATAAACAAAATTTAAATTTTTATTAACGTTTAGTTTTCTTTTTGTATTAAATGATTTTAAAAAAGTACTTTTTTGAAAAAGGTACTTTTTTTGGAAAAAGGTACGTTTTTTGGAAAAGGTACTTTTTTTTGGAAAACGTAAATTTTTTTAGAAAGAGGTACTTTTTTTTGGAATAAGGAACTTTTTTTGGAAAAAGGTACTTTTTTTAGAAAAAAGTACTTTTTTGAAAAAGGTACTTTTTTCTGTACCTTTTTCTAAAAAAATTTACCTTTTCCAAAAAAAATATACTTTTTTGTCCCCTTTTTGCCCCTCCCGATAAGAATTTCCAAAAATGCCATCTCAACGGACGTCTACAACGGTCGGGGAACCTACATGCCAAATTTCAACTTCATAGCTCCAGCAGTTTGAGCAGGCCGTCAAGGGGGAGACTTTTTCCCCTTTTTGCCCCTGCCTGTAAAAATTTCCAAAAATCCCGTCTTGGTGGATGTCTACGATAGTGGAGGAACCTTTATACCAAATTCCAACTTCCTACCTCCAGCGGTTTGAGCAGGCCGTCAAGGGGGGGCTCTTTTCCCCTTTTTAACCCCCATTTTTACAACGTCCCTGTCCAAAATTCTAAAAAGTACTTTCCATAAAAGTTAGCCCCTACTCCAAGGAACACATACAGATGTGGCCAAGCATTTAAGTCAATTCAAGTTTTTTTATAATTTTATTTTTGTTGCCTTTATTTTTAAAGATCAAAATAGTGGCTAAATTCGCCACGAAAGGCAAGGAGATGGTTCAGAAAATTGTACAGAATTTTAACGTAATGTTTGTTTTTTCATTTTGTCACTTGTATTAAGTGGGCGTGGCTTTTAACGAAAAATTAGCGATATAAACCTCTTATCAAATTACATAGTAAAATTTAGGCAGTACTGATCGGTTCTGTACAAACTGTATATTTTTGGAAATCCTATAAAATTTCCTTAAGTCTTGCATTATCTTTATCTACAAATAGTCACCAGCCTTAAAATTGCAGCACTTTAAACATGACCAAAATTTTCTTTGTTTTTAGCGATTTTAAAAGAAAGTTAACAACACTGACATTTTAACATGAAATGCTTTTTACTATAACGTAAAAAAAAATCTTTACTGATTTGCTATATTGTGGTAATAAAAGCATAAAACTATTCACTTTAAAATTTCAGTGCTGTTAACTTTATTAAAAATCGCTAAAAACAAAGAAAAATTTGGTCACGTTTAAAGCGCTGCACTTTTAAGTCTCGCGACTATTTGTAGATAAAAATAATGCAAGACTTAGGGAAATTTTATAGGATTTCCAAAAATATAAATTTTGTATGGAACCGATCAGTACTGCCTAAATTTTACTATGTAATTTGATAAGAGGTTTATATCTCTAATTTTTCGTTAAAAGCCACGCCCAATTAAAACAAGTGCCAAAATGAAAAAACAAACATTACGTTAAAATTCTGTACAATTTTCTGAACCATCTCCTTGCCTTTGGTGGCGAATTTAGCCACTATTTTGATCTTTAAAAATAAAGGCAACAACAATAAAGTTAGAAAAAAACTTTAATTGACTTAAATTCTTGGCCACAACTGTATCTTAAATTTCAGCTGGCCAAAGGGGTTTTGGCAGGCCGTCAAGGGGGAGACTTCCCCCTTTGGACGTCTACGCCGAAAGAGGAACCTACATACCAAATTTCAACTTCCTAGCTTTAGCGGTTTGGCCTGGCCGATGTTGAGTCAGTCAGTAACGTTATTCTTTTATATATAGAGATTTTTTTCACAACATTCCGTATTTATTTTTAATTTGAAGTTTCTTGCACAGATAAATTGATATAATTGCGAAAAATACCGTTATAATTTGTATTAAATAAGCGTCTGTCAAACAAAATTCCGTGATAAGATGTGCGTGATTACAGGCGTATATTTAAGACCACATAAAAAAAATGTATTTTCTACCCTCAACGAAAAATAATTATCAAATTTTAAACACATTTGTTATTTTTAGTAACCCTGTTAAAAATCGATTATACATGAGCACATATGATTCATGCATGCCCATATGCATCAATATATGATCCATATGTGTGCATGAATGATTCATATATGCTCATATGAATTTCCATATATGTTCATATGTGTGCATTAACGAAATTTGAGGTAATATTTACATACATGATCATACATTTTCATATGTTTCCATACATGATCATGTGTGTACATTAACAAAAATTGAGGTAATATGTTCATGTATGATCACATATGAATACATATGAATACATATGAACACATATGAATCCTATATGGAAGTATATGGACATGTATGAATTTGTATGACTTCATATACCAGCATGTGTGAGTTCACACATGTCCATGAATGGATACATATATGTCGATTTTTAACCGGGAACTTTAAAAAACAAACTTTTTCAAATAATCAGGGCGCCCTTATATTTTCGTCATCTATAAATTGATGTACAATTATCTATATTTATTTATGTATATTTGCATATGATTGAAGTACAATTAAATATCAGCCACACTACAATACATTCCAATATGCATTTAATACAAACTATTCCCATGCATGGCGCGCTCCGTAACTTTGGAACTCGTATATTCACATTGTACGATTGTTAGTTTGATAGTAAAAAGCGATATTAATCAGTAGTTTTTTAGTTATTCATATATAATAAAAGATAATTTGATAAGGCTATGGCTAATTTGATTAAATATTAGTTTCTGAAGTAATTATTTTTTATATTACAATTTTCGAATAATGAACACTGAAATGTTTGTACATAAATTTGGAATGTGCAAAAAGACTCAAGTATTTGTGCACCAACGGATTTGATACGATAATAAATATTTTGTATGGTATTTTTTTCTTAATACTGAAAGGTGTATTGAACAAGAAACTTCCCTGCAAACATTACAATACGAAAAGGTTTTGCAATTGTATCGCCTGGAAGAAAAACTTTATTGCGGCAATAAACATATTGTTATTGCGGAAGATCCCCCCTTCGGGAGTAAATGTCCTCTCTATAGCGATACTCCCAAGCAATACGAAAGCGATACTTCTGAATGAAAAATCGGCGATATCGCTAATTTATCACCTGGAAGATAAAAAGGTGATATAGCTAAATTAACTCCTCGAAATAAACTAAACAATTTTTAATTTTCATTATTAAATTTAACTCTGAAAAAGAATATCTGATTACATAATCCATTGACAAGAACATTAATTATCTTGTTGCCATCATACCCGGTTTTTTCCGCGCACTAAATCTTCATTTTTCAATGAATTTGTTTCCTATATTTCTTATAATTGTGTTTTGTACTAATTTTTTTATTATTTTTTCCAACATTTTCAAAAATTTTAAACGAATTGTGTTTATCTTCCAGATGATAAAAAGGTGATATTGCCGCAATATTATCATAAAAAAATTATGACAAAAAACACAATTTTTGATTTGGTTTTTCCAAATATCTTCCAAATGATAAAAGGAAGACAATTTCAAAGTACTACTTGATTATTTTCATTCAAATGAAAAATAGAAGATATCGCTTTATTATCTTCTTGGAAGATATCTTCCGAATGTTTGCAGGGTTAGAATATTCATATCAAAACCCTGATAAAAAATAGCTGCGCTGCCTAAAGAAGTTCTGAATAGAGGGTTTCTTTTCCCGGTATAGCGCTCAATAGAAAATAATTAAATCCGACATAATTTGTACTTTAAAAACTTGATTTCATTACGTACCGGCAAAGTTCAACTTCAGATTTTTGAAAATCTAATATATTCTGACAGGTCTAAATATAAAATACCCATGTCTTCCACATTTTCTCGATCAACCCTTTAAACCGCGAATTAATATTTAGGTAATATATTTGTATGGGATGCCGTCTTAATTTTTAAAATATTTTTGCACGACTTGAAGTACTCTCCCGCTGTTGGATTCCATACTTCTAGGCATTTTGGTCCTATGTAAATATCCACAAATATTCGTGTTTTTTATATTCCCAGCAAAATATTGGTAATGACACCTCATTACTATCTGCATTACCAAAACTGATATATCATTACCTTTTGCATTATTTTATAATATAAAATAATGACTTCATAATTACGGCCTATTATATTCATTGTTTCTAAATATAAAATAATGACTTACTCGTAATAGTTTAAATAAGTACTTTTTACACAGTTAAATTTTATACATTTTTATTTATTATATGTAAATATGTTTTATGTTTAAATTTTTATGACGAGTCCTAAAATTACACACTAGAGAAAACTTAATTTTTTCTGAATGTATTTCCTTAAGCTAATAGTAAAGGGTTCTTCAATAAGAGCGCTACAAAAGTTTTTTTAAATAAAACAAAAACGGTTTTGGATATCAATGAAATTCTTTATTCCTGTGAAAGTACGTTCGATGCCATTATGTATGGAAATCGATCTCTTTTGCATGGCCACCACGGGCACGCTTGCAGAAGTCCAGACGCTGAACCCAATTTTCGACAGTTTTCAAGCATAAATCGGCCGATATTCGTACGAAGTTCATCAATCGTCGCTGGCTTGTTGGTATAGACCATAGATTTGACGTAGCCCCACAGGAAATAGTCCAACGGCGTCAAATCGCACGACCGAGGCGGCCAATCGACTGGACCATTTCGTGAGATAACAAGTTCTCCAAACTTGGTTTGCAATAAATTGATTGTGACATTCGCTGTGTGGCTTGTGGCGCCGTCCTGTTGGAACCACATGTCCTCCAAGTCCATATCATCCAATGGCCAAAAATATTCGGTTATCATTGAACGGTAGCGATTCCCATTCACAGTAACGTGCCGGTCTTGATCATCAAGGAATAAGTACGGCCCAATGACGCCGCCGGCCCATAAACCGTACCAAACCGTAATTTTTTCGGGATGCAATGATGACTCATGGAGTACGTGTGGATTGCTGTCTGACCAATAACGCATATTTTGTTTATTGACGAAGCCATTCATTATGACGACCATAAATTGGACGTAGCGCTCTTAACGTTGAGGCCACTGACTCCGAATGTCGGTAATAAATTTTAATAATTTCGACTCGTTGTTGGCTCGTATATCTTTCCATCATGAAATGGCAAACCTTACTGAAGAGAAATGTCAAAAGAGCGGTAAGAAATATGGCGCCGTTTGCTGTCCCTGTCTTTCTACTTTTGTAGCGTCCCTGTTGAAGAACCCTTTATTTGCTTAACTCCTTATTTTTAAGAATCAAGTAAGCAATCGGACAACCGATTATAATTCAACTTTTTGTAAGCATGTGTGTAACCACTTATTATTCAAAATCTCATAACTACTTATTTCTCATTTTTTCGTAAGCGAGCGGGTAAGCGTGACTACTTATAAAAACGACCACGCCAAACAAAAATAATGAGTTTAGACGCCAAAAAATAAGTTGTGCGGAGCTATGAATTTCTATTATATAACCACTTATTTGGTAATGAAAGATTTTGCTGGGTTGTAACAAAGTTTAAGAAAAGCGATAATTTTTCACATACATTTTTAGACAAAGTCGCTTTTTTTATATAAAAATAAACACTTTATTTTAGCTCTTTTTGGTATTTTTTAATAAAAATTTTTTATGCCAAAACTACTATGTATTAAAAGAAATAATTCAATTTTAATACTTTCATTTTAAATTAACATATAAAACACTCCAAAATAATTTGAAAAAGCATGTAAAGCGTTATTTTCAAAACAATTCAAATACCCAGCGAAATTGTCGGCTGCAAAGAACCGGTTGTGGAACAACTTGTACTTGCATGCAATCTGTTCTACTTTACGTTCTATCATCGGTGAGTTTTGTTTGAGTTTGTCCCAAAAGCAACAGGTTCTTTTCCTCCAAACTAGAACAGGTTGCTTTGGAACCGGTTCTATAATCAGTTATATAAATGGTTCTGCGACAGTGAAACCTTGAATTTTAGACTCCCAGGAATCAGTTCTAGAACCGGTGGTAAATAGACCTGTTCTAGAACAGATTCAGAGGCAACCAGTTCGAAAAAAAATTTGCCAAAATTGTTGCAATTATGCGGTGTTCACATGTACGTGTATAACTCAATTTTACGTGTTTAAGCGTTAAACATGTTCAACCCTTTGACGACCAATTTTTATTTTTTGTTATATTTTCCACATTTTCCAACCGATTTTTTTTAAACTAACTTGTATTAATAGAGTAGAGTTTTTGCTTTCAGATTGTACCAAATAATTGGCCCCATATGTTCTTAGCGCCTAATTAATTGACCCCAACTTCTGAAAAATAAGTTTTTTTGTTAATCTTTTTTGGATGTCATTTGGCTATGCAAGACCAAAATTTTAATATAGCGTGGACCTGTGCCTCCTGTTTTCAGAAATACATTGGGAATATGTCTGTTTTCTTGCCTACAGGTCGCTAATTCAGCATGGGACATATGTGTCCCATTGGTCGTCAAGGGTAAACAAAGAAGAAGTTTTATAGTTTTATTTTTTTCATTAAATTAAAAAAAAAATTAATAAAATTAAATAAACTCTTCATTCAACCAAACATAAAAAAGACTTTTGAAAAAGATATTTATTTTAAATATATATTTATATCGTCGCCCAAAATGCAGAAGGGCGTAACAACAAAAAAATTAAAAATCAAGTTTTTGACTGATTATGATGCACTATACTAAATACATGTCCCTACAAAAATTTAAACTTATATACAGAAATTAATCTATACCCGAGTAAAAAAAATTGATCTCACGCAATATCTAATCATATCCAATTTGATATTGTTTAAGATCTGGTCTAATATCTAGCTGATCCAATTAGATCTCAAAATTGGGTGTATCCAATCATATCGTATTAGATCCCATTGTATATATGGGGATAAACTAAGATCAAGTTATATCTCAAAATTGGGAGGTCCAATGATATCTTTGGGGATAAACCTAGATCTATTTTGATCCGAAAATTGACGGATCCAGCTATATATTTGGGGATATTTTTAGATCTAATTTGATCTGAAAAATGGCGGATCCAATTAGATCCAGCTATATATTTGTGGATAAACTTATATCTAATTTGATCTCAATTTTGGCAGATCGAATTAGATCCAGCAATATATTTGTGGATAAACTTAGATCTAATTTGATCCGAAATAGTGGCAGATCGAATTAGATCTAGCAATATATTTGGGGATAAACTTAGATCTAATTTGATCCGAAAAATGGCACATCGAATTAGATCCAGCAATATAATTGTGGATAAACTTGGATCTAAACTTATCAGAAAAATGGCAGATCGAATTAGATCCAGCAATATATATGGGGATAAACTTGGATCTAAATTTATACGAAAAAGTAGATGTATTTATATGTGACCTTCTCCGAGAAAAGGGACCTAGTGTGTCAAAAAACGGGTTTGGACTTAAGAGTGGATTCTGGTACCTAAAAGTGTGTAGAATAAGATGAAATGAGCTGAGGCACCTAACCATACCAAATCGCATCTCCCAACTGAAGGTGTGTTTAAAGTGATAATGCGTTATGAAACTTTAAATTCGTTCTTCTCAAAACTTAATTTTCACACACTAGGTCCCTTTTCTCGGAGAAGGTCACATATATATTTTGGGATTAAGTTGTATCTAACTTTATCTGGAAAACGGCAGATCGAATAAGATCGAGGATTATATTTGGGGATTACGTAAGATCTAAATTTATGAAAAAAATAACAGATGAAATTAGATCCAGTAATATATTTCGGGATTGCGTAAGATCTTAACTTTTTCAATAAGTTGCAGATCGAATTGATTCCAGTGATATATTTAGTGATTTTGTAAAATCGTAATTTTTACCATAAATTGCAGATCGAATTAGATCCAGCAATTTATTTAGGTATTAAAATGGCAGATAGAATTAGAAACAGCAATATATTTGGGGATTGACATCTAAAACTATCCATAAAAATGACAGATAAAATTAGATGCCGCATTATATTTGGTACTACGTAAGATCTCCATTTATTTGGGATTAAATAAGATCCCAGACATATATTGCCAACTGTTCAAAAAATAATACACTGGCAGAGCACTGATTTTATAAAAATTACAATATTTTGTTAAAATAAGGTTTAAACTCAGAAGGTCTCGAGTTCGATATGCATTTTTTTTAAAAAATGAATTTCTTTTTATAAAATTAAAATTTTTTTTTCTATAAAGTTTTTTATAAAATTATATATTTATTTTTTTATTAAATTGAAATCTTTGAATAAAATAATTTTATTTACATTTTTTAACGCTCTACACCATTTCAATTGTATTAATTGTTTTTAAGATTTATTAATTTTATTTCAGAAATAATCAATTGAATTTCAGTTTTATCAATTGTATTTCAGAACTTATCAATTATTTTTCAGATTTATGAATTGTATTTCAGAACTAGTCAATTGAAGTTCAGTTTTATCAATTCTGTTTCAGAAATTATTAATTGTATTTCCGAAATTATCAAACTGTATTTCAAAAATTATCAATTGTATTTCAGAAATTATGAAATGTAATTTAGAAATTTTTCTCTATTAACTATGATAAACAATCAACAAGTTTTGAAATAGATTTGATTATTTCTGAAATACAATTAATAATTTCTGAAATACATTCCATAATTTCTGAAATACATTTAAAATTTGTGAAATGCAATTAATAGCTTCTGAAATACAGTTAATATTGTAGTTGAGTTACCATTTATGACCATATATTGCTTAAATGGCACCATATATGACAATATACTGTTTAAATGGCACCATATATGGTATGTTCCCTATTAAAAAAAGTAATATGGAGCTTTATATGGTAATATATAACTTAGAGTCATCCATGTACCATTTGATCCGAAAAATGGCCCGATAAAATTGTATCAGTTGTTTATCAATTTTTAACTTATTGTATCAGTTTAGATCTGACCTGATTAAATTATGTGTTAATCAGATGAAATTGTATCTGATTTTTGACCTGATACAATTTTATTGGTTTATATCACATGGTATCAGTTTAGGTCCAAATAGATATATTTGTATACAAAATTATATAGTTATATCCCAATTTTGACCTGATATCAGTTTAAAACTTTAATACAATTGTATAAGGTAAATGTCGGATACAATTATATTTTATTTATATAAAATTGAACCAATTACGATCAAACCTGACACCATTACATATAAACCGATAAAATTGCATCAAGTCAAAAATCGGATATAATTTCATCTGATTAACACATAATTTAATCAGGTCTGATCTAAACTGATACAATTAGATAAAAATTTATAAACAATTGATAAAAATATATCGGGCCATTCTTCGGATGAAACTGTATATTTATACAGATATAACTTAATCACATATATGACTATATGTAACTATTTTTATTCGGGTTGTTTAAATGATACGATATATCAAAGTATATGGTACTATATATGGTAGCATATATTATCATATCTGGAACTGTATTAAAAATGTTGTTGAAATGGCACCATATATCATAATGTATGGTTTAAATGTCAATACATATGATACCATATATCAATATATATTGCACCATATATAGTAGCATATATTATTATATCTGAAACTGTATTAAAAATGTTGTTCATGAGGTCCCATATATGAGTATATATTGTTGAAATGGCACCATATATATAATATATTACTTAAATAACACCATGTATAAATATATATGGCACTATATATAGTATCATATATTATCATATCTGGAACTGTATTAAAAATGTTGATCATGAGATATGGTCATATATTGTTTAAATGGCACCATATATAATAATATATGGTTTAAATGGTACCATATATGATAATATATGGTTTGAATGGCACCATATATGATAATATATGGTTTGAATGTCACCGTATATGATAATATATTGTTTAAATAGCACCATATATAAATATATATCGCACTATATATAGTACCATATATTATCATATCTGGAACTGAATTAAAGATTTTGTTAATGAGGTACCATATATGACCATATATTGTTTAAATTGCACCATATATGATAATATCTAGTTTAACTGTCACCATATATAATTATATATTTTTTAAATGATACCATGTATAATTATATATTGCTAAAATGCCACCATATATATTAAGATATAGTTCTATATATAACTACTAGCGGGCGCAGCCCGCTACGTTGTTAGCGCGCCTTAAAGGTTGAGGGGGGGGGGGGGCTGCGCCCTCCACAATTTTTATTAAATTCGTTTTTTTATTTAAAGCCTTCACCCAGCCACCACAAATAAATAATTCTGCACAACAATGGGTTTAAAATAAATAAATATTTGATCACTTTTTCTCATGAAAGTGGATTGTTAGTAATGAATCCATAATAAATTGCAATATACGTGTGTATGTTAAGATAATTTGGTAAAGTGCGAACTTAGGTAGATAGACCCGTAAGTAGTTTTGTTCATTTGTGTTTTGAATGAAAATAGATAACGTAAAGCAGGGTTGGATAGCATTTTATAATATTAAAAATAGCGGGCAAAGCCCGCTACGTTGTTAGCGTGTCTTAAAGTTTTTTTTTTAATTCCAGTTTATGTAAAGGTAGACCTGGCAATTCAAGTAAATTCACAAATTCAGTTGGAAAATTTACTGCGTCGGTTTCTTCCACCGGTGCTTCGTTACATGAAGTTTAAATATCGAAATATATAAGTTCCATTCCTTTTCAAAGGTTTTTTCTCTTTTAGAAAATTTGTTTAACTTTTTGGAGAGTAAGTTTCAATGCTACATAAGTTTCATATTCCGTGGATAGTGTTTGAACAGGTGATTCCCTCTTTCAATCCATTTGCATTCTCTATAATTTCAATTCTACTCGTTCAACGTTTTCATTCCACTTGTGTAGTATTTCATTCCACTCGTTTCCTATTTAGTTTCTTAATTTTAGTGTTTCATATACACTTGTTCTTTAAGTTTTAGGTTTCTAGCTAAAGACGCAGACGTTAAGGGGGGGGGGGGCAATTTCCCCTTTTGTACCACCATTTTTACCACGTTCCTGTCCAAAGTCCTAGAAATGCCTTGTCGATAAGTTAGCCCATACTCCAAGGAAAACATATTATATATTACAGGTTTCTAGCCGAAGGGTTCGGTTAGGCCATCAAGGGGGAGAATTATTCCGTTTTTACCCCTCCCGGTAGGAATTTCCAAAAATTCCGTCTTAGAGGACGTCTGCGTTGGAGGAGGAACCTACTACACACATAATTTTAGGTCTCTATATCCAGCAGTTTGGCCAGGCCGTCAAGGGGGAAGTTTTTTCCCTTTTTACCCCTCCCGGTATGAATTTCCAAAAATACCATCTTAGGGGACGTCAACGTTGGAGAAGGAACCCAAATACCGAATTTAAGCTCCCTTGTTCCAGCAGTTTGGCCAGGCCGTTAAGGGGGAGACTGTTCCTGTTTTTGACCCTACCTGTAGAAATTTCCAAAAATCTCATCTTAGCGGATGTCTACAATAGAGGAGGAACTTTAATACCAAATTTCAACTTCCTACCTCCAGCGGTTTGGGCAGGCCTTTAAGCGGCACTTTTCGCTTCATTAATCCCCATTTTTGCAATGTCCCTGTCCAAAAAGCACCTTCCCGGTCCAAAAAGCCCATACTCCAAGTAACATATGTTTTACATTTCAGGTTTATAGCCAACTTTTACTATTTGTGCCCCTCTCGGTAGGAATTTCCGAAAATCCATCGACAGGGAATTTCAGCTTCCTAGTTCCAGCAGTTTGAGCAGGCTGTCAAGGGGGACACTTTTTCTTTTTTTGTCCCTCCCGGTTGGAATTAGGCTGGAAGACGAACCTAAGTACCGAATTTCAGCTTCCTAGTTGCAGCAGTTTGGATAGGTCGTTAAGGGGCAACTTTCCCTTTTTGAGCCCCCATTTTATAACGACCCTGTCCAAAATTCAAAAAAGTATCTTTCTAATAAGTTAGCTCTCACTCCAGGGACCCACATTTTAATCTTCAGGTTTCTAGCCGAAGGGGTTTTTACCGGCCCCCAAGGTGAGGCTTTTCTTCTTTTTGCCCCTCCCTTTAGGAATTTATAAAAATTCCATCTTCGCGGCTATCTGCGATGGATGAGGAACATTCATACCAAATTTCAACTGCATTGCCTAAGCGGTTTGGGCAGGCCGTTATTGGGGACATTTTTCCCTTTCAACCATCATTTTTACTATGTTGCTGTTCCAAAATAGAAAAATTACGTTTCCGGTGAGTTAGTCCTACTCCAAGGAATACATATTTAAAATTTTAGGTTGACCAAAAGGGATTGGGCAAGCCGTCAGGAGGAGACTTTTACCTGTTTTCCCCTCCCGATAGGAATTTCAAAAATTCCGTCTAAGCGGACGCCTACACAGAAGGAGGAACTCACATACCGAGTTTCCTTTTGGGATATCCTGTAGGGAATTCCAATAATACAAACTTAGTCGATGTCTACTACAGTGGAGGAACCTTTATACCAAATTTCAACTTCTTACCTCCAGTGGTTTGGGCAGGCACTTTTCCAATTTGTGAGACTGTTTATGTGGAGACTTTTCCCCTTTTTGCCCGTTCCGGTAGGAATTTCCAAAAATCCCGTCTTAGCGCACGTCTATGCCGAATATCAAGAAACCTTGTTTTAGTGGAGATATCCGTGGGGGAGGGAAAAAAGTAGTTTTTTTGAAATTATATATTATTTTAAATGGTACTTTTTTGAAAAACTAAATTTTTTGGAAAAAGATACTTTGTTTTTACAAAGTACTTTATTTGTACTTTTTTTGAAAAAGGTACTTTTTTTTGAAAAAGGTACTTTTTTTGAAAAACGTATTTTTTTGGAAAAATGTATGTTTTTGGGAAAAGGTACTTTTTTTGGAAAAGGTACTTTTTTTTGGGAAAGGTACATTTTTTAGAAAAAGGTACATTTTTTGGAAAAAGGTACTTTTTTTTGGAAAAAGGTACTTTTTTTGGAAAAAGGTACTTTTTTTTGGAAAAAGGTACTTTTTTTGGAAAAAGGTACTTTTTTGAAAAAAGGTACTTTTTTTGGAAAAAGGTACTTTTTTTGGAAAAAGGTACTTTTTTTGGAAAAAGGTACTTTTTTTGGAAGAAGGTACTTTTTTTTGGAAAAAGGTACTTTTTTTTGGAAAAAGGTACTTTTTTGGAAAAAGGTACTTTTTTTGGAAAAAGGTACTTTTTTTTTGGGAAAGGTACATTTTTGGAAAAAGGAATTTTTTTTGGAAAAAGTTACTTTTTTTTTTCGGTTTGTAACTTTTGTACGTACAACTTGCTAGCAATGCCGACGGAAGGAAGTTTTTGTTCTAAGTGCTTTATAAACATTGAAAAAAATTGTGAAATTATTTGCGAAGTTTGTCAATCCAAATTTCATAAAGTATGTGCTAAAGTGGATGATGATAATGCATTTGATTCTTTATTAAAACATGTAAACATTGTGTATAATTGTGACAATTGTCTTCAATCATCCCGCGATTTGATAAAAAAAATCAGTTTGCTTACTTATGAAGTACAGCAATTGAAATCATTGTTTTCTAATTTTTGTAATGAGAAGGCAAGTAACAATAACAAAAAACATCGCAGCTTGCCAGTACTCAAAACTGGTTTAAGTTCTTGTGTGTCTTCTGCCAATAAAGTTCAATCAACAACAACTTCGTTTGATGCTGCTATTACACACAAAAAGCCTAATTACAACAAGAGTGTTTCAACTAATATTACAACTACAATAGATAATGATTGTCCTTCTACTAGTGCTTCTGCTCTAAAAGCTACTGCCAATTTAAAAGCTATTGAACCTGTTAATGGTACTGCTGTTAATAACATTTCATATAATAATACTGGTGCTGTTGATGTTGTTAACAATGATGCTAATTTGGAGGTTTTAACTGCTCATGAAGCGTTAGATGTGCAAGGTGATTCTGATTGGAATTATGTTACTATTCGTAAGAAAAAACCTAGTAGACGTAAAGTTATAGTGGGAGATAATAATAACACGGAATTGGATGTGGTAACTAAAATGAAATGGGTTCATCTCTCATCGTTTAAACCCACAGTTACCGAGGATAATATTATAAATTATGTTGCTAAACATCTTAATGTCGATGGATCGAAAATTTTTTGCCACAAGTTAGTCAAAAAAGATGCATCTTTGGAGAATTTTAAATTTGTTAATTTCAAGCTGGGTGTTTCGTCTAGTTCTTATGCACAACTTTTTAAGCCTGAACTTTGGACTTCTGATGTTAAAGTCCGGCCTTTTCAGTTTTTTCCAAAGAAGTCGCTGCCAATTCAGCAAACTTAATGGCTGAATCACTAAAGGTTTATTACCAAAATCTGTCTGGTATGAGGACTAAATCATCATTGATTAGTTGCTTTACCTCTCATTGTGATTATGATGTTTTTGTTTTCACGGAGACTTGGTTGAACTCTGATTTTTGTGATGAAGAATTTTTTAATCCCTTCTTATATATGGTTTTTCGTAAAGATCGTGATGCTCTAAAAACTGGACATGGAAAAGGTGGTGGTGTTCTAATAGCTGTAAAGAAATTGTTTTGCTGTAAATTTGTAACATTATCAAATACTGATTCTGAATTGGATCAACTGTGTGTATCTATTAAATCTGCTACTTATGATCTATATATATGCGTTTCATACATTCCGCCTCGTAGTTCTGACGAGTTATATTCGGCTCATGCTTCTAACATTTCCAGTCTTGCTGATCGTTTTAATGATGGAGACCGAATGTGCGTTTTGGGTGATTTTAATCTATCTGATATCATTTGGTCTGTAATCCCGAACTCAGATCTCTTTTTGCCTAATAATGTAAATAAATCTTTTGAAATTAGTATTCTTGATTCAGTTTTTAGCCTTGATCTAGTTCAAATTAATTCAGTTTTTAATAGACTAAGTAAAATCTTGGACTTAGTTTTTATTAGTTCTGATTTAAAGTTTTCGATTATTGAATCCAACTTCCCAATTTCACCTTCTAACGTTCATCACTGTGCTTTAGAAATTGACATTGAATTTTTTAAGTATGCTCGAAAGAATAGTAATGTTGAAAAACGTTATAATTATTATGCTTGTAATTTTAATGCTCTGAATGCTATGATATATAATTTAAATTGGTATAATATATTGAATAATGAAATTGTATCTGTTTGCTATGAAATATTTTTATCTAATGTTCTAAAAATTATTAATATTAATGTGCCCCTTTCTAATCCTAAAGTGTACAAACTTCCTTGGTACACTAAAGGTTTGAAAAAACTAAAGAATCTTAGAAACAAATTTCACAAAAAATTTAAAGCCTCAAATAGTACCAGCGATAAGCAAAATTTTCTTCGTTATGAAAGAGAATTTAATTTTCTAAACAAATTTTTGTACAATCAATATTTGATGAGTTTCAATGAATCAATTAAATTCAACCCAAAAAATTTCTGGAGTTTTATTAATTCCAAAAGAAATACTTCTCTTATACCTTCACTTATGTCATATAATGATATTTCTTCGGACAACTTGAAAGACTCTCTTAACCTTTTTGCAATGTATTTTCAATCTAATTTTAATGATGATTCCTTTTCTATTAATGAACATGATTTTGACGATATTGCTTCAGTTTTCGATTTTGGATCTTTACAAATCTCGGATGCAGATGTTGCTGCGGGAATTGGCAAACTTTCGAATTCTTTCAAATGTGATAATGACGGCCTTTCATCCTTCCTTTTAAAGAATTGCTTTTCTTCTTTGATTTTACCCCTCAAAATAATATTTAATAAATCTTTGAGGGCTGGTTATTTTATTCAAAAATGGAAATATACTACTATTTTTCCAATTCTTAAAGGTGGCAGTAGAAATAATATTACCAATTATCGACCTATTTCTAAATTAAATAATATTGCTAAAATTTTCGAACACATCGTGTACGATAAACTTTTTTTTCAATTAAAACGACACATCTCAGTGTCACAGCATGGTTTCATGGCTGGGAGATCAACGACAACAAATTTGTCCGTTTTCGTAAATTTTTGTATTTCTTCTTTTGAAAAAGGTGTTCAAATTGATACAGTTTACACTGATTTCGCTAAGGCGTTTGACCGTGTACCACATGAACTTTTGTTATTGAAGCTTTCCAAGATTGGTATTCATTCTAATATGCTTAGTTGGTTCCGTCATTATTTAATTGGCAGATGTGCTACAGTCTCTGTAGATGGAGTTTGCTCGGATTATTTTATACCAACTTCTGGTATTCCTCAAGGCAGCATTCTTGGACCGTTGTTATTTAACATTTTTATTAATGACATTAGCAATTGCTTTAAAAATTCTCAGTTTTTAATGTATGCTGATGATCTTAAAATTTTCAAGCCAATTTATTCCGTCGGTGACATTTTTGACCTTCAGGAAGACTTAAATAATGCAATTTCCTGGTCAGATCGCAATGGTCTACCCTTTAATATTGCAAAATGTTATAGTATGTCTTTGCATAGACGTCGAAATATTCTCATTTCTGAATATAAAATGAATGGTCATGTATTAACATCTGTGGATGAAATCGTGGACCTGGGTGTAGTTTTTGATGTTAAATTATCATTCACTAGTCATTTAAACTTCATTATTCCCAAAGCATATTCTCTTCTTGCATTTATTCGACGCAATTTGGATAAATGTTTTGATCATTTTACAAAAAAGGTTGTTTATACATCTTTTGTTAGATCTAGATTAGAATATGCTTCTTTTATATGGAGTCCCAATGCTGCTTTTCATATAGCCCGTGTTGAGAAAATTCAAAGGAAGTTTATTAAATTTGCGCTCCCATTTTTAAATAATCATAATTCTTTTGATATTCCGTCTTTTTTAATTCCCTCTTACGAGGATAAATGTGAATTTATTTCTTTGCGAACTCTTGAAACTCGTCGGAAAATTGCGGCCTTAACATTTTTGCATGGTATTATTTGTGGTATTATTGATTCCCCTGAATTGTTAGATTTAATTTCAATTTATGTTCCTCCAAGATCGTTTAGAAATGTAAGTAAGTTTTTCCACATTGATATACACGCTACTCAATATGCTCTGAATGAACCACTTAATAAATCTATGAGGTTATTTAATATGTGTTGTAATCATTTAGATATAAGTGTTTCTCAATCTGATTTTAAAACCTTATTAAATAATATATTTTAAATTAGTTTTTAAGATGCTAGTCTGTAAGGATAAATTGTATCCATAGACTGAAAATTAAATAAATAAATAAATAAATAAATAAATAAATAAATAAATAAAAATGAACTTTTTGAGGAAAAAGGTACTTTTTTTGGAAAAAGGTACTTTTTTTGGAAAAAGGTACTTTTTTCGGCAAAAGGTACTTTTTTTGGAAAAGGTATTTTTTTTTGGAAAAGGTATTTTTTTTAATAAGGTGTTTTTTTTGGAAAAATGTATGTTTTTTGGAAAAAGGTACTTTTTTTGGAAAAGGTACTTCTTTTGGAAAAGGAACATTTTTTTAGAAAAAGGTACTTTTTTTTTGGGAAAAGGTAGTTTTTTTTGGAAAAGGTACTTTTTTTGAAAAAGGTATTTTTTTGAAAAAATGTATGTTTTTTGGGAAAAGGAAAATTTTTTTAGAAAAATGTACTTTTTTTTGGAAAAGGTACTTTTTTTTGGAAAAGGTACTTTTTTTTGAAAAAGGTACTTTTTTGGAAAAAGGTACTTTTTTTTTGGAAAAAGGTACTTTTTTTGGAAAAAGGAACTTTTTTTTGAAAAAAGGTACTTTTTTTTGGGAAAAGGTACTTTTTTTGGAAAAAGGTACTTTTTTGGAAAAGGGTGCTTTTTTTGGAAAAAGGTACTTTTTTTTTAAAAAAGGTACTTTTTTGGAAAAAGGAATTTTTTTGGAAAAAGGTACTTTTTTTGGAAAAAGGTACTTTTTTTGGAAAAAGGTACTTTTTTTGGAAAAAGGTACTTTTTTTGGAAAAAGGTACTTTTTTTGGAAAAAGGTATTTTTTTTGGGAAAAGGTACTTTTTTTGGAAAAAGGTACTTTTTTTTGGAAAAAGGTACTTTTTTTGGAAAAAGGTACTTTTTTTGGAAAAAGGTACTTTTTTGGAAAAAGGTACTTTTTTGGGAAAAAGGTATTTTTTTTGGAAAAAGGTACTTTTTTTGGAAAAAGGTACTTTTTTTTGAAAAAAGGTACTTTTTTTGGAAAAAGGTCCTTTTTTGGAAAAAGGTACTTTTTTGGAAAAAAGTACTTTTTTTGGAAAAAGGTACTTTTTTTGGAAAAAGGTACTTTTTTTGGAAAAAGGTACTTTTTTTGGAAAAAGGTACTTTTTTTGGAAAAAGGTACTTTTTTTTGGAAAAAGGTACTTTTTTTGAAAAAGGTACTTTTTTGGAAAAAGGTACTTTTTTTGGAAAAAGGTACATTTTTTGCAAAAAGGTAAATTTTTTTGGAAAAAGGTACTTTTTTCGGAAAAAGGTACTTTTTTTGGAAAAAGGTACTTTTTTTTTTTTGGAAAAAGGTACTTTTTTTTGGAAAAAGGTACTTTTTTTGGAAAAAGGTACTTTTTTTGGAAAAAGGTACTTTTTTTTGGAAAAAGGTACTTTTTTGGGAAAAAGGTACTTTTCTGGAAAAAATGTACTTTTTTGGGAAAAGGTACATTTTTGGAAAAAGGTATTTTTTTTGTCCCCTTTTTGCCCCTCCCGATAAGAATTTCCAAAAATGCCGTCTCAACGGACGTCTACACCGGGCGAGGAACCTACATACCAAATTTCAACTTCATAGCTCCAGCAGTTTGAGCAGGCCGTCAAGGGGGAGACTTTTTCCCCTTTTTGCCCGTCCCTGTAAAAATTTCCAAAACTCCCGTCTTGGTGGATGTCTACGATAGTGGAGGAACCTTTATACCAAATTTCAACTTCCTACCTCCAGCGGTTTGGGCAGGCCGTCAAGGGGGGCCTTTTTCCCCTTTTTAACCCCCATTTTTACAACGTCCCTTTCCAAAATTCCAGAAAGTACTTTCCAGAAAATTTAGCCCATACTCCAAGGAACACATATCTTAAATTTCAGCTTTCTAGCCAAAGGGGTTTTGGCAGGACGCCAAGGGGGAGACTTTTCCCCTTTTTGCCCGTTCCGGTAGGAACCCGTCTTAGCGGACGTCTACGCCGAAAGAGGAACCTACATACCAAATTTCAACTTCCTAGCTTCAGCGGTTTGGGCTGGGCGATGTTGAGTCAGTCAGTCATTCAGTCAGTCAGTCAGTCACGTTATTCTTTTATATATAGAGATAAAGAACAAAAGAGTAAAGAATGAATGTATAAGTTACAATTAAGTATATGAGAATAGATACTTCCCAGCAAAATCTTTCATTACCAAATAAGTGGTTATATAATAGAAATTCATAGCTCCGCACAACTTATTTTTTGGCGTCTAAACTCATTATTTTTGTTTGGCGTGGTCGTTTTTATAAGTAGTCACGCTTACCCGCTCGCTTACGAAAAAATGAGAAATAAGTAGTTATGAGATTTTAAATAATAAGTGGTTACACACATACTTACAAAAAGTTGAATTATAAGTGGTTATCCAATTGCTTACTTGATTCAAAAAAATAAGCAAATACTATTAGCTTAAGGAAATACATTCAGAAAAATTTAAGTTTTCTCTAGTGAGTAATTTTAGGACTCGTCATAAAAATTGAAACATAAAACATATTTACATATAATAAATAAAAATGTATAAAATTTAACTGTGTAAAAAGTACTTATTTAAACTATTACGAGTAAGTCATTACTTTATATTTAGAAACAATGAATACAATAGGCCGTTATTAGGAAGACATTATTTTATATTATAAAATAATGCAGAAGGTAATGATATATCATTTTTGGTAATGCAGATAGTAATGAGGTGTCATTACCAATATTTTGCTGGGTTAGAAGAAGGAGGATAATAAAGTGAAGTTGTGATACATAGGCCAGTGGCGGCAACATCCTTCCCCTCGTAAAGGAATCAGGTGATGATGAGTTTACCTTCAGATTTATTGCCAACATCTAGAATAGCAACTTTACATATAGGCCTTTCAAAAATGCTGGTAGAGGTTTTAACTTTTACTTTTCTGACTTGTCCATCCTTCGCAGTTGTGGTTTCAATGATATTACTACGTGCAACAATTTCAAATTTTGCATGGAGGAATCAAAATATATGTGAAGGCAGACACCATTTATTGATGAACTGCATATCCATCACGTCAAATGTCCTCTTTAAAGGACTTGGAAATAGTAATGCATACTAAAATTGCAATATATATTTTTTTCCACTTCTCTCCAAAATGGGCATCAAACAAGAAAGTTCAGTGATAATATAAATGACGAAGAAAATATTTTTTAAAAATTTAAGTAGAAAAAAAAAGAATAGCTTTTTTTAAAATGTAGAAATTCTCCTCTTTCATTTGATACCCATATCAGCATCATGGAATGTACAAAATATCCTTAAAAAAGAGTTTGCCAAAAACCATGCGCTGAAAATTTAAAGATCTTTTTTTAAGGACTACTAAAGTGATCATGAAAAATTGAGTACACATTTTTACTAAACGTGGTTTCTTCTTTCACTTGGTAATCGATTTTTCCAAATGAGCAAAATTATTTTGAAAAAACGTAAGAACTCTCGACTTTATGCTCAAAACGCGATATGCAAACTACTTCGCATGATAAGAAAAACAAAAAAACTAGTAATCGACACTCTATGTAAAAATTTACAACAACAACAAAACCAGAAATGCAACTATTTCTGCAAAATAGTCGATTAAAACCGTTCCCATCTAAATTCTCGGATGCAAAGAACCGGTTGTAGAACAACTTGTTCTTGCATGCAACCTGTTCTAATTTATGTTCTATCATCGGTGATTTTTGTTTGAGTTTGTCCCAAAAGCAACAGGAACCGGTTCTAGAACCAGTTATAGAACCGGTTCTGCGACAGTGAGGCCTTCCATTTTGACTTCCAGGAATTAGTTCTATAACCTGTTCCACGGAACCGGTGGTAAAAACACCTATTCTAGAACAGATTCAAAGGCAACCAGTTCATAAAAATTTTGCTGGGTTGTTAAACACGATAAGTTTGATATCAATTGGTGTTGAATGGCAAGTTTGAAATAGAGGAAGACACAACAAGAAAAGTAAAAAAAAATAAAATTGAATGAAATAAACTAAATTTAAATAAAAACCAGTTAAAATGTGTGTTTTTCTTATTACAGTGATAGATGAACAAAACAATTAATTAAATTTTGCTTCCGGTAAACGAAAAATCCAAAAACAGCCATGAAGTTGTCCCTAAGGTTGCGTTTACACTTGCATCGAAATCCCGATATTTCGCTATTCACCACTCTGAAAAAACAATGAAGAAAACCATATAAATGTACAACTTTTAAAAAAGCACACAGAGTTAGCTCTAATAAATACATTTTATAAAAATTTAACGTTTATATGCTTTGCTTTGTTTTGATTTGTAATAAAACATTTTAATTTCCAAAATTTACAAAACAAAATATTTAGCTACAATTACCGAGTCAATCGTTCACTAAATTCATGTATCACTAACAATAAAAAGAGAGAATATACAAAGTGTTGCCAGAATTAAAAATAAAATTAATAAACTTTTATTGTATGTTTTTGAATACAATTTTTTAATAAAGGTTTAATAGAGATAATGAATGCTTTAGCGAATTCATGTTTTAAAGCTTAATTAAGAAGTTTTTTTTGAATAACAGTGTTAATTTTTATGTGTGAACTGATGTTTAACTTTTACATAAACGTGTTTAAGAATCGTACTGTGAACTCAGTATTAGAAGCCGTCAAAGTTAAAAAAATTAGAAAACACTAGGAAAATCAGTTTTATTTCTACACAATTTTATTGAACGTGAACATGTATGTATTTGGAAAGCCAAACCATCTCTCCTAGGGAACTTCAAAAATTAAAAAATCGATTGAAAACTAATTTAGTTAACATTTTTTAAGTCTGTGAAGTCTTAAAAAATTGTTTGACCAATAACTTCAGATTTTGAGGGTGTACTAAAAATTTTGAAAATTAGTAATGTATCCTTTTAACCAGGCCTACACTAGGTAACTTGACAGGTATAGAATACTGTCACACAGTGTTATTTTTTTTTTTTTGATAAAAAATTTCTGCCCAGAAAAAATTGGGGTGACAAGAAATTTAAGAGCTTAAGGTGCCTATTTCTACTTGTAACGAGTTGCGAATGTCATAAGACTATTTTAAAAGCTGAAAGTCACAACTTTCCATACCAAACAACAATAAAATCAAAAAATTCACATTTTATTTGTGAATGTTATGATTCTGTCGATACCAGGGGCCAGATACCCACATTCGTAAGCGTTCGAAATTGTTAAAAAAATCACGTTTTTAAAGTACAAATAAAAATAAGGGAACTAAATGCCTCACCTCTAACCTAGTTTTAATCTTTATAACGTTTTAAGTAACAATAATTGCTATCGAATAATACTCGATCACGACTGTGGTAATTTGGCCCAAGGTCTTATTTGTTTTTAAGTTTTAAACAAAAATTTGAATAAATATAATTTAATGTGGCTTTGCAACAACAAACACAAGGAGAATACAGTGACAACAAAGAGTCAAGGACTTTTCGTAGGAAACGACACGTGAATTTGTAATTTGTATCGATCAATTAAACTTAAAATTTTTTTATCTTATAATTCTATAAAATTCTAACTTTTGCACAATTTTCTGCTGCTATGTTTTGGGAAAAAAAACATTAAGCCGATCAAGCCGCAGCACAGAGGAGTATCTGACCCGAAAAGCTTGCCAAAAAGGCAAACATTAATTTAAAGAAATCTAAAAAACAAAGTACGCAGCTGAATAGGCAACTAAATTCTGCATTATATTGCAAATTTTCAAGATATTAAGTTGAGATTTGTTGTTCCGGGACACTGTCAAAGTCAGGAAATTTAAAAAAAGCTCATCGTTTTTAGTGATTTTTTTCAGTTTTAAGAGGTTTATATGATATTTTTTTATAGCTCACCGAATGGAAATTTTAAATTGATTTTTCTTTTTTCAATGAAAGACTTGATTAATGTTATTTTCAGCAATTTTTAAAAAAATTTATTTTAAGTTCAAAAATTAAAAAAAATATTTTTTTACACACTTTTTTTGCAAACAAAAAAAAAAAAAGAAGATTTTCAAAAGCCAAGGTAGTGAGTGTAGTAAAAACGTTATATACCAAAATAAATCTCTTTTTTGAAACAAATGAAAAAATTTTGCGCCATGATTTTTGGTGATTTTTTGAAAATTTCATCATTTTTAAATTTTTGGTCATCAGGCACTTTTTCTCATATTTTTTTGTGAGTCATAAACATAATGATGCGGCCAAATTAATAATGGAAAAGCAAGAATTTGCAAGCAATCTTTAACAACTTCTGAGGTGAACTAGGTACGAAAAACCAATAAGAAATTATATTGCTAAAAAATGCTAAAAAAAAATTTGTTATTTTACTGAAGATGCCATAACCGTAACTGAAACCTTATCGGAAGTAAATCTTCCCTCTCTTCTCGACCGATTATGTAAATAAGGGCATAGATGCCAACTTCTTCATAGCAAAAAGCGCGAAAAATATCCAAAAAAGGGTAAAAACGCGCAAATTTCTACTTAAAACGGGTAAAAAAGCACTAAACAGTTTTTACGACCTTAAAAAAAATTGTCGTGTTTCACATACGTAATTTAATTAAAAACAAATAAAATTGTAATCAAGGTTGGTTACCGAAACGAATAACGGTAAGGGTAACGATAACGGTATCAGATTTCGTTTGTTTAGGTAACGGTAAAGGTAACGGTATTTAAGACTGTTTCGATAACGGTATACCGCAATACCGGTACGTACCGGTATTAAAAATTATGTTAAAAACATAAAAACAAGTAAAAACATGGCATATTTTTAATTTTAAGTACTGAAAATACAGATTTTAAGCTATAAATTCAATACTGGTAGTTTTAATAAGTAAAATTAATATCTATAAATTTTTTGTAAAAAAAACACTCAAGATTATAAAATAAAAAATAAAAAAATTGTAATTTTTATATAAAATAATAAATACCGGTAACTACCCATAAAAATAACGGTATCGGTAACGATAACGGTATTTAGAAATTTTTTTAGAGGTATCGATAACGGTAACGGTATTCAATTTGAAACGGTATTTTAGCGATAACGGTATTATAACGATAACGGTAACCAACCTTGATTGTAATATAAGTGTACGACCTTCATCAGTAAATACGTCCACCGTCGTTAGACGTGTGTCAAATTAGAGAAAAATAACTTGTGAAAAGACACAAATTTTTAACGTTGACTAACGATTGTTTTCGATTTAGGGAGTGGGGTGAAACAAAAATAAAAACCAATAACTTTCGCTAAATTTTTTAATTTAATTCCATGTTTTGTGATTATAATAATAATCTTAGAAAAATTATTAGATTTTTTAAAATTTAAGTGCCAGTTTAATAGTCAGAACTAAGAACGATTATATATGACCATAACTAAGTATTTTTTTAAATATACTAAAGTGAACATTTTTGCGTTTTGACACATCAAAAAAACTACATTCAGCATGCCATTTACAAGTTTTCCTTGATATTTTAATTTATCCTTATTGAAATAACAACAAATATTGATAGATTTCCTGATATTGCTATAACAACAATAAAACACAAAAAATGTATAAAAAGCGCAAAACGCGCTAAATAAATTTCGAAAAAGCACAAGTTTAGCGCTTTTTTTAGTAACGCGTCTCATTATTATTTTTCGCGTTTTGGCACATCAAAAAACACCAGATTTAGCGCGAAAAGCACTAAGTTGGCATCCCTGAATAAGGGTTCTTCAACAGGGACGCTACAAAAGTAGAAAGACAGGGACAGCAAACGACGCCATATTTCTTGCCGCTCTTTTGACATTTCTCTTCAGTAAGGTTTGCCATTTCATGATGGAAAAATATACGAGCCAACAACTAGTCGAAATTATTAAAATTTACTACCGAAATTCGAAGTCAGTGGCCTCAACGTTAAGAGCGCTACGTCCAATTTATGGTCGTCATAATAAATGGCTTCGTCAATAAACAAAATATGCGTTATTGGTCAGACAGCAATCCACACGTACTCCACGAGTCATCATTGCATTCCGAAAAAATTACGGTTTGGTGCGGTTTATGGGCCGGCGGCGTCATTGGGCCGTACCTCTTCCGTGATGATCAAGACTGCACGTTACTGTGAATGGGAATCACTACCGTTCAATGATAACCGAATATTTTTGGCCCCAATTGGATGATATGGACTTGGATGACATGTGGTTCCAACAGCACGGCGCCACAAGCCACACAACGAATGTCACAATCAATTTATTGCAAACCAAGTTTCGAGAATGTGTTATCTCACGAAATGGTCCAGTCGAATGGCCGCCTCGGTCGTTCGATTTGACGCCGTTGGACTATTTCCTGTGGGGCTACGTCAAATCTATGGTCTATCCAACAAGCCAGCGACGATTGATGAACTTCGTACGAATATCGGCCGATTTATGCTTGAAAACCGTCGAAACTTGGGTTCAGCGTCTGGACTTCTGCAAGCGTGCCCGTGGTGGCCATGCAAAAGACATCGATTTCCATACATAATGGCATCGAACGTACTTTTACAGGAATAAAGAATTTCATTGATATCCAAAACCGTTTTTGTTTTTATTTATTTATTTATTTACTTTTGTAGCGCTCTTATTGAAGAACCCTTACCTTGATGAGATTTTACTGCAGTTGGACTATGAAGAATTCCATTTTCTGGAACTTATAAGTAAATAGGGTTGTGATGGTTCGCACCAATCATCTTATATGCAAAAATTTGAAAATAAAAAGGATAGTGACGCTAGTATATTCCAAAGCTCTTGCGTGCCTTCAATTAATAACAAATGCTAATACACTAAAAAAAAAGTCAGTAAAGTCAGCAAAAAATGTTGCTGTGTCAGCAAATTTTTAGTCAGGAGCGTGCTTGCAAAAAAGTTGGTAATTTCAGCAAACGAGCTGATTTTTACCAAAAAAATGGTAATCTTCAGCAAAAGTTTTGCTAACACTTAGTCGATTGCAAATGAAAATAATCCTTGCTAAAATCACTAAACTTTTTGCTGAATATTAGTAGACTGAAAAAAACTCAAAAAACTTGTAGCGAAATTTTACTTTAGTTAATTTATTAGCTGAAAATTTAAATATAGAATATGTGTAGTTGTTTTTCTTTTTTTGTCATTTCCGTTTGCAGACAATCTGCGACATCTACATCTTGTCTATCTGGTTGTCGTCCATGCTATGAATGCGGTTATCAGCACAACTTTTGTAGCAAAATAAATTAGTAAAACATTAGTTCAAAATTAGTTTAGTGCTAAAAAAATATAACTAAAATTTTAGCTGAAAACGGAATTTCAGCAAAAAAAAATAGCTGAAAACTAGTACACTTGATATACAAGACGTTTTACTAATTTTTCTACTAACTTATTTTTTTGAGTGTAGAATAACAGGTACCGAAAATAACAGTTATTTTTGAATTTTGAATAAACAAAAAAGCACATAACCAAATATCGGAGAACTGATTCAAGTACATCATACTGATCCTTGTAGCCTAGTCTTCCAAATACATTGCTTTTTAAATTTTTGACTTTTATTTTTTCAAGCAAAAAAAACAGTTATTTTTTGACTTTTATTTTTTCAAGAAAAAAAAAAAACAGTTAGTTTTTGACTTTTAGTTTTTTGAGCAAGAGTACACTTTTTCTTAATCAATGACAACTAAAAATTCCCATGAAGCTAGCTTTAATAGGGATTTCTCATATTTTTATGTATTTGATATGAATTTGTCAAGATTTTAATATTTTAATTTGTTTTTTGTCGAAACAGTAACATTTATTTTTTTTTAATTTTATTTTTATCGGGATATACATTAATTGCATTTATTATTGCTCAAAAAAAATTACTGTTATTTTTTGCTCGAAAAAATAAAACTCAAAAATAACTTTTATTTCTGCTTAAAAAAATAAAAGTCATAAATAAAAAATAAAAGCAGAGGGTATCCATTAAGGTGTTTTAAGAGTTCGTAGTTTCCCAAAAAATTTCACAGACGAATGAGAAGAAAAACACAAAGTATTTGAAGAAATTTAACAGCGAACGAGAGAAATGAGTGGACTAGGCCCGGGGAGGGTACCGAGACTCTAAATTTGAACAAATTTTACGACTCAGTATAATTACAAATATAACTGTAACTTTACTAATATTTTACCTAAATTTAGATTTGTTAAATTTAACAAAAATTTTGTTAAAGTACCAAACAGTATTTTGAGTGTAGTATTGCCAAAACATCATAGAAATTTAAATTCTAACACCAAAATTTTAGTATAACTGGTAACCTTAAAGACCTAAATAGCGTTTGAAAAATGTATTTGTCGTAACAATTACACAACCCTAAAAACCCTGCACCCTGCGCTGTTTCAAGTGGTGTGGAAATGTGAATTTTTTTTTTATCAAATTATAAAAGGAATCTTTTTTAACAATTAACTTTAATATTTTTTTATAGAAAATTATACACTCTCAAAAAAATAAGTTAGTAGAAAAATTAGTAAAACGTCTTGGATATCAAGTGTACTAGTTTTTTGCTGAAATTCCGTTTTCATCAAAATTTGTAGTTATATTTTTTTAGCACTATACTAATTTTGAACTAATGTTTTACTAATTTATTTTGCTACAAAAATTGTGCTGATAACCGCATATATAGCGTGAACGACAACCAGATAGACAAGATGTAGATGTCGCTGCACAATTTCGATATTTAAATTTTCAGCAAATAAATTAACTAAAGTACAATTTTTCTACAAATTTTTTGAGTTTTTTCAGTCTACTAATATTCAGCAAAAAGTTTAGTGATTTTAGCAAGGATTTTTTTATTTGCAATCGACTAGTGTTAGCAAAACTTTTGCTAAGATTACTATTTTTTTTTTGGTAAAAATCTGCTTGCTGATTTTCAGCAAACACCTTTTGCTGAAATTACCAACTATTTCGCAAGTACGCTCCTGACTAAAAATTTGCTGACACAGCAACATTTTTTGCTGACTTTACTGACTTTTTTTTTGAGTGTGGATGTAAAAATTGAAGATTCTATATTTACCTAGTATCTTCAAATGCAATGAAATGTGCAAAGAAATTTGAAAATAACACACAAAGCAACAAAAAATTATTTTCGTTGTTGTTGTTTTGCGTGTTATTTTCAAATTTCTTTGCACATTTCATTGCATTTGAAGACACTAGGTTAGCACGAAGGCACTAAAAACTACACTCTAATAAATTTTTGTTGAAATTTACCCTTTTTATAGTAGGTAACTTTTAATAGGGTAAAATTACTCGTATGTGCCTAAATTCAAAATGTTACACACATTGTGTGTGTAAAATTATAATCAAAATTTTCGTAAATTTACGAATTTTGTTTGTATTAAAGCATTTTAAAATACTAATCGTAAGCACAATATGATTCCAAATGCATATTTATTAGAGTGTCCCTTAAAAATAGATTTGTCATTACACCCCCCAGTTTTATTGGAAATGGTCCCACATGGAACAAATCGATTTTTTATTTTTTTTGGAAAACGTTAACCTTTGCCGAAAGTTGGACGAAAATGGCCCATTTTGGAATGAAAGAGTATTATTACTATTAAAAATTCCCAAAATTCGTAATTTCGAAAAAAATTAGTTTTTATTCCATTTATTCATTTAATATAGTCAAAATGATTCAGACATGGAATTTTAACTTCATCGGATATCATTAATCCACTTTAGCCTGGAATCCAAAATGACCCACGAATTTGATAAAAATGCAAAAACGTGTATTTTTTAAAATTAATTTTAAAGATTTTTCAAAATGCCCAATTTGGAGATGTCGATTGCTATTTGTACCATATAATAGTTGATATTAAAGAAAAAAAATAAATTGGAAAAATGATAATTCGAGTTTGTGTTGGAGCGACTGCTTTCCAGGGCATTTTACAAAAATTGCTTATTTTGTCAAAAAATTAACAAAATTTGAATGTTTTCATCAAATTTTACATAGTTTTCTGAAAATATCACTTTAATTTAGTTAGACTATAATTATTTTTACGTCTGTTTAAAAAAATCTTTAACCCTTAGTTGCCTGGGGTCAGAAAAGACCCATGAAACTTAATATTAATTATGACTGGGAGATTGTAAAGCCATTAAATTGATAAAGAAAATCTCAACAGGATAAAAATAATTATTTTATGTAATGTGATCCATATGGGGTTAATTTTTATACTTTTGGCCAAAAACGACCCACTAGAAAATTTACAGAATAAAACCTTTCATAATTTTCGGAAAAATATCACTTTGAATGAATAAAAAAAAATTTTTTACACTTGATAAAAATTATTATTTTGAGTAACTTGATCCATAGAGGGTTAATGTTCTCACTTTTCGCAAAAAAAGACCCACTAGGAAATTTACAGAATACCATTTATCAGATTTTTTTAAATTGGGATATGCGATAGAGGTTATAAAACTAACGAACAGGCGCAATTCTCTATAGCCCCAATCTTATATTTAAGGGTTAAAAAGGTGGGATCAAAAGTCTCCGTATGTTAATAGCAATTTTAGTTTTGTAATCGTATTAGATTCTAATTGAAAGCTTTTGTTTATTATGCATTTATTGCTTTCTATTTGGAAAGACGTTATTCTGAAAGTTTCCAAGACGGCCTTTTTTGCCGAAAAGTCAAAACATTAACCCTATATGGATCATGTTACACAAAATAATAATTTTGATCAAATAGAAGTGATTTGTTCCGAAAATAATGAACCTCAAACCTACTAAATTAGAATTAATAAAAATACATATTAACTACTAGGACAAGGAATTTCATGCACTTAAAAATGGAAAATATGCGCCTAAAATATGCGGATAAAAAAGAAAAATATGCAATAAAAATATAAGAAATATGCAATGAAAACTATTATTTTTGCAAAAATAATGCAATTTAAAACTTAAAAATATATTTAAGTTAGTTATTTTGCAAACAGACACAGAACTCCAAGATTTTCCATAGGTCAATAAGGTTTTTAAGAATGTTTATTTTGATTGAATCAAAATACAAAAAATTGAATTTTTATATTTTTTTACAAAAGCTGTATTTTCTCTCATGCCTATCAACGTTAAGTATTTATAGCAAATCTACGTTAAACTGATCGGAGTATAAAAATTTGTTAAATAGTTAGTGTTCATGATAGTTCCGGTATAATCGAACGTACATCAGCAAAACTTTTTAGGTAGTAACGCGAAGAAGTTACGCTATGTGTGGAAATGTATAAACGTTGAGTTTGCAACGTTGATAATTATCCACGTTGTAAGTTAACGTGCATACGAAAAGTAATATGTTAGTTTTCGTCTAAAAAACGTTTTTATGCACTTTGGGTTTTTTTTAAAGTTAACGGATATAGTTAAGTCGAAAATACAGCTAAAATAAAAAATGCTCCTAAAAATTAAGAATATGCACAAATATGCATTAAAAAGCACAAAATATGCATTAAGAAGTCACCAAATATGCATTTATAGTCAAAATATGCAAAATTATGCATTTATGACTAAATATGCAAAAATATGCAACTAAAAATCGATGCCATTTTGTTCTAAATTTGATGATTGGGATAAATATTTAGTTCATATTAGTTTTGGACTATCGACAAAAAACATGCATTTGCATGGAATTCCTTGCCCTATTAATTACAATATTATTTGGTCTATACGACGAGTTTGAAAAAACAACACTTAACTAGAAAAATAAAAATGCCCTGTTGGCTGTCCGTCTCCAATATACACAAATTGCCTGCACTTGTACGTAAAAACCATACGTCAGTGTGGCTACATTTGCGAAAAGGTGACACGGAGGAAATAAGAAGACAAACAGGAAATCTAAAGTAGAAGTTTTGTATATGTATGTCTGTTTGTTCACTTCTGAAAGTATTCATATAGAGACAATCTGACAATAAAAATATAAACAATATATTTTTGCAAATGTAATGTGTTTATAACTTTTGAAGAAAAGGTTTATTCTTCATCTTAACCTCAAACCTACTTAATGAAAGATGTTATTTTGTAAATTTCCTAGCGGCGCGTTTTTGGTCAAAAGTATAAAAATTAACCCCATTTGGATCACGATACATAAAATAATTATTTTTATCCAGTTAATATCTTTTTGTATCAATTTAATGGCTTTACAATCTCGTAGTCATAATTAACATTAAGTTTCATGGGACTTTTTTGACCCCAGGCCACTAAGGGTTAAATATTTTTTAAACAAATGTAAAGATAATTATATTCTAATCAAATTTAAGTTTGTTTTTCCGAAAACTGTGTAAAATTTGATGAAAGCATTCAAATTTTGTTAAATTTTTAACAAAATAAGCAATTTTTGTAAAATGTCCTGGAAAACAGTCGCTCCAAACACAAACTCGAATTATCATTTTTCCAATTTATTTTTTTTCTTTAATATCAACTATTATATGGTACAAATAGCAATCGACATCTTCAAATTGGGCATTTTAAAAAATCTTTAAAATTAATTTAAAAAAAAAAAACGTTTTTGGACTTTTATCAATTTCGCGGGTCATTTTGGATTCCAGGCTAAAGTGGGTTAATGATATCCGATGAAGTCAAAATTCCATGTCTGAATCATTTTGACTATATTAAATAAATAAATGGAATAAAAACTAATTTTTTTTTCGAAATTATGAATTTTGGGAATTTTTAATAGTAATACACTTTTTTCCAAAATGGGCAATTTTCGTCCAACTTTCGGCACGGGTTAACGTTTTCCAAAAAAAAATCGATTTCTTTCATTTGGTAGCATTTCCAATAAAACTGGGGGGTGTAATGAACGAAAATCGACATATCGCTATTTTAAGGGACAGTCTAATATTTATATTCACAAAATTACGAAAAACGCGTTTTTGCGTGTTATTGTTTCTTGCAATTTAGCCAACTGTAAAATTATAATTATATTGGAACAACAACAAATGCATCAGTTAACGTGCAGATTAGTAGTTAACAGGATATTGTGATAATGGGGTTTAATATAATAATTAAAGTTATACTTCTACAGTTTTATTTAGTTTAAAACAAAGTATTGTACATTATTGTTTGTTCGTGCAATATCAGCATGATTTTGTAAATCATTGTAATGTTAATATCAGGATATGTACTAAAGTTGAAGACACAAGATAAAAGCAATCAATTCTTTAAACTGAAATGAGAAAAATAGGCAAATTTTAGGTCCACATTTTTACTTGTAATGGCTTAAAAGTTGATGCAAAGGCAACAAGATAAAATCTGTTAAATCCATATTATAGTTATATTCGAGTTAGATTTTATCTAATTGCAAAAGATAATTTGTCCTATTCTAATCAAAAAAAGTTTTTGCTGATATTGCGATGTTTTTTATCACCTAATATTCAACAAAACTTTTTTCTAATTTTAGCAGAGTAAATAGTTATTTGCAATTAACGTAACTGTAGCTAACATTTTGTAAACTGAACAGATTTTTTTGTTGTTGGTAAAAATATTGCAAGCCCTTGTGTAGGGTATCTCATGGACGCGCTTGACCGACTATAATTTTTTTACTTACTTTAATATTTTTGATATTTCTTCTAAAGCAAATTAGATATCTAATGAAAGGTATTTGTGTCCTTGCGAATTGTTTGAAGTAATATTACTTAAAAGATGTGTATTAACAAGCTAAATACCACCAAGGACTATACACACAGAAAACGGATTCGTTGAGTCAACCGAATTTGTTGCCAACCGAATTTTGGTAGTTGCATGAACTATAGCATTATTCGGTTGCAGATATAGAATATTTTTATTGAATATAAATATATGAATGTTGCTCCAACCGAATTGATTTGGTAAACCCGACCTAATTTATTTATTTAATTAAAACACTGTTTCCAGCAATTTTTGATGTTTTATTTTTTACTAATAATATAATGAAATAAATTAAAATATATTAATAAATAAAATACAATTAATAAACATTTTAAAGTCGTAAAGGACTTATCATATGAGAGAGACTAAAAGAAATTTTTGTATAAAATAGTCTCAGAATTTAAAAAAAAATACCGCGGAATAGTTGCCTTGAATACTAAAAAACCTTCATCTTTTTAATAATTTTTCCCATGGTGGATTTCGCCGACATTTTCCTTTAAAAAATCTCTGACTGATACTTTTACAAAAAGGCAAAAAAAGGCTTTTGCATCCGAATTTAATCTATATATGTATTTATATATATATATATATATATATATATTAGGGCGGGTCGATTTAATAATCGCCCATGCCTCAGTGAAAATCGTATTCTAGGGATCAAAATAAGAAACTTTGCCGAAGGAACCATACCTCTAAAACGAATTCTACTACCCCCAACTGTTGACTTTTGTCCCGTAGGGTCAAGTTTTGAAAAATCCCACTTTGACCCATTTAGAGTGCCCCAATCGAGTCCAAATGTATGACCGACCCCCACTAACTTTGGAGGGCCGATCCACCCATGCCAGTGGCACACCCCCTGGAACTCCCCTGGGGGGTTCCAGGGGGTGTACCACTGGCATGGGTGGATCGGCCCTCCAAAGTTAGTGGGGGTCGGTCATACATTTGGACTCGATTGGGGCACTCTAAATGGGTCAAAGTGGGATTTTTCAAAACTTGACCCTACGGGACAAAAGTCAACAGTTGGGGTAGTAGAATTCGTTTTAGAGGTATGGTTCCTTCGGCAAAGTTTCTTATTTTGATCCCTAGAATACGATTTTCCCTGAGCCATGGGCGATTTTTTTGCCTCCCCACAAATCGACCCAGCCTAATATATATATATATATATAACAAAAACTGATAATAAAAAATATATTAAGAGATGATCTGTTCACCACAATTATATTTCATTTGTTAAATCGCCAGTTTTAAAACATTATTTAATTATTCGACTATATGTAAGTTCATATTTTAAATGCAACAACAAATGTGTATTTATAAAATTTTTTTGTGTTTTGTGTTCCCTAGTAAAAATGATTTTTATATAATCAGATATGATTTTTATATAATCATTTATGATTTTATACAATTATAACTTGTCGAGTATTGTAAAACATATATTTTTATATTATTATATCAAAAGATATTTAATTATATAAAATTATATTAACCAGATCCACCATTTTTCGGATCAAATCATGTATGGGTTAATATAATTATATAAAAAATATATTATCTGATCCGAAAAATGGTGGATCTGGTTAATATAATTTTATATAATTAAATATCTTTTGATATAATCATATAAAAATATATGTTTTACAATACTCGACAAGTTATAATTGTAAAAAATCATAAATGATTGTATAAAAATCATATATGAATATATAAAAATCATTTTTACTAGGGTTAATAATTTCATTTTGTACTTTTCATTGTTGACATTTTATTCAAATTGACTTTAACACAACCGACTTTCGGTTATATTGGTGTTAAGTTGGTTATAGTGACTACAATTATTAGAATCATTTTTAATGTTTCTTTTTAAATTTTGTTGCTCCAACTGAAAATCTGACAGAACTCTTACCACTTATTTTTAAATCAGTATATACAACCATCATTCGGTAGAAAATAATTAGTACAGCATTAGTAAACAATTATTAAGAAACAACAACTAAAATGTAATTGTCACTGTCAAATTACGATGAGAAATTTACTATTTAGAGATTTAAAAAAGGTTGTGAGTACCGAATTAGAATAGAAGTTTTAATCTTGGCTGAATTGGTTGGGAAAACTGATTTTTATAAAATAAATAGCCTTCTTTTGGTTACAATTTCAAATTATTTATCATAAATGGAAATTTATTAATACTACAACTAATTTTATGTAATTGAAATCAAAATTTTATTGTAATAGTAAAATAAATATAGATCTGGCCGAATTCCAACTAATTTATTTTCTGTGTGTATAATTAAAAGACTTCCCAACTCTATCAAACTGTTAAATCACTCTCTTCTTAATTTGTATCGAAAAATGTTAGCATATGAATTGCACATGTCTGCAAAGGCTAATACCACACGCTACAAATAAGTAAACAATTTTTGGAGACCGTTCTTAGGACTCTACCAGCGCGCTGTAGCGATAAAAGTTGATGAATTTTGACCAAACAAGTGACGAGTTTTATTTCAAAATAGCGCTAAAAAGTTTTGCAATTAAGGAGGGTATCGACTATAGCCGAAGTTTATTTTACGATTTTTTTGGGTAGAGCATACTCTCCCCTATATTTTAGTAATAACTTCGAAGAAATAAAATTTTCACATGTTTTTTTTTTTTTTTTTTTTTTTGTAAAATATGTTTTAAAATTTAACATTTTTTGCATTTCTATTTAATTTTGGTTTTTAGTATTTTATTTTTATTTAATTATTTTATTTATTAGAAAGATACAAACTACATCCAAAGGTGCAAGAATTGCACGCAGTCTTTAAAGAAAAGCCAATGACAATTCCTCTATGGTGTGCGAAGGCACGTCATATGGAGCAGGTACTGATGGCTTTATATAAGCTATAAAATAAATGGCAGCAAACATATAATATGTGTGTCATAAACAAATTATGTTTCCATGCAAATACTATATATAAATAATATATTTAGTTATAAAGCAATTATTAATATATGCCAAACAATATATGCGTATTTATTCTACTCTCCAAATTTCTCTATATTTTAATGGAAAAACATAAAAAGTAAAATTAATACATCTACTGTTTGGCGATTATTTAATAACTAAATATATTATAAATCACATTGAATTTTACATCTAATACATTCATTGAAAAACAATAACTACAATCTCTTCATTTAATTTTTATTTATTTTTATTAACAAATATTAATTAAAAACTCTTATAATCCCAGTGTAGAAAATCATTACCAGATATGTGGTTATGTAACTACATACTTGGTAATGGTAACTACTTACTTTTGTTATTACATTTCTTATTACCTTTATATGGCGATGTCGCGAAAAGTAATGAGTTGTCGTTACACACCAGCATACGAAAAATCAAAAAATATATCGTTACCTATGTGCTTACCAGTACTGACAAAAATAATGAGTCTAAAAATAGATTTTCAAAAAAATTAATTATATAAAAAAAATATTTTTTATTGTATTTTTTTTTTTAAATAAAATTTGCTGGTGCGGGAATCGAACCTGGGTCTACAGATTGCCAGTCAACAGCTCTACCATCTGAGCTATATCGACATGTAATATTTAATAGATAAAAACATAATTGACCTGCTGCACACAAGTAAGCTTACTCGCCAACATACAAAAAATCAAAAAATATGTGGTTACATATATCCTTACCAGTGTTTAAAAAATATGGAGTCTAAAAATAGATTTCAAAAAATTTTCAAAAAAATCTATAAAATTATTTTCTATTTGAAATAATGATAAAAATAAGTCATTATCAGTAACTCATTATTATATGTTTTAAAATAATGAAGAAGTTAAGTGGGTGTCATTACTGGTAGTCCAAAAAATAATGATATGTCATTACTGTTTCTACACTGGGATAAGTTAATACTTTAATATACACAATTAAATATTTTTTTTTCCTTTTTAACACAATTTTATGTTTTATTTATACTAATTTATTTTATTTTTTCACATCTTTCACAATAAAATTAATAAATAAAGGAAAAATATCACTAAATTTTCTGACTAGATGCAGTCTAACTAAACTAAACAATTATTAACAACTACAAAAGTTATAATGGCTACATACAAATTTATATGTATCAAGAATGCAAATTCGCCGTTTTTCCAAATATATGTCAATTGTATCCACAAATATAATTATTACCGGGATATAATAATTATATAGTAACTATAAAAACAATATAATTGGAAGCACACTGCAAATACATATATGATAGTTTGTAAACATACATTGATTACCTCCAAAAATATACAAAAACGTCTTTTTCCTCCGTGTAAGAATCACTTTACATTTTTATTTTCCAATAATACTGCATGACAAAATCTAGAATTTTAAAAATTAATAGAGCTCTGACCATCAATTCTATATATTTCGGACATGCTGATTACAATGGCGTACTTTATTTTTCGATCAATGGTACAGATTTTTCGCTAAATGTCTTTAAAGTTTTCCTAATAAATAAATTTTTTACTAAGGTTAGCATCATACCAAAGACACTTTAGTATCTTAAAATGTCTTTAGTACGATACTAACCTCCGTAAAAAATGTATTTATTGCCATAATTTTTGCAAATGGAAAATGTTTTGCTTGAAATTTTGAAAGAACATTTTTAGAGGTGACCCCATATTATACTAAAAGTTGGACTTTGGGGACATCTCGGAAAGCTCTGCTGCCATATACAATTTTTGAAAAATCGCGATTTTAACGTATAGGCCGCTATAGATGAATACATTTTTTTTTATTAAAATATTTTCCTTTTTATTGCTTCCTTACATTTATTGAGGTCGATTGTACATTCGGCGACTAAAGTCGCGGAAATAGCAAAAACCCATAAAAACCTATATAAAACGCTAAGTAGTGGTTTAAATATCAAGATAGGCACATCGCATTTATATCGCAAATATGGCCACAGGTCCTGTGCTTACATTTTAGCACAAAAAAAATTCATATTAATTGAATTTGAAAAATTTTTTATATAAAAAACTGAATGGACAACCGCCAAACTTTAAAGACATTTAGCGAAAAATCTGTACCATTGATCGAAAAATAAAGTACGCCATTGTAATCAGCAGGGCAAGGACTTTCATGCACTAAAAAATCGAAAATATGCGCTTAAAATATGCACTGTTAAATGGAAAATATGCACTTAATATGCATTTATAACGAAATATGCACTAAAACCAAAAAAATGTTTTTTTTTAAATTATATTTATTAAAAACTGACATAAACGTAAAAATTCAGGTATCGGTTACAATCAGCTTGTTCGTTTACTTACTACAAGTTACTATATTTACTACAGCTGGAAAAATTCAATACAAAAAGTAAACAAAACTTTGCAACTTGTAGTAAAAGTAGTAAGAAATTCGAGTAAACGAACACACTGAATATGTCTTCAAATACACATAGTTAAATATATTTTTGTGTGTGGCATTTTACCTGAAAAAAACTTTATTATTATGCATTAAACACATAGACGACTGCAGCTACATGACTACACGACTACAAATGCTGCTGGCTGCAATTGTAGTCGCGTAGTCAGCTACTTAATTTTTTTGAAAACGACAGCAACATAGTAAACAGATGATGCAAAAAATTTGACGTTTTGATAAATGTTAATCTTTTTTGGTTTGTGCTTCTAAAATAATGGCTGAGGAATATTTTGTTAATTTTGTAAGATCAATTTTTTTTACAAAACATCACAATAAAATTAGTTCCAAATATAAATTAATGAAACCTTCAAACAATTGTAAAATATAAACAGCTGTTTCTTTAGTGTTCCCATAACGGTGATTTTTTAGTCAGAACTAGCGATTTTATTTCGCCTCTAGCGGGAAAAATTGTCCTGTTTTACATATTTTGTTATATTGTCAACACTATTTTTGTTTTGTAGCCAACAAAAATAGAAATTATCCTAAGTTGACTACAGCGGCAAAAGTAGTCGTGTAGCGGTGTAGCTGTGTTAGTGTCAAAATAATCGTTTTCATATAAACGTTTGTATTTTATTTTTGACAGGCTGTAGTCGTGTAGCTGCAGTCGTCTATGTGTTTAATGCTTAAAATAGAACTTAAATATGTGTACTATAAAATCGTACTCACTTTCGTAACTCAGAGAAAAAAGTGGTAGAAATTAATGCTCGGGGACAAGTTTCCTTAAAATAATTTTTATAAAATTTTTCAACTTTCTGTTTGTGAGCAATAACACCCGAAAACGTTAATTTAAAATTACATCTATAAAAAATGTGTTAGTGGATGACAACATATTAGGTTTGTTCCACGTAATTCTGGGTAAAGTCTGGTAAAATGAGAGTAAACAAATAATTATCTCAAAAAATGGTAAAATTGCTTACAATACCGGGAACGCACAAAACCACATTTCAAGCCCAAAAATAAACGTCAAAGTTATTCATATAAACAAAAGCTATTTTTAACAATAAAATATCGAAGGGAATAAAGAGAAAGTGTTAGAACGCGGTATTTGTTAACAATATTAATTAATGTTTACAACTTTTGTTAATATTTTAATTATTTTTACAAATTTAAAACAGCTGATTTATAAACAACAAGTGATTTGACAGTTTTACCATTTTACCCGAAAAAAAAGTACGGGTAACTTCTGGTAAAATGAGAAATAAATTATTTTCTCATCAACGCTCTCATTTACCCAATTTTTAACAATAGAAACGCTTTTTGGTAAGATTGGGTTCCCGCGGGCACCCGCGGTAACGTACGTGGAACAGAGCTATTGTATACTAAGTGTTTCTCTTTCTACTGTAGTGTTATATTACCAACAGAGCTTCCAAATAATTAATTCTTTAGCATTTTTTAGTTTTAAAGTATGAATTCTTAAATCGAATTTCATATTTAAAAATATTAATACATATGCAATAATGTGCAAAATATGCAAAAATATGCAATAAAAATCATAAAATATGCAATAAAATATGCACTTAAAAGCAAAATATGCAAAAATATGCATTTATAACAAAATATGCAAAAATATGCAACAACAAATCGATGCCATTTTTTTTGCAAATTCTTTGATTCGGAAAAGTATTTGGTCAAAATCATTTTTGGGCCACTGACTACAAACATGTATTTGCATGAAAGTCCTTGCCCTGGTAATCAGCATGTCCGAAATATATAGAACTGATGGTCAGATCTTCATTAATTTTTTGAGTGTCATGCAGTGTAATTAAGCAGTAATTGGCAGCCGATTTTGCCTTTTTTAAAAAAGGCTAATAATGAAGTGGCAACCTTTTAGGTTTTAGTTGGCAAAATTTAAAACTAATAATTTTCCAAAATACTGGAAGAACATATATTTTAAATAGAAAAATAAAATTATAAAAATATTCTTATCTAAATTTTTGACAACCGTTCAAATATGCTCTTTAAAATGCTGCTGTTACAGTATTTACCCCACTAAAGACATTTTTATGGGAAAATATGTGTACCATATTTATGAATTAAAAAAAAACTTATTTTCTATAAGAATTTGTGAAAAGAAAGATTAAATACCAATTTATTTTTGCATACATAAAAGGTGTTGTTGTTTGTGTGACGTTATAATTGGTTTGTTATTATTTTGTGACACAATCTAGATGAAAAGAACATTAACCTTCCGCAAAAAAAAAAAAACAAAATATCATACATACCCAGCAAAATCTTTCATTACCAAATAAGTGGTTATATAATAGAAATTCATAGCTCCGCTTATTTTTTGGCGTCTAAACTCATTATTTTTGTTTGGCGTGGTAGTTTTTATAAGTAGTCACGCTTACCCGCTCGCTTACGAAAAAATGAGAAATAAGTAGTTATGAGATTTTGAATAATAAGTGGTTACACACATTCTTACAAAAAGTTGAATTATAAGTGGTTATCCGATTGCTTACTTGATTCTTAAAAATAAGGAGTTAAGCAAATACTATTAGCTTAAGGAAATACATTCAGAAAAATTTAAGTTTTCTCTAGTGTGTAATTTTAGGACTCGTCATAAAAATTTAAACATAAAACATATTTACATATAATAAATAAAAATGTATAACATTTAACTGTGTAAAAAGAACTTATTTAAACTATTACGAGTAAGTCATTATTTTATATTTAGAAACAATGAATACAATAGGTCGTTATTAGGAAGTCATTATTTTATATTATAAAATAATGGAAAAGGTAATGATATATCATTTTTGGTAATGCAGATAGTAATGAGGTGTCATTACCAATATTTTGCTGGGTATGTTTTAAAAGCTAGATATGAAGGTGTTTGTTGGTAAATGTTTTTTATTTTTCTCCCCGATTAACACAAAATTGCCAACTGATGATGCACTCTGATGTAGTTGTTGGAATGTGATGATGTCAAAGTGACGTCTCGTCTGAACATGTGAATATCAAACAACATTACAAACACTAGCATTTTGCGCCATCCGTACAGAGTTTCTAGATAAGAGGATTAGGTCCCAAATTGGGGATTTCACCTTCGGTTTGCGGACAGAATTTTGTAGGGAGGGATTCAGGAATTTCATCAATTATTGGTAATTTTGGCCATACATATTTGTGGTTAGTTTTGGGCATTGCTAATATTTTTTGAAAATAAATTTAAAAATTTTCTATGAAATTGGTTTATCAACTTTCAATTTTATCATTTCTCAATAAGTTTTTGTATTCTATAGTAATGTCATATTTATTGGGTGTTGTAAATACAAATATCGAAGCGCTCACAAATGTGTTGGTTGGGTAGCCTGCTTTTTGTTAAAAAATTGGCTTGATCTAATATTTCATTAAAACTGAATTTGGGCAAAATTTGGGGATCAAATCATTTCTGGGGATTTCAATTTATATTATGGTGACATGAGCAAATATTTTTCTGGCAACAGTGCATTCGTAGTTGAGTCAAGGAATTTAAAAAAAATCAACACAAAACAATAGGTCCATTCGCATACAAATACACATGTTTTTCAACTATATGCTTTTTCTGCTCAAAAATTCTTACTCGCAGAAATTTATCAAGTGATGGCATTTTGGAAATTGTGTTTCGTGCGAAAATGATGGCAAAGAATTATCTAACCGGCTTTAATTGTGCCATTACTTTATTTTTACACTTCCTAATATTATAATTATTTACGGGAAGTGTCGGGTTTATTGGATATGACAAGTTCTTGTCAATCACGCCGATTTGACAACAATAAAGCCTGACATTTTTAGGAACTTGGCTAAAAAGCATAACGTCTGTAAAATTGCTCCAGTTTTCAAGGACACGAATTAGTTTTTAAGGATACGAATCAATTAACTTCGATTTTCGAGCATTTTTATTAAAGCACGACTTCGACCAGATCCTTAAAAACACAATTCCTTAATTCAATTTTCAACGAATCGATTCGCGAAATTCTTTTTATTTATTGAACAATTTCCAATTTATTTCACTAACATCAAATTCAAAGAATCAATTTTATTTTTGTAAATTCTTTTAATAAAATCTAACGAATTGATTCAATTTGAACAAATTAATTTAAAATAAATGAAATATTGTTGAATTTAAATGCAATTGCAGAGTACACTTTCTTAACTGCAATTGGAATTAATTTTACCGCTATTGGTGTATTTAATATACGATTTTGCTTTATGCATCAGATTTTAAAGTGAAAATGCATTCTTCCTTTTTTAATTTCCCTATCGAAAACTTATCAAATCTAAAATATTTCCAACCAAACCTGTTTTAAAATATATCCAACAATCAATTCGGCTGCTACACCACTGTTATCTTTAAGAATATTTTGAAAATAAAACTAATGGGATTATAAAAAGTGCCATAATGGTATTGAAAGTGCCGGTGTGCCATTCAATACTCGATGGTGTCAAAAATGGCACTATTGTGCCGCTTTTCCCAACAGTCTCATCAAACTGTTACTTTTTTCTCTCATTTTTGGTTTTGTTTACTGAGTATGTTTTAGTCTTTCCGAACGCCCCACAAAGTAAACATTTGTACAAATTATCCAGTTGGCAAACGCAACCAGGCTTGCCAGATACTTTTTTTCGTTGCCCCCAAATAAATCTTAAAATATCCCCCAAAAATCCCCAACTAGAAAAAATATTGAAAAAGGTATTAGAGCTTATTTAATTTGCTTAAAATGAACATTATCCGCATATAAACTACAATTAAATATAAAAACTAGCACTAAAAATAACTGTTTTTAAAAATTCTTGGATAGCTTTGGTATAAATGTCTAAAAAAATTTTCAGAATTTTGGGACTTTTACGAAGAAATCCTTAAATTTTTATTACGTTATTTCAAAGCTGTATAGTTACTTAAAAATATTTACTTCAATTAACAATTTGAAATATTTTTCGTAATTATATTTGAAAGTTCAACTACAAGTATTTTATTACTTAATTCAAAAGGTTTTTAAGAAACTAAACAAATATTTATATTTGAGTTTTGAAATATTAATATTTTTTTATTCATTTCAAATAATTTGGAGTAAGTACATAAATATTAATATTTCAAACCTGAAATATAAATATTTTGAAATAAATGAAATATGTAGTTAAGTAAAATACTTAGCTACATTTTTTAAATGAGTAGCTGAGATGCAAAACTCGTTCGTTACACATTAAATAAATTTTGGGATAAATCAAAAAACTTGTTGCGGCTAGTTAAATTAACCAAATTAGTTGAATGCTTTTAATTCTTAAATGTTATGCCATTCATTAATAATAACTCAACAGTTGAAAAATTGAAAAAATCTTTTCACAAAGCGCCAAAAGAGCTGCCAGAATCAATGGTCATCTGGTTTTTTTATTTTTGTAACGAACGAGTTTTGCGTCTCAGCTACTCAAATATTTGAAATACAGCTATGGACATAGAAATAGGACACTTCATACAAAATTATCTTAATGCATTTCTCTTAATAATTATAAAGCAATAATTATATTTCTTTTCTATTATAGTAAACTGTAATCAAATAGTCTCAGATTATATATAAAACTTTGCAATATTTAAAACATGCAAATATTTAAAACAAAATTACTTTAATTTGTTCATATTTGACTTGGACATAAAAATAGGACACTTGCAATAATTGTCAAAATTTTACTCGATGCACTTAGTAATAATTTTCTTTTCATAATTTGCGTTTGAAATAAGTAAATTCTTTTCGAATTGTACCAATATGGGACGTGGAAAACATTGTAATCCAGAAAAACGAAGACATATCTCAATTCCACAACGAGATGAAATCTCCAACTGAAATTGCTAAAATATTAAAGTGTTTGCGAAATATGGTATACAATGCTATTCGTCTATGTGCTGCCGACAAGAAATATCATACGCAAAGTAAAGAACGTAAGCCGATCCGTCGTAAAACTACAACTTATATAGACAGGACTATAAGGAGTGAGATGATAAAAATGTTAACACACATAAAGTTAAATAAAAAACAAATCACTGAATTTTAAGACTTCAAACCAAATTTTTATTAAATAAAATTTAATACAAAATCAAACAAAAAAACCGCATGGAATTCTAACCACTACGAACAAAGTTATCGACTTTTTCCGGAAACCCTCCCATTAAGGCTTTTATGGTAGTTTCTGTCACTTTTTTAGAGCAGGTGGTCCATTCACGTTCGAAATCTTGCAATGTCCTGGGAGATCTTTTTGTGCTCTTTAATTCTCTTTTAACAAGAGCCCAATATCTCTCCACTCGCTTGAGCTCCGGGGAGTTTGGTGGATTTGCTTCTCTTGGTACAAAAACCACATTATTATCATTATTATGATCACATTAAATATGCGCGGAAGAAAATACAATTAATTAATTTCTTAATTGTTAATTTTTCATATGCTGCTGTTTTTTTAGTTTTATTTTTTATACCCTACACCACTATATGGTCAGGGTATTATAAGTTTGTGCTGATGTTTGTAACACCAAAAAATATTGGTCGTAGACCCACCTTATAGTATACCGATCGGTTCAGAATTTTTTTTTATTTCGATTTAACGATGTCCGTCCGTCCGTCTGTCTGTCTGTCCATGCAATTTTGTGCGCACTCTACAGGTCGCAACTATTAAGATATTTTGATGAAATTTGGTACGCAGACCTATGTTGGCCCAAGGACGAACAAGTTTGATTTTGGTGAACATCGGTCCATGTTTAGACCTAGTGCCCATATAAGGGTCCTACCAAAATTATATTGTTTATACGCTGCAGGTCGTAAATATTAAGATATTTTGACGAAATTTGGTACACAGACCTATGTTAGCCCAATAACGCAGCCTATTGATTTTGGTGAACATCGGTCCATGTTTAGACCTAGTGCCTATATAAGGGTCCTACCAAAATTATACTGTTTATACGCTGCAGGTCGCAAATATTAAGATATTTTGATGAAATTTGGTACACAGACCTATATTGGCCCAATAACGCAGCCTATTGATTTTGGTGAACATCGGTCCATGTTTAGACCTAGTGCCTATATAAGGGTCCTACCAAAATTATACTGTTTATACGCTGCAGGTCGCAAATATTAAGATATTTTGATGAAATTTGGTACACAGACCTATATTGGCCCAATAACGCAGACTATTGATTTTGGTGAACATCGGTCTATGTTTAGACCTAGTGCCCATATAAGGGTCCTACCAAAATTATACTGATTATACGCTGCAGGTCGCAAATATTAAGATATTTTGATGAAATTTGGTACATAGACCTATGTTGCCCCAAGGACGAAGCCTATTGATTTTGGTGAACATCGGTCCATGTTTAGAACTAGTGCCCATATAAGGGTCCCCCCAAAATTATCTTGGTTACAAACTGCAGGTCGCAAATATTAAGATATTTTAATGAAATTTGGTGCGCTGACTCACATTATAGACAATTTTGACATAAGCCCCATTTTAACCCATTCGAATTTAGAATCCAAACAATACACCAGACTGGTGTAGGGTATTGTAAAGTCGGCATGCCCGACTTTAACCTTTTTACTCGTTTAATTATCACATTTTATGTCCAAGAATGCTCGCAAATATACCAGGGTTGGCAACCGTTTCATAAAGTTAGTGATAAGTGATAACGTTATTTCAATAGTATTTCGTTAGGTTATTTTAGGTTATCGGTATTTTAAGTTATAGCGTTAAGTTATTTTATGGTTAACGGTATTTTAAGTTATTTCGTTTGGGTATTTTAAGGTTAACGGTATTTTAAATAATTTCGTTAGGGTATTTTAAGGTTATCGGTATTTTACGGTATTTCGTAGTATATTTTAAAGATATCAGACTATTATTTTTACCCTTATTAATAAGTTATTACACACAAATTATTTTGAAGGTAAAATTAACTAAAAATACGATTTAAAACGAATAAAATTCAGTTAAAAACCGGTCTACTCACATTTTTATTTAATTGAACAATTTTTTTATTTGTTTTTGACTACCAATAACACTATGGAACATTTTTGGGATTATTGTCTGGGGGGTGAGAAATTCCAAGTCAGGGTGATGGTACTAGGTCAGTATAGTAAAACCCTCAAAGGGTTTGGCGTTCGTATGTGTCATTTTTTTTATGACCTTTTAAATTTTTTCCTTATCTTGATGTTTTTTCGCTTAGTTGTAACTCGAGAACCACTTGTCCGATTTTGATGAAACAAATTTAGAAAAATTTAGAATTACAATTTCTTTAATCCGTTCATATAACATTTTTCTTTATAATCAACAGTTTTGCCGGTAAAAATAAATTTGTGGAGAAAAAAAATATTTTTTTGCCTAAAAATTTAAATTTTTTTTACCATCACCCTGACTTGGAATTTCTCACCCCCCAGATTGGCTGTTGTACTGTGTAATTGAATATAAGAAACCGTAAAATCAACTTAAAGTTAATTTATTTTTACTATAAAAATAACAAACAAATCGGTGCGAAGAACTAAATTTATATTTGATTTTACTAAAAAATTTAAAATAAAAATAAAAATAATTCAAATAATTGTATTATTTTTTAATTTAAAACAACTTTTACTACAAAATACCTTTTTTTTTTGGTAAATTTTTTTAGTTTTACTTTAAAACAATAAAAATTGACTAAAAAATTTGACTGTTACGAAATATACGTATTTTCATTTTTTAAAATTTTTAAATAACTTGTGAAAAAAGTTAAAAATAATTTTTCTTCTACGAACAACTGTTATTATTTTTAAAAACAACTCAACGGAAAAACTTCAGAAACAACTAACAAAAAGTGACTGTATTTATTTTGTGAGTGTATAAAACACAATATCAGTAATATATTATTTTAAAGCCTCCAAATAAGCAGTGATATATCTCTATATCGGTAACTCATTATTTCACACATTAGTATTGATGTGTCACAATATTAGTAACGTATTACTTTCGGTTCCTAAGTAAAACCAAGGTAAAGGGGTACCTATTGCCAGGCAATGCGTAAAAAAGGTGTAACCCATTACTCAGGTTTTGCTGGGTAGTTTTATATGTTCCCGGTATTATGAGCATTTTTACCATTTTTTGACATAATTACTTGTTTACTCTCATTTTACCAGACTTTACCCAAAATTACGTCGAACAAACTTAATATTACGACCGTACGTAAGTATAGTTAAACAATACCATTTGTAATTAATCAAAACAAACTCATACAAACTTAATTTTTTTAATTTAATTTTATGTTTTGTAGAGAAAAAAAACCTAACGTAATTCTACTTCGTTAGGGTATTTTAGGGTTAACGGTATTTTAAGTTATACCGTTAGGGTATTTTAAGGTTATCGATATTTTAATTCATTTCGTTAGGGTATTTTAAGGTTAACGGCATTTTAAGTTATTTCGTTAGAGGTATTTTAGTGTTAAAAATAGTTTGTTGAAAGGCTTTTGAATCGTTAACGGTATTTTACGGTTAGTGTTTGCCAACCATGAAATATACATATCCATTTATAAAATTAATCCAATTTTCATTATTTATAATTGTCATCATTTTCATTTTCTTAAATGCGTAATTAAAAAAGCACATCTGACAACATGACTGCTCTCAATGAACTAACACAGCAAAAAGAGTAACATCGACACACACAATGAAAAATTGAATTTGGAAACAAAAAATATCAAAAAATTTTGAGAACACGAGTGTCAACACGATACATTGACATACACGAAGGAACCATTCGTCCAAAAATGCCCAGTAGCAAAAATACTAGTTCAGAACCAGTTATGTACTAGTTTATTTGAACCAGGCAACTAGTACGAGTTCTACCGCCTCTCCATACAAACAACTGTAGAATTTAACATGGAGATGTCATAGGGATGGGGACAATTGTCGCTAAACTCCCACTTTGGTACTAGTTGTAGAACTAGTTTGAAAATTACAATTTAAGGACGAAAAATAGGGAGCAAAACTGGTACCAATGTGACACTCGCGGAACCAGTTCCGAAGTGACTCTTTGGAAATAGTACTGTACCAGTTGGTAAAGATATAAATTATATACGTAGATAAAAAACAAACACTTTTTCTTTGATGAAATGTAGATTAGACCCAGGCTGGCCAGACTTGGGGTTTTGTCCCCAAATTTGGGAATTTTTTATTGGAGACAAAAATTTTCATTTGGGGATTTAAAGGGAATTTTTTTGGGGATTTAAAAAATGTTTTGGGGATTTTTAAAATCCTTCATAAATTTTGAAGATTATATTAACTTTGTATAGTTTTCAGAAAACATCAGACAAGTTTGTTCGCATAATTTCAAAGAAAGTAACAAAGTTACCCTTTTATGGATTTTCTGTATGAATTTAACCCTCTAACCGGCAAGCCCGCCTCCAGGCGGGGTATATTAAATTGACGAGAAATGCGCCAAAGGGGTATTTAATAATAAGAAATTATGCTTTTTCAACAGAAAACAAAATTTATAAAATTTTTTGTGAAGAATTTTTTTGTATACAATGCACGGTTTGGAAGCGAGAAAGTGTCAAAGATAAAATTTCGTAAAATTTCAAAAATTAAATTAAAACAACCAAAAGTTTCAAAAATCTTAAAAACATATTTAAATTGACTAAAACAATTGATAGTGACCATGAAGTAAGATTGGAGCTTAAGCTATTCAAAAAGTTCCTTACTTTGGTCCAAGGACGCACAGGATTCCATAAGGATACCTTTAAAGGACATCGCCTTAACTTCAAAACGAATGGACGGATTTTTCTGAAACTTGGTAAAAAGAATAGATTTGGTATAGGTAGCAAAGTTTATAAGTTTGAATAAAATATATTGAAGTTTTGGTGCGTTTTCGCTCAATTTCGCATTTTTCGAAAAACGAAATTCGATACAACCTCTTAAGTAACAGCATAAAAAATGTAATTTTTTTATTGTAATTACATCTTGGTAAGAGAAATAATTTGTGCCTAAATCTAGTAATTTTTATGCGCTAGTTTTCGAGATTCACCCTTAAACTATTTTGGCCCATATCGCCTAAAGTAGGCAACGAAAAAAAAATTTTGTAGAAGAACTTATTGTTTATTTTTAGTGAGGAACACATGGTATAAATTTCATTGCAAAAAAGCTTAGGCCGGTTAGAGGGTTAAAGCTTTTTAACACAAATAAATCCTTTTTGCCTGAGAGTTTTATATGATTAATGTCCCAGAATCTAAAATACTGTTTATACAAAAATACATCATATCGATTGTGGATAAAAGTCTGTTTTATTAAACAGACAAACTTCAAAAATTCAAATCTAAAAATTCTTTAAAAATGCCTTAAATCCTTGAAAATATCAAAATAAAATATGTTTAGGGTTCGATGGTTTGTTTAAATAAGATAATAAAAATTTAAGTTTTTCTTCGTAAAAGTCCAAAATTCTGAACATTTTTCTAGACATTTATACAAAAGCAATCCAAGAATTTTAAAAAACAGTTATTTTTAGAGCTATTTTTTATATTTAATTGTAGTTTTTATGCGGATAATATTCATTTTAAACAAATTAAATAAGCTCTTATACCTTTTTCAAAATTTTTTCTAGTTTGGGATTATTTGGGGATATCTTAAGATTTGTTTGGGGACAACGAAAAAAAGTATCTGGCAAGCCTGATTAGACCGATAGTTTCGTTACTGAAATAATTAGGTCCATTTAACAAACGAAATCTAAAATATTTTATGTTTATGATTTCTAGTCACAATAAAAAATTTGAGTGTTTATTCGGAACTTCAGACTATATTACTAACAACAAATGTAAACAAAGCTAGAATTTCAAAACTTCTATTTAAATTTAATCTTTCGAAATAGTCTCGCATTGTTTCAATGAAACTAATAGGTACACAAATGGTTCAAAATTGTTTTAAGAATAAAAACAGGGAGCTGTACTGGTACTTATGCGAAATTTACCAAACTAGTTCCGGAGTGACTCTTCGGTAGCAGTACTGTACCAGTTGATTTGCACGTAAAAGCAATTTACAGTAAAAAAATTTGGGTGTTTATTTGCAAACTCTAAATACAAATATAAACGAAATGAGAATTTCAAATCTCGCATTTTAATTTCTTTTACAGTCCCTACATAGATCGTATTTAACTAGTACACAACTGGTTCAAAATGGTTATTTTGAGAACTAGTTTTGTAGTTTCTAGTCAAAAAACTAGTACTTTTTAGAACTAGTTCTACCATTTGCTACTGGGTGGTCATTTTGTGACGAATGTTCCTTCGTGTGTAGCCAGCTTTATGGAAAATATATAAAAGAGTAAATTTGTATTTTTGGTTGAAATTACGTGAAAAAAGTTGACTAATACCTCATTCATACTGAGGACGAAAACTAGTTTTACCCTCTAATGCTCTTTCTTCTGACTACAATTATATTTAAACCATATATTTGGCGTTGAAAATCTACTATGGAACAAATATTAAAATTTGAATTTATCGCTTTATTTAGGCGATATAGCACAACAAAGGTTGAAGACGTATCTTGAAACCCAAGAGTCAAATAGATTCGGTATTTGCTGTAAATAACACTATCAATAAAATAACATTACGTACCGAAAATTGTTAATCAATTGTTGTTATTTCAAAAGTTATGGCGATTTTCGCTTTATGGAAATTACGACATTTGGCGAATTTGGCACTAAACATCAATAAATTTTAACGAAATTAGTTCTGCTTACTACTACTACCTTTGATTATATAATCTGTGTTTAATTTCAAGAAAATCTGTTGGCTAGTTTTTGAGTTAGAGAGATATTTGTAAAACATATCCTGTCGGTATCCTGTGAGTCCTGGGGAACAATTTTTAACTGATTTTACAATTAGAGACTTTAAACTAGCTTTACTATTATCGGTAATTTACGCCAGATCGTAAATGTATTTTTAGCAATTTTTAAAATATTTTTTTCTGTTTTAAAAAGTTAATTTTTTCAAATTTTCTAAATTTTGACTTTACATGATTCTCGCTTGAAAACCGTTCCTTATACAAAAAATGTTTGAAGGCAAAAAAAGTACGCAGTTAAGTTTTCTATGGATATAATACAACTTGCTTAATAAAATATTGTCATTTAGCCAAAACCTATTTAAAATCTGAAGACCGCCAAAAGGCGGCCTTGGGCATTAGAGGGTTAATGTATTTTCGTTCCAAAGTACTATTAAAACTACATATTTTCATAATTACCCAACAAACAGAGAAATAAGAATGAAAATGTACAGTCGGTATTATGAGAAAGATACATGTTATTTAGGGTTTATGTCCCGGGAATCCCGCCCTTTTTTCAATCCCGCAATCCCGGGAATTTTGTGCGGGATTTCCCGGGATTTTTTTGATTATTTTTTAGAAGTTTTAGCTATTATATATTGCAATTTTAGAAGCTAAATAAATTTAAATTTAAAGCATTGATTTGAAATTAATTTAAATAAGAAATATTTGAAATTCAAAAATGCGATTTCAAATTTAATAAACTGAATTAGAATAAAAAAAATTATTTATTTATTATTTGGTTAAGTTAAACCGAAAACAAATACTCGACCTACAGAATTTTTTTTCTTTAAAATGGTGATCTTTGTTCAAATAAAGCAATATATACAACACTTCAACATCCGTATCTCTGTTCCAAATACCCCAAAAAAATAGGCATTAAAAAATTAGTAATATTTTTGTATTTTCAATTGAGTATTTTGAGGTTTTTTACTTCAAATAATTTTATTTAAATATCAAATGCTATTTCTTTATTTCAATTGTATTTTTTAAATATTGCAACTATGCAAATTAAATAATTTATTTTTAAATAGTTGTGGCATAAATACCAATTAAAGTTAAAAAACTATTTCATGAATGTTTTCCGTTCAATTTGAGATCAAATATTATCACATTTTCCTTTAAATTATTTGCAAATTAAAAGAGAGATGATACAATTTTTACAAATAAATAACATAGAATAAAAATTTAAAAAATTCGATAAGGACAACAGGATAGAATACTTATTTTCGGGTCCTGCTACAAACCCATCCTCAATATTTTATGACTTTATATTTATATTGAATTGAAATAAATAAGCAAATTGAAGCAACTCAACTAGACCAACATCAACGAAATTCTAACAATGTTATTTTTATCAAGCTGCATCCTATGGAATTCAACCAGGCGGTTTTCATCGCCTCTTTCGAACATTAACATTTTGTATCGAAAAATGTTAGCCTTTACAGACATGTGTAATTCATATGGTAACATTTTTCGATACAAAATAAGAAGAGAGCAAGGTTGGTTACCGTTATCATTAAAATACCGTTATCGCTAAAATACCGTTTCAATTTGAATACCGTTACCGTTACCGATACCTCTAAAAAAATTTACCAATACCGTTATCGTTACCGATACCGTTATTTTTATGGGCAGTTACCGGATATTTTACCGGTATTTATTAATTTATATAAAAAATTACAATTTTTTAACTTTTTTATTTTATACTCTTGAGTTATTTTTGCAACAAAATTTATAGAAAATAATTTTAATTACTAAAACTACCAGCATTGAATTTATAGGTTAAAATCTGTATTTTAAGACTTAAAAGCAAGAATATGCTATGTTTTTACTTGTTTTTATATGTTTTTAACGTAATTTTTAATACCGGTATACCGTTACCGAATCAATCTTAAATACCGTTACCTTTACCGTTACCGAAACAAACGAAATTCGATACCGTTACCGTTATCCTTACCGTTATTCGTTTCGGTAACCAACCTTGGAAGAGAGTGATTTAACAGAAGTTGTGTGAGTTGGTAGCTCTTTTAATTATATGCTCGTTGATTCAAGTCTGATCGACAACTTATAAAGCACAGATTTATGAACGACAACGAACCGTTAACTTTAAATGCATTTCTAATTATTTTTTAACCTACAACATAAATCCGTGTTGATAGTAAACAATTAGACATAGGAATTAATTTATGTTTTTCACTATATCTAGTGTGTTAATATGAATAAAATATTATTTAATAATATTCTAGTGTCGATTTTTATAAAAATCTTTAAGAGAATTTGCCTAATAATTTGTGTGAAGAATACTCACTTTTAAACTTTTTTATAAAATAATTATATACGAATACTTCTGAAAATCTGAAAGAAACAAAATCTTTAGAAATACAAATTTTTGGATTCCATATTTAAGAAATACTTAAGCAAAAATCTATCTTAGTTCTGACTATAAAACTGGTACTACACAAGTTTGCACTCATTAACAATTCCAATATATCCTTAAAGAAGGGAAGAAATGAAAATACCCATGTCTTTCACTATTTCTACATCAATTCGTTTAACTGTTCAAACCGCGAATTAATATTTAGTTAATATACTTCATTTCAAAATTAAGAAGGCCTTCCATATAAATATATTACCTAAATAGTAATTCCCAATTTAAACTGTTGAGTGGAAGTCATGAATATTTTATATTTAGTCCTCCTTTCAGAATATATTAAGTAGATTTTATCATGGGTAAAACCAAAAGATGAACTTTGTCGGAAGGTGTTTTAATAGAAATCGAGCTTTTCAAGTACAAGATATGTCGGATTTATTTATTTTCTAACGAGCGGGAATTCCCGGGATCCCGGGAAATTCAGAAAAAATCCCGCTGTCCCGGGAAATGAAAAAGTCCGGGAAAAGAAAAACCCTAATGTTATTACAAGCAGTACTCTCCATTTTCTGACAAATTAAATATGTTTTGTACATTATTCATGCCTTTTCTGTGCTCTAAAATTCAGTAAATACAACCGGATGCATTTTTATATTGATATGATTTATTTTTCAAATGTTTGCTTGGTACTTTGAAAACAAAACGAAAATATCATATCAATAAGTTTTCAACGAAAATACGATCGAAAACTTAAAAGTAAAATTGTTTACAACTGTGTATAGAAGAGGAGAAGGGAGAATTTAAAATAATTCTCAAAACATAAAAATAGAAATTTGTTTAAGTCGTGCTTTAGTTCAAATAAAACGTGAAACAAAATAAAATTTTACAAAATATAATGGTTGAATACTCGGTTTAAGATTTGAAAACGCGACAAGTGCCAAAAAATGAGTTTTGTTGTACTACAGATCAGCAGACATGTGTTGCTAAAATTAGCAAAAAATACCGCTGGGCTCAAAACAGTTAAATTTCCCGTAATAACAGCAAAATTTTCAGAAGCCATTACAGACTTTTTTGGTTGAGTGTACAACAATAATTAATAACATTTGACCAAATTTATTTTCACCACTCGCAAATACCGCTGTTGTATATTTAAAAAAATATTAAACTGCTACAATATGGATACATGTTCGGAACTTCAATTGCATTTTTCTCCAATTATTCAAGTCTAATGGATTTGATACTTTAACAATGAATAATGAACACATTCTAAGGTTTCTGATATCATAGTTTTATTTCCCAAAAGTTCAACGGCTCATGAATCACAAAGCGTAATTTACCAATTTTTCAACAAAATGTATCCACTAAAGGTTACCACTGTACATACTATATTAAATTTTTAGTGAATTTTTGACTTGGGGGTTGACTGATGTTGTAAAAAATTTCGAAAGTAATCAAAACTTATTTATTAAAAAAAAAATTGTAAATGTTTGGATTTTATTTATTTATTTATTTATTTTCCATTTCCTGTACAACAAGAGTGAATCTTATAATTATAGTACAGGAATCCAATATTCTTAAAGGACAGTTTACAAAATTATTAAGTACATACTAATACAAACATTGAGTTTAATGAAAAATAAAAGTTAACATATTTAAACGAAATAATATGTGTACATTTAGGCAAAAAATGCAAATAGGAATTTTTTAAAACTATTTGCGTTGCTATTGAGTTGTTGGGTATGTGGAAGTAAATTCCAAAGACGTACTGCATATACAAAGAAATTCCATTCAGATACAAGATAGTGGTGTAAAGGGACAATAATTTTCCTTCCTCTTCGTGATCTGGCAAATCGTATTTTGTCGTAAAGATATTGTGGTGTTTCAGTATATATTATTTTATGTAGACATACAAGTACTCGTATCTTAAGGAGATTTTCACAAGATACACCATATAAGTTATTGGCAACTTCAGAAATATGATCAAACTTTCGCAATCCATAAACGTATCGAAGAACATTATTGTATAAAACATTTAACTTACGTTTGCTAGTATCATCACAACTTGCAAATACTTCACATCCGTATATTAACCCAGGAATCAGGTATGACTTGGCAAGGAGTATTTTAATCTTCAGCGGAGTAAAGTATTGAGTTGCCCAAAGCGACCTTAACTTGATATAAGTTTGACCGACGAGTGAGTTTATATGATCATTCCATGTTAGATAGTTATTAAAAATCAACCCGAGATTTTTGGCAGCATTAACAAGCTCTATTTTTTCTCCATTTATTACAATGTCATCTTCAATGACAGGCACAATTGTTTTTTTATGGATGACCATGCACTTTGACTTCAAGGGATTTAGACATAAGCCATTTGCAGTTGCCCAGAGAAATATCCTATTTAAGTCGTCATTAAGTTTAGCTATATTTTCAGCAACAGATCTAGCAGGGCTACTTAAGTACAATTGAACATCGTCTGCATACATATGAATTTTGCAATGTACTAGTTGGTTTGGCAAATCATTAGCATAAATTGAAAAAAGCAATGGCCCAAGGATGGACCCTTGGGGCACTCCTCTAAAAACATTAATTGGGTTTGACGTTGTATTATTCACCTGGACAGATTGAGAACGATCGTTTAAATATGAGCGCAAAAGCCTCGTTGACGATGGGGAGAACTTAAAAAAATTAGCAAGTTTCATGCACAGTATATTATGGTCAACCGTATCAAATGCTTTGGAATGATCGAGGAGCACCAAAAAATTCAATTTACCATCATCTAGCTCACTACGTATATTTTCAGAGACATCCAGTAAAGCAGTTACGCAACTATGATTTGAGCGAAACCCGGATTGTTTATTGGTTAACAAACGATTTTGTTCAATGAAAGAGCACATTTGTGCATGTAAAAGCTTTTCTAACACTTTTGAGAGGAAACATAAAATAGCTATCGGCCTAAACTCTGTGTTCGATTTTGGTAGTGGCAATATTTTAGCATGTTTCCATTTCATTGGGAAAGTACTTGACATTATAATAGTATTCAACAAATGAGTTATAAATGGTAGGAGTAGAGGTAACAGTATCTTTATGAACTTTGGGTGCATATTATCATAACCCACTGCATTCGATTTTATGAGTGAAAAATAAGTAAAAACATCAGACTGACTAACGCAAGAAAATTCGAACAGATGGTCTTCGTCAGTGTTATTTATAGTTGGGAAATTGTAAAAATTATTATTTATTTGAACCATAGGTATGTTCGTGAAAGCATTATTAAGCACATTAGCATCTGCTTGACAGTTATTCGTTTGTTTTGTTTTACCAATTCCTATTTCACGGATGGTTTTCCAAGTTTGTTTAGAATCAATAGCCTCTCCAAAACGACTTGAATAGTATTCAGTTTTTGCAAATTTAATGTTAATGTTCACATTCTTTCTGGCAGAAGTGTATACAACTTTTAATTCTGGAGTTTTAAAACGCTTCCACCTAGAGTAAGCCAAATCTCTCTTGTGGATTAATTTTTTAATTTCAGTGGTAAACCAAGGTTTCGTCTTTACGGACAGAGTTTTCGATTTTAATGGTACAATATCATCGTAAATGCATTGAACATTTGACTCAAAAAATGTCAATTGCTCATCAACAGAAACCATTGAAAATATATCACTCCAGCTAACACAGCAAACTTTCTCATAAAGCATGTTATAGTCTATGTTTTTAAAATCACGATAGTAAACAGTATGTTCCTCTTGATGAACTCTAAAGTTGTAGGTTAAGAAAATCAAATCGTGCTTAGAGAAACACGGTGCAGAAATCTGATCATACAATATAATATTTGATACGTTAGACACAAAGAAGAGATCAAGTAATGAACTGTTCGAGGCAGTATGATGTGTTGGTGTTGTTAGATTAGTAGGCGTGAGACCAAGAGACGACATATTTGCGGTTAAGACTGTTTCAATTAAGACGTTTGAATTAAAATCGCCGGATATTAAAACATCATCGTATTCAACAGCAAGGGTTTCCAATGTTGAAAACAAATTAGTAAGTGGAATTCTTTTATTAGGCCTATAAATGCAACCCACAAGCATTTTCTTTCCGAAAGATAAAATATCTAAGAAGATAAACTCAACTTTCCTTGTAAATTTCTCTTTCATCTGATTTTGAGGTTTAACAGTTTTCACCTCAGACTTAAGACGAAACTTACACGGTATGTTGTTTTTTACGAAAATTGCCACTCCACCCGCTTTACCATCTCTATCAGCTCTGAAAGTTTTGTAACCATTAAGGATTTTAATCAAAGATGCAAAAAATTTGAAACATATTCGATTCTTAAATTCAGAAAACTAAATATTGTTATTTGCAAATATGAAATTGTATGAGTTTTACCTTCATCATACTCGTATATTTAAGTTTGAATAATTTTACAGCTTTACGAGCCCTTTTATGCACAACACTTCTAACCGCATCAAAGAGGAAGAAGCTTCAAAGGTAGACAAAAAACAAATTAAACAAAACACAGCCTTCCTTGACAAAAATATCAAATGCATCAAATGTTATATTTAAAAGTTGCAATATTGATAAACATAATATTTGAATTAAATACAAAGGGATCTTGGATTTAACTTTTATTAAAAACAAACTGGTTTGTTGAATATTTATCTTGTATTTTTTTTTGTGAGTGTGGAGAGAATGTAAAGTGGTATCGGAGATTCGAGACCCGATTTTTTTCTGTGGAGGATGAATTTAGGGAAGGTCGCCCAGATGATGTAAGAGTAGCTGCGGTGAAGTTAAAAATTGACCAGGATCCACGATTGACACAGAAGATGGTTGCTGATGGCTTCAATGCCATAACAGTATCACGAATATTAATCATCTTAGATGAAATTGTCCCAAAAGCAACCGCTTCTATATCTTAAAATTGGAACCGGTTTCCCTAGAATCAGTTCTGACACTAGTTCTAGAACTGATTCTCCGTTAGTTATACCTTACGTATAAGATCCGTGGAACGGGTTTCTCAAATAGTCCCATGGAATTGGTTCTAGTGAAACCAACTGCAGAATTGGTTTGGTCGGCAACCCAGTATTAAAAAATTGTTTGGGTATTTATTAAATTGAAAATATATTGTGAGTGTAGATCTCCATAATTCGAGTTTAACTTTGTAAAAAGATATTCGTTATACCCTTTATGATGTTTTTTTAAATTTAAACTTATTTTAGTATTTGGTATAAGTATGTGTTTGGTGGCAAAATTCAATTTAGACATACTGCTTACATAGTATTTGCTACTTACCATAAATTACTTTCTACAAAAAACCATGTAAATAAGAGATAAATTAAGACTGTTGTTTTACAAAGCAGTAGCAACAACAACAACTGACTAACAGTATTTCTCAGTACGCAAACTAGGTTCGTTGTACTTCATGATGAAACAATAAGACGTGCATAAGCCAATAAGTTAGTTTGTTACCATATTGGTTTTAGCGTTAACGAGTTATTGCTGAGGAACATGAATGAATACATTTCGCAAACAACGCTTGAAATTATCGGAAGAACCATAATTGAAAATATTATCTCAAATACGATGAGAACATTTCAAATTTTGAAATTGTATCTAACGTCTCATAAATGATTTTTTATTAAAACCAATCTTCCAAAAATGTGAATTGCAATGTGCTAGATACAGTTCTCAATAACACAGTACAACAGCCAATCTGGGGGGTGAGAAATTCCAAGTCAGGGTGATGGTACTAGGTCAGTATAGTAAAACCCTCAAAGGGTTTGGCGTTCGTATGTGTCATTTTTTTTTATGACCTTTTCAATTTTTTCCTTATCTTGATGTTTTTTCGCTTAGTTGTAACTCGAGAACCACTTGTTCGATTTTGATGAAACAAATTTAGAAAAATTTAGAATTACAATTTCTTTAATCCGTTCATATAACATTTTTATTTATAATCAACAGTTTTGCCGGTAAAAATAAATTTGTGGAGAAAAAAAAATATTTTTTTGCCTAAAAATTAAAATTTTTTTTTTTAAATTCATAAAAAATTTTAATTTTTGGGCAAAAAAATATTTTTTTTTCTCCACAAATTTATTTTTACCGGCAAGACTGTTGATTATAAAGAAAAATGTTATATGAACGGATTAAAGAAATTGTAATTCTAAATTTTTCTAAATTTGTTTCATCAAAATCGGACAAGTGGTTCTCGAGTTACAACTAAGCGAAAAAACATCAAGATAAGGAAAAAATTTAAAAGGTCATAAAAAAAAATGACACATACGAACGCCAAACCGTTTGAGGGTTTTACTATACTGACCTAGTACCATCACCCTGACTTGGAATTTCTCACCCCCCAGACAATAATCCCAAAAATGTTCCATAGTGTAATTTCTACAAAGTGGTACAAAATAAAAAAAAAAAATGTTTTTTTGGTAAAAGTTGAGCGATAAACTTGTCGGTTAAACCATATTTTAATCTTTTTGATTATTTTTTGTATCATTCCTTCTCTATTTTAGTATACTCCATCATTGCGAATGTGGCTTAACTGTTACTACAAATTTTAATCTAAACGACTCTGTATTTATACTTGAGATGGGAACGTGGGTGAATTTTGACTCACACTCACTCACGTAAATCACAGAAATTCATGAAATCATTAGGGTCGTCACCAGTGTTTAATAACAAGTTTAAAAAAAATTTGCCTCAACTGGTGGCTGTGCTTAAAATAGTTCACACTTTCATATTCAACCACCCTACGGGGAAAGGGACCGGTCCCAGATGACACGCAGGATAGGTCCCAAGGGGCGGAGACCGGTCGTTGATCGGTCTTTTTCTTTGAAAGAGACATATCACTTTAACATGGCGTTGTCATTGGAAATAACCAATTGCCACATTTTAGACACCTTGTGGCAGTAATGTGGTGTGTCTAAAAATAGCTTTTCAAATAAACTAATAAAAAATTAAGAATTAAAAATAATCTACTTGACGTCGAAGTAGGGCTCGATAACACAACAAAGGCAAACGCTCTACTGTCTGAGCTAATGCTGGTTATGCGTGATGGCTGGCTGATGGTTAAGTTATATATTTTTCGTTTCTGTTCAAATAAAAAAGAAAAAGAAAAAACAAACACTACAAGCAAATAAAAAAATAGAAAAGAAAACAACACTAACACACACACAAATATGGTGGAATTGCCTTGAATATGCCCCCGATTGACCGGTCATGGGATAGGTCCCTTAATGGCAGTTGACTTGTATTTTGCGTTGGCCATAATTAAATTAAAAAAACAATTAAAAATTAGAAAATTACTTCAAAAACTCTGATAATATAAATAAAAATTTAAAAAATTGCCTTTAAGTTAAAAAGAAAATTAAATGAAATACCAATTGTTAAAACTAATACAGCTTTAATATTAAAAAACGTTGAAAATACAAAAATTAAAATTTTTTAGCAAAAAATTATAAAATAAGAGCTAAAATAAGCAAATCGTAAAAAAATAAAGTTCAAAATAAATAAAAGAGTAAAATAAATAAAAAAAATATTTTAAAAAATATGCCGCGAATTTTATTTTTTATTTCGGTATCGGTCACGTTTTTTAAAAGCAACAATGAAAGTAACGGATCGGAAAATACTTAGAAAATTAATTCATGCCCTTTTGTACATATTTGTACTAATTTAGTAATATGCCTTCGGTTGACCGGTCACGGGATAAGTCCCTGGAGGGCAATTGACCCCACAATCCCCGTAGGGCATTAACTTGCTTATTTCATTCTAACTGTGTAAATAAATTTCAAATACACACACGGTCATCATTTACATTTTTTAAGTTTTCAAACTAAGCGCAGCGTAACTGTGTGAGTTCAGCAACAAAACACATTGCGTTTCTTCTGCTTGCTGCGTTTTGAGTTACTGGTTAATGTGTTTTTACTTGACTGAGTAACGAAAAAAAAACTGCATAGTAGACTGTGGATAGCAGACTGGATAGTAGACTGGGGACAGCAAACTATGTAGTTGGAACTTAAAGAGTTTTGTATATGCAAACAAAAGAAAAAAGAAACACTAGCAGCTTTAAAAAGAAAATACAATTAAACTTATCATATTTCCTATTTTATTTATTATTTTGTTAATAAATTTATATATTAATTAATTTCACACTTTATCGTAAATATGTATGTATAATACTTTATTCTGATTAATTGTGGTACATAGCCCAGCAAAACTTTCTATTACCTGGTAATAAGGTTTGTAAGAAGAAATTAAGGTATGTAACCTCTTACTTTGCTATTCCAACAGCTATTATTTTAACAAGGGCATGTCATTGGAGGTATGTACTTTCCAAAAGAGGGCTAGGTAACAACATAAGAACATGTTACTTTAATGTTACATGTTAGGAGTTACGTAGCCACTTACATAACCGATACTGAGCACAATACTACTTACATAACAGCTTAAAGTAAGGCCAAAAAAATGTGTTACAAACAGGTCTGAAATAACACATTAAAATTATGCGCCCACTTACTGTATAAAAATATATACACTAGGTCTAAACATGGACCGATGTTCACCAAAATCAATAGGCTTCGTCCTTGGGCCGACATAAGTAGGTGCACCAAATTTCATCAAAATATCTTAATATTTGCGACCTGCAGCGTATAAACCATATAATTTTAGTAGAACCCTTATATGGGCACTAGGTCTAAACATGGACCGATGTTCACCAAAATCAATAGGCTTCGTCGTTGGGCCGACATAAGTCGGTGTACCATATTTTATCAAAATATCTTAATATTTGCGACCTGCAGCGTATAAACAATATAATTTTGGTAGGACCCTTATATGGGCACTAGGTCTAAACATGGACCGATGTTTACCAAAATCAATAGGCGTCGTCCTTGGGCCGACATAAGTCGGTGTACCAAGTTTCATCAAAATATCTTAATATTTGCGACCTGTAGAGTGCGCACAGAATGCATGGACAGACAGACAGACGGACGGACAGACGGACATCGTTAAAACGAAATAAAAAAAATTCTAAACCGATCGGTATACTATAAGGTGGGTCTAGGACCAATATTTTTTGGTGTTACAAACATCAGCACAAACTTATAATACCCTGACCACATAGTGGTGTAGGGTATAATGACCACATAGTGGTGTAGGGTATAAAAAGCCCACGCACATATGATCACTTTTTGTCGCAATGCAAATGAAAATTTGTTTGTTGAAAATCAAATTATATATGTATATACTCTACGGGTTAGTATTATGCCAAACAAAAAAAGATATGTATGATATGACTTAATTGATAGTGATCAACAATTATGTATTTTTTTAGGTGTAGTAATTTCTCCAAAAAATTAATTGTTGTAAGGTAGTGTTATCTAAACGACATATTTTTTACATATACCTTAGGGTGGGTCGATTTAGCAATCGATATTGCGTCATCGATTTTTCGAAAGCTTTTAGCATGGGGAAAAAAAGTTCCACTACGACATATCAAAAAAATCTTTTTCGAGGCTCCCAAATTTAAATTTTTTGCAATTTTCTAATAAATGATAGATTAGCGCCATCTTGAGGTGGCTTTTTGAAACAACTAATAAAGTTGTAAACAATATAACATTACAACCTTTCCAGAAAGGTATTACTTATGATAAAAAATGTAGAGTATTTAAGTAAAATTATTTTCTGCTTGATGATGAAATGATGATAATGATGAGAAATGATGATAATGATGTTGATGACAACAAGGAGAAAATAATTAGCGATATCAACCTTTTATCAAATTACATAGTAAAATTTAGGCAGTACTGATCGGTTCTGTACAAACTGTATATTTTTGAAATTCCTATAAAATATCCTTAAGTCTTGCATTATTTTTATCTACAAATAGTCGCCAGACTTAAAATTGCAGCACTTTAAACATGACCAAATTTTTCCTTGTTTTTAGCGATTTTTAGTAAAGTTAACAGCACTGAAAATCATTTTTCACAGAAATTTTTAGGCAAATTCGCCTAAATTGTTTTATAAAAGTAGACACTAAAATATTAAATAGTTTCATAACTTTAATTAGTTTTCTTGAATAGAAATTTTTTATGCCACAACTCCTTAAAAAGAAATTATTTAATATTCATATTTAGTTGCATTTTAAATTATATAGTTGCGTATAAAAAATTCAAAATAATTTGAAAAAGCTTCTGATGTATTTATTATTTTAAAAATTAATAATATTTAAAAAATATATTTAATATAAAGGAATAGCAATTGAACTTTAAATGAAATTATTTGAAGTAAAAGAAACTCAAAATACTTATGTTAATTGAAAATACGAAAAAATTACTATTTTTTAACTTTAATCCCTAGTTTATTGGAGGTATTTGGAACTGAAATAATGATGTTGAAATGTTGTATAAGGCTGGTTTACACTATAAGATTTTCGGTACGATTTTACTTCAGTACACGTGCAAAACATATAGGCAAGTTTGCAAAATCTTTCCGAGAATCTTATAGTTTAAAACAGCCTATATAAATTGCTTTATTTGAACAAATATCATCATCTTAAAGAAGAAAAAAATTCCCGAAGGACAAGTATTTTAGTTTGTAAATTTGGTAATTGCTAATATAATATTTTTCGGTTTAACTAAACCAAATTCCATTGGCATCCAAAAACAATTTGGCTTAATTCAGTTTATTAAATTTTAAACCGTATTTTTTAATTTTAAATATTTTTTATTTAAATTAATTTAAAAAAATCAATGCTTTAAATTTAAATAAAGCTTCTAAAATTGCAATAAAACTAGATAACACTGCTGTAAAAGACTAAAAAAAAATCCCGGGAAATCCCGCATAAAATTCCCGGGATTGCGGGATTCAAAAAAGGGCGGGATTCCTAATAAACCCTAAATATAATACATTTTTCAAAGTGATTTAAATATGCTTTTTACAATGTCTGAAATAGCATATTTTAGAGGCAATTTTAATGTTTAGCCTTTACAGAGCCCATTTCTGAACCTATTGTGTAACAAAAGCTTCAATTTATTATTATTTGTAGGGCAATATTAAGGAAACACTTCTTTTGCATCTGAATCAATTCGATTAAGTCCGACAAAACCAAATTTTTTTTTAATTTTTGTTCAACAGTTTTTTTTTTAAATAAGTTTGTAACATGTTTACTTCAGTCTTTAAATTCGAAAAAGATACGATATTGAATTCAATAAGATTAATACATTAAGACCGAGTTTTTGGGATGTCAGTTAAACTTGGTTTACCTAGTGTCTTCAAATGCAATGAAATGTGCAAAGAAATTTGAAAATAACACACAAAACAACAACAACGAAAATAATTGTTTTGTTGTGTTATTTTCAAATTTCTTTGCACATTTCATTGCATTTGAAGACACTAGGTTAGTTTAACCGAAAACGAAATATAAAATAGATTTTCGAAGCAGTATTCCAGTTATAAACTGCGTTAAACTAAGTTTAAAGATAATCTACATCCTAAAAGCTGGGCCTAAAAGTTATATGAAAACCTCTGATTATTTTTTTTTTTAAACATTACTCAAGGAATTTTCAGAATATTAAAGCGTACTAGGAAACTATTTTTTCATTTTACAACTCTTTAGTTATAAGGCCATTATTATAAATTTGCTGAATCCGCAGATCTATGATTGAAATTTTAGCTTTAAATTCATTAAAGAATCCGAGAACCGTTGGAGGACAGTTTTTCCCCAGACATATTTCGAAGGCGAATACCATGTCGTCATTTTGCAAGTCAACCATCGTCAGCTTAAAATCACTCAGAAATGACTCCGAAAAAAGAACGTATAAAATCGAAATTTTCTTCATAAATTTAAATAATTTTGGAATCTTCTTTGAGTCCGAAAAATGAACCCTCGTTTTGAGACAGCTTTTTAGATTGTAGAGACAACTTTTAGGATTGTTTTCTGAGGGTTCATATTTTCTACCAAAAAAAAAACAGTGTTTTCAAAAAAACAATAATCATTTCTATGAGCCATTTAAAAATCTTATTTATGAGCGCTCCGGAATTGCTGGCTGGGTTGATTTAACGACTTTTAAGGTGTAATAGCAATTAAAGCATATCGACATTTAAAGCAGGTGACATTTATAGAACTTTTAATGTATAAGCAAAGGTAAGGGTCAAACCCCTGTTAACGAACCTCTTGATTGGTCTGTTTTAAACGATAAAATATGTTAACATTGCAACAAATTTTATTAACATATTTCTTTGGTGCACGGTGCAAAAGCACACGAGCGACTTCATAGAGCCTAAACAATACATTTTAATTGTTAACTTTTATATATTTGCATTTAGTGAAAAGAAGAATTTATATTTGGGTCATAGTTCCAGGAGGTTCAATGGCATCCAATTCTTTATTTCCTTGCCTTTTTCAATGGGAACTGTAATTGAAGTATTTTTTAAAATATGTACGAATAATTAAAAAATATGTAAATAATCGTAAATTGATAAAGTACGTTAATAAAATTAACTATTTTGTTTTTTTAGAGATAAAAAATGGAATCTCTAATAAATTCGTAATTTACAAACAAATACATTTACAAAGAAAAAACAACATTATATATACATTTTTGAAAGTTGTTTTAAAGCACATGCATTCGAAACAGAAAAAGAGCACTTGTCGCTCCATTGTAACCAATTTAAAAGTTGGTTGTTTTGAATGACTTACACATATTTTTGCTGGGTATTTAACAAAACGGCACCTAAAAAATTGCAAAATATTGGCGGAACGCGAAAAAAGACTTTATGGTAAAAAAATTGTATTAAAAAACCTTATTAGCGATTTTCATTCTGCAAACAAATATACTGATGTAAGAATTTTCCTTTTTGCAAAGTTTTTCCCGCGACTTTCTTTCAATTATCCACCAAACTATGTTGTATGAAATGGATATTATAGTCTCTAGATTTCATATTTAAAAAAACTGCACCTAAAAAGACGCGAAATTTTGGCGGAACGCGAAAAAATACTTTATGGTACAAAAATTGTATTGAAAAACCTTATCAGCGATTGTCATTCTGCAAACAAATATGCTGATGTTAGAATTTTCCTTTTTGGAATTTTTTTTTCGCGATTTTTTTGCACTTAGCCACCATACTTTGTTGTATGAAATGAAAAATTGGTTATTCATACGATAACCAATCAGGTTATTTTTCAGGTGGTTTTTCTTGGAATTTTCGTAGTGGGAAAGAGTTAATTTTATATTAGAAACTATATAAGTCTAATTGTATATTTTTAAAAATTTAATAACCTAAAACAAATTTTTAGACTGAAAGACTTGTCCGACAAAAAATAAAAAATAAATAAAAAAATTAATATAGAAAATAATTTAAAAAAATGGAAAATTTTTTAAAAATTATGGGAACAAATTTAACTTACTTGAAAATTTTTAAAAATCAATGGACAAATTTGTCTTTATTTCTGTACAGAATAACTGCGATTAAAAATTTTTTATACAAACACTATTTTATTAAGAGGCACTAAAAGAAACTTAAAAAGTTCGAACAAGTACACAAACTAATCAGTGTGTTCGTTTACTCGAAAATCTTACTTCTTTCCCTCAATCGTTGTTTCCAGTTGTGGTAAAGTAGCAAATTGTATTAAATAAACGAACAAGCCTAATGTAAAATTTTTACTATTTTCAAACGGTTTGAAAATTTTGCATTAGAAAATTTGAACTAATTAACTTTATTATTGTAAACTGCATATTTTGAAATCCCGGGATTCCCGGTCCAAATTCCCGGGAATGCGGGAACTAAAAAATGTTTAATTTCCCGGGAATCCCGGGACGGGAAATCCCGGACTGCATTCCCTGTTTGTAAGAAACAAAACTTTTTTTTCATATTTCTTTCAAACATTTTACCAAGTTTTTAGGTTTTACTACTTAAATTTTGAATAAGTTATGTGAAAAATCTTTATTAGTTGAAATGCTCCTAATTACTTGGCAATGATTTTTTTTGTGTGTCAAAAAAATTGATTCCCTTTTAAAAGATTTTAACAATGACATTTTTGTTTTGGTATTTAAAATGTTTTTTATGACTAAAATTAAAAAATCCCATTCCAAACAAAAACAATTTAAAAAATTTAATATTTTTAAAATTTCCCGTTTTCCCGGGAAAAATATATTATTTTCCCAGCGTTGTTCATCTTCCGTACTTGAACGACCCATTTTAAATTGTTGAAACCAAGATTTCACGGTGGAGTATGATGGTGCATTATCACCATGAACAGAATCCAATTCATCTTTGATTAATTGTGGCGTATAACCTTTCATATTAAAGTGTTTACTTACCGCACGAAACTCTTCATTTTCCATTTTTCAAAAATTACAAAACTTGTTTACTTCAATCACCTGTAACAAAGAAAATAATCGTTAAATATTTCGGAAATTTTGACAGATGGCTTATAAAAGATTGCTTTAAAAAAAAAAAAAAAAAAAAAGTTGCTAGTAAAACAGAAAATGTGCCAGGCCAGTTACTTTTGCGGTCGCCCTCGTATGTATATGATTGTGAAAATAAATTGGCTGCCCAGCTAAAAATCGACATATATGAATACATACAGGTTGAATGTATGTACGTGCATGTATGTATATGCATTCATGAACATGCGTGATCATACATGTAGATATTACCTCAAATTTCGTTAATGCACACGTATGGTCATATATGATTCATGTATGGAGATTTATGTAACCATGTGTGCTCATGAATGCATGTTTATGGCCATGCATGAACATTAGAGTGGTCCAAAAAAAAAGTTTGAATTTTTACGCTCCACAACCCTACAAATATGCCACTTTGAAAAAAATGTGGTCTGATCCAAAAAACCATCAAAAAGGTTTTGTTTAGAGGTAGCATATCGCAATTGAAGTTTCGAGGTTGTACTTGTTCTATTATTTTTAATTAATTAAAAATAATGGAAAAAAATGAGAAAAATTAAATATAATTATTATGATCGCGACATATCAAATGTAATATATTTTTAGGTGTACACTCATAAAAAAAAGCCCATACAAATAGTTAAAAATTCTGCTAAAATAACAGGAAATAGTACCTGAATTTGCGCCAACAGAAATTTCAATGATGTTAAGAATCATGGCCTGCTAAATTTAGGTGACCTAAATTTTAGGTAAAAAAGTTAGTTCAAATACAATAATTTATAAGAAATGTTGTTTAATGGAAATGAAAATTACTCAGCTGAAATCAGCACATGTTTTCTGCTAAATTTTAGTTGGTTACAAACAGGTAAAAAATTCAGTTAACATTAAAAAATTTAGAAGAATTTTCGTTTAATAGAAATGAAAGTGGGTCAGTTGAAATCTGCAAAACATGCTGCTAAAATTACAATCACTTTTTTTTATTAATATAATAAAAACAAATTAATGTAAATATTATTAATTTTATTTTCGAATAAATTACACAATCCAAAAACACTATTTGCACTTTTATTTTCTTGCCAATATGTTAAACTTCCGCTGGAGTTGTATTATTTCCCAGCAAAACCTTGGTAATATGTTGTTATTACAGAACACATTACCTGGTAATACCATACCCCTTACCATTGCATTATTTCATAACTAAAATGTAATGTCTTACGTATAATGTGCTGCATAACTACTGGGTAGTAATAGCAACTTATTCCCAATGATATATTTAAACACCTCAAAGAAAAGAGTAATACACAACATGAGTTCTAAATAAAAGCAGCGACTTATTACAGATGGGATATTTTAAAACCGTAAAATAAGGAGTTACTTTTAATGTGATACGTGATCACTTAATAGAAATATCCACTTATTACCGATGGTGTATTCAAATACCTCAAAATAAGGAGTTATTTGTAATGCGATAGATGAGTGTTATTTTCTATTTAAAATATTCGATACAAATAATTTATATGTTTTATACATATTGACTGAAATATCTTTTATATTTTTTGTTAACTTTATATTAATCTGATATTAATTAAATATGAATATGCTTCGTTTTAGCATCTATAAAATAACAACACGATAACGTCTTATTTTAATTTTTTTTGTAAGAAGTAATTATATATTTTTATACAGTAAGTGAGCGCATAATTTTAATGTGTTATTTCAGACCTGTTTGTAACATATTTTTTTGGCCTTACTTTAAGCTGTTATGTAAGTAGTATTGTGCTCAGTATCGGTTATGTAAGTGGTTACGTAACTCCTAACATGTAACATTAAAGTAACATGTTCTTATGTTGTTACCTAGCCCTCTTTTGGAAAGTACATACCTCCAATGACATGCCCTTGTTAAAATAATAGCTGTTGGAATAGCAAAGTAAGAGGTTACATACCTTAATTTCTTCTTACAAACCTTATTACCAGGTAATAGAAAGTTTTGTTGGATATCTCGAAAAACTTGAGTTTTTTTGAATTTTCAAAAACTGCGAATAATTCATAAACCACAATTTTTTTTTAAGTTTCGATTGCTGATTAATAATCTTTGTTAAAATAAAGGTCAGATTTGAGAAATTTGCGCATACAAGGCAAAAACAAGTTGAATTTTTAATTACATCTTTTCAGAAAATTTCGAAAATTTTACTAAAATATGTATTTTTTTGTATAAATTTAAAAAAAAACGCGAATTTCTTAAAAGTTACTTAATTTTTTTAAGTTTTGATTTCAAATTCCTTTTCTTCACATTAATTAAGACCAGATCTAAAAAAATTGTTAAATAATAGCGTACAGGTTAAGAAATAATTAAATTTAAAGTCAACCCTACTTTTTGTATAAATTACTCTAGAGATAAATTACTAATTCTTAAAAGACAACTTTTTGTGCTATCTTTAAATAACAGCGGATTTAGCTGAAACTTGGCGCAGAAAGTTTTTAGCCATTAAGGAATAGGGGCAACATTGTGGAGATCGCGAATTCCAACTTTCATGTTTTTTTGGACCACTCTAATGAACATACATTTAACCTGCATGGATGCATATATGTCGATTTTTAGCTGGGTGATTACATAATAATTTGCTATAATAACAGTACGTCTTGCTGTAAATATTATTTTTCTTTCATTTCTTATCTGCAAGTAATTTTACTATGATTTTTCTTTTATTTTAAATTCCAATGACCATCATTATACCATAATCTAAATGTACTTGTATATTTTGTATTTACGAGGGGTACTATTTATATTTCGGAAATAGCAAATAATAACAAACATTTTTAAATTAAAATGGCTTTATTGTTTTTCAAAATATTCCCCTTGATGATCAATACACTTTTGCATTCGTTGAAACCATTTATTATAGCAGTTTTTCCATTCCTCTTGAGACACCTCCAAAACATGGTTTTTGAACGCTTCAACTGCTTCTTCAGCGCTCGTAAATCGTTGACCACGCAGTTTACCTTTCATAATCGGGAACAAGAAGAAGTCATTGGGTGCCAAATCAAGATGTCATGATGGAGAATGATTCGTCTTTGGCGGTTGGTTTTACGAATTTCTCCGAAGTCTTCCGGCAAACAAATGGTCGTGTACCACTCAGAATTGGCCGTCATACGTTGCTCAAGCGGAACAGTGGCCACATGACCCATTCGGCCGAAGAAACAGGCGACCATTTGCTTCGCTGTGATTCCTCCACGAACAACTTTTGTTGGATTTCGCTTGTCTTGGAATACCCTCACGGTCGATCGCTGTTTTGTTTCCGGCTCATACGCATATATCCAGCGATTGATAAATTATGAGGTATCCAACTAGAAATTTTTTTTACAACTAAGTTCACGCACTGCATCGATGTTTTGTGGCACAACAACCGATTTTAGACGACCTTCACGGAATTCGTCGGCGACCGAACTACGACCACGGTTGAATTCACTATACCAGCGATATACTGTGGTTTTTGATGGTGATTTATCGACATACAAAGAACTGAGTTCATCGACACATTCTTGTTGAGATAATCCACGTCGAAAGTTGTGAAAAATAATCCAACGAAAACCTTCTCTTGAAATTTCCATTTTTTGCCCAAATTGATTTTCTTAACTCACTGTAAACAAAACATATAGCACTTGTACATCAAAACCTTGTGAGTACGTTTATGCTAAAAAATGTCAAATTTTATTATGGTGTTGCCAGATTTCAGCTATTGACATTAGTGTTGCTAGTTCCCGAAATATAAATAGTACCCCTCGTATTTACTTACGCACATTCGCGTGCTACATATTTAAGTAAAAAACGTGACCAACAGTTTTTGATCAAAAAGCGGGATTATTCTAAAAAAGCGCTCTTTTGGTAAAAAGGCCGGAAATTATTTTTTGTGGAACAAAATCGTTTAGAAAATATTCGGCAATCTAGGTCAGGAAAATAAAAAAATTACCCGATATAATTACGAGTATATAAAGTACTGTCTAATATTATAGCCCAATTATCTACGTAGCATTTTTCACTTGAATATCGTTTAAATAACAAGGTGGGTTACCTAAACGAATAACGGTATGAGTAACGGTAATATCGTAATATCTAATTTTTTTTTGCTTCAGTAACGGTAAAGCAAGCGGCATTTTAGACTCTTTCGGTAATGGTATACTGTTATCGGAAAGAAATACCGGTATGTTCCGGTATAATAAATTACTCTAGAATCATATAAAAACAAGTAAAGACATAGTACATTTTTCCTGTTAAGTGTTAGAAATACAAAATAAAAGCTTTAAATTCAACGCTGCTGAACTCAAAAAAATAAATTAGTAGAAAATTTAGTAAAACGATAACGATTTAGATAAAATATTAATATATGGGAAAATCTACGGAACCGGGCGATTCCATGTAACTCGGGATTTAAACCATTTTACTAACAGTATATATTATTTTTGATGGTATCAGCATTATCGAGGCAACGAATTTAATCAGGCATCTTAAATTTTAATATTTATACTGTTAATGTGCTCTACTCCATTAAAAACTACCCTACTTTACCATAATTTTGCTTGTAACTTTCAAAAGTTTTTCAACTCTTTTGGGTATATCTTTTTCAGAATAAGAGGAAATCGCATGAAACCTTTGGTGGATAATAATTCTGATGTTGAAAAATCTCACACTTGTTGAAAAAGTAGGTGACTTCAATTAGGAACAAATGGTAGTTCTTTAAAATCTGTAACTCTGTTTTTTGAATAAAGAGTAATTTCAGAGATTTTTAATTTTTTCGCTTTCAGCCTCAATGTAATTGAAAATTTTTTGATAATGACATATAACTGACAAATAAATAAAATAACTGAGGCCAAATTGATCAGTGTGCCTTCAGAAATAAAGAAGATATGACAATAATAATCTCTTCATGTCTATGCGTGAAGAGCATAAAATTTTATATTTTTTGGAGGGCACATCCGCAGTTTGAGAAGTAATACTATTATTGAGTGTAAGTGCTAAATGGATCGTACTATTATTTTGGTATCCAGAGCCATTTTAGGTTCAATTTTGTAGCTTTTCATAGATTTTCGGAGCTAAAAGTGATGTAGAAACGAAACGAATAATCCGATCATTTTAGCACTTACACACAACAATATTAATGGCGATATATCATATAAGCCAGATTTTAACCATTAATTATACCCTACACCACTACGTGGTAAGTTTGTGCTGATGTTTGTAAAACCAAAAAATATTGGTCCTAGACCCACCTTATACTATACCGATCGGCTCAGATTTTTTTTTAATTTCGATTTAAAGATGTCCGCTGTCCGTCCGTCCCTCCGTCTGTCTGTCCATGCATTCTTGTGCGCACTCTACATGTCGCAAATATCAAGATATTTTGATGAAACTTGGTACACCGACTTATGTCGGCCCAAGGACGAAGCCTATTGATTTTGGTTAAAATCGGTCCACGTTTAGACCTAGTGCCTATATAAGGGTCCCCCCAAAATTATATTGTTTATACGCTGCAGGTCGCAAATATTAAGATATTTTGATGAAATTTGGTACACAGACCTATGTTGGTCCAAGGACGAAGCCTATTGATTTTGGTTAACACCGGTCCATGTTTAGACCTAGTGCCCATATAAGGGTCCCCCCAAAATTGGCTTGGTTACAAACTGCAGGTCGCAAATATTAAAATATTTTAATGAAATTTGGTTCGCTGACTCATATTATAGAAAATTTTGACACAAGTCCCATTTTAACCCATTCGAATTTCGGATCCAAACATTAGTTGGCTTTTAACCAGACTGGTGTAGGGTATTGTATAGTCGGCATGCCCGACTTTTATCTTTTTACTCGTTTCGTTTTTATCTGTGGATGTGCCATTCAATTAAAAGTATTTTGCACCGAAAAGTGATGTAGAGCATAAAAAAAATCGGATCTGTTTAGCACTTTCACAAAATGATAGTTATGATAACATCTACCGTACCAGATTGATTGGACTCCATAATTCTTAAAACTGTGGAGGTGCCTTCAATTTGAATATAACCTTTTAGCGATTTTTGGAGAAAGATATGCTGTAGAGAATACAAAGTTCATCCGATACTAATAATAGTAATGAAGATATGTACCATTCAAGACATATTTGATCACATAATTCTTTAAACCGTGGATGTGCCATTCAATTTTGTGCTGCACTTTTGAGGGAAATTTATTTGGGCACTAGGTATAAACATAAACCGATTTAAACCAAAATCAATAGACTTTGTTCTTGGGCCGATATAAGTTGGTCTACCAAATTTCATAAAAATATCTTAATATTTGCGACCTGTAGCATGCGCACAAGATTACAGGGAGAGACAGACGGACGGACGGAAAAATTAAAAAAAACAAAACTACTTAAAATCAATAATGGAAATATAGCGGGACTATGCGTTTTCGAATAAACTTACCGAGGTAAACGTTTGTAAAAACACTCAAAAATAGCCAAAAAAAAGGTTTTTGTTCATTTTTACCTCAATTTTCTCAAAAACCAGATGTGCTGGAAAAATTTGGAAACCAAATTCGGACTCAGCACGGAAAAGTTACCTGAAAATGTGTGGTCGCATGCCCGAAAAATCCAAAAATTTAAAAATACTAGCGAAAATGTGTGCGGTTTTTTGTTTATAACCTTTTTAGAACTAAAAAAAATTTAATCACGCGAACAGATTACTTCTTTTTAATGCATTTTAAATAAGTTAATCTAGAAGAAAATGTGTGCTACTGATTTGAAATTTTTCATTTTTAAAATCTGAAATCGAACTGTTTCGTAGATTTTCCCATATGTACATTAGACCGACTCACGAAAAAAAGTAAAAAAGTCTTAATGTAATCTTTTTATTGTACTTTTTTTATTTTATTTTTGTATTATTTAAATCTTATTTTATTTATTTTTGTTTTTTATTATATAAATATTTTTGTTTTCTTATATTAACAAACTGTAATCCTCGTGTAATTAAATGTAATACCTATGATTCTTGTTCAAACCAAATGGAATTTTAATTTTGATCATTATATGAGTTACTATTATTGTTTCTTTTTATAATTTATTTTTATTGCTTTTATAAACATTGTAAACTTTTTTGTACTATATGCATCCCTGTGTTGTTTTAAGATAATCCCAGCAAAACCTTTCATTACCATGTAATGAGTTTTAGGTATTGAAATCTTAAGTGTTCACTAGTTACCTTTTAATTACTAAACTACTTATTTTAACATGGTGATGTCATTGGAGGAAAGTCATTACACTGATATTACCTGTAAGTAGTTTATCAGCTGTTCTATAAATAGATATTGAATTTAGATTTTAAAAAATATAAAAATTTAAAAACCAATAGGAGCTGACACGTATTGATCAGCGTACCCCACGATTGTCAGGCAAACACTCTAACCATTAGACCACGACATCACTACGATTTTTATTGCTTTAACTTATGTACACATATATTGTGGCAACTGTTATACATGTCTATTTTTCACAAAACTTGTTTTTATTAAATACTGCTTAATGAACATCAACATTTCTATAAATAGATGTTTAATATAAATTACAAAAAAAAAACAACAATGGAAGCTAACACGAGTTGAGCAGCGATCCTCATGTCTGTCAGGCAAAAACGATAACCACTAGGCTATGCCATAGTTATGGTTTTTAATGATTTAGAACATATATTATTGGTTTCAGCTATTGTGAAATAGTAATGTGAGGGGTATAATTATCGGTAACTCATTACATTCAGTTTAAAAGTAATTCAACGGGTAATGAGATATGAGATCTAAGTAATGCATGTAGTAATGACCAGTCATTACCAAGGTTTTGCTGGGATGTCTTGTTACACAGGATATCAAATAAATAAATGCAAATAAATGTGCATTTGGAGTGCACATTCTTAAGTCTGATTATCTCTTTTATTTTTTTTTTAAATTTAATTTATCTGAAAACCTTAACAGTTACGCCACATATTTTTGTTTGGATTTAATTAAAATAAAAATAATTATTTTATTTTTAGGGTGATTGGTGGCTAGCACGCAGCAAGAAGACTCGACAAGAAGGTTATATACCATCTAATTATGTTGCCAAATTAAAATCGATAGAAGCTGAACCGTAAGTTGAAATACTTATATACTTGTATTTAACATTTTTCATAAAAATTTTAGTAGCAAAATATCGTTTAAGTTGTAAACAGTAGAAAAATTAGGTGCATAAAGACTGCATTTGAAAAAATTGTCCGTCACATAACTCAAAAAATCTGCTGAACCAGTCATTCAATTTTAAAATGAGACGAGACCAATATTTTTTTTTTTTTTACTTTTCTTATTTTATTATTTTTTTTTTTTAATATTTATAATTAATTTGCTTAATTTCAATATTTTTTTAATTTAAAAATTTTTAAAAATATGTATATATAAAAAACAATGATGAGAATTTGCTTTTAATGCACCTGTAAAAATAGTACTGAAAACAATATTGAATTGGATTGCACCTTTTACACTTGCTTAATAAGTACTTTTATTAAAGAGAATAAGGGCACCCGACTAAAAAAGATGTTATATAATCATATATCACCATATATAAACCCATATATACGTCCATATCTAATTTGATCCGAATATTGGAATATATAATTATATCAAGCGAGATAAGCATGTTATCTCACCTGATACAATTTGATCCGAAAAATGGGTCTATCTAACTGCATCATATTATATATAAATACATACAATTTGATGAAGATTTTCAAAGAAAATTTTAGTAAATATTGTTGAGATCACTTATTTCATTCATATTAAATACTAATGCTTAATGTTTAGAAAAATTTTTGCTAATAAACATGGAAATAGCTGACAAAATAAAACATTACAAATTAAAAATTTGTCGGAACAAATTTTTATAGGTTAGAGTTTTGGTCTTTTTTACAAAATGTGTGTCTTTCTTATAAAATAAAAAATTAACTTTCACAATTATTTTTTTTTTCACGGAAAAATAAATGAACTTAAACCATATTAATTTCAACATATGTTTGTCTAATTTTTATTTTTAAATTTAAGGTAAAAATATTTATTTCGGCCTTTAATTCCACAATGAAAAAAAAATTTTCCCTTATTTATTTTTTTAACCCTTCAATGCATGATATCCTCGATTTTAACAATTTTTTATATTTATATGATTTCTAAAGGTGTGTACATTTCAAGAAAAGTACCAAAAAAATTTATTTTTAAAAAAGGTGATTTTTATTGAAAAATATGGTTTTTTGCCAAATAGCTAAATTGTGATTATTTTAACGTATATGAGAAAAAAACAAAAAAAAAAAAAATTTACAAAACTTATTGTCGCCAAAATGAATTTTATTGCGAGAATATCACTTTAAATATTTAAACAAATATTTTTGAATATTACACTTTTTGTAAAAAAAACGCGTGTTTTAGATTTTTCACAAATATACAGAGCAAAACCAAGATTTTTACTCTAACTGTTTAAAAATTCTGCACTAAACTATAGGAACACTATGTACAGAAAGGGCCCCCCCCCCCCAATGCCCAAAAATGCAGTTTTGTGCATCAAATGGGTTTTTTTTATTAAAAAACCGGTATGTTGCCAAATGGCTACACCATGCATTTAAGGGGTAAAATTATTTTTAGTTTAATAAAGAGTATTTTGCCAACTATTTGAAAAATATACGTTGAATTCAATTATAAACATTTATATATGTATGTATATGTCAAAGTGCAAAATTCAAAACCAGATCCACAATTTCGGAGTTTTTTTTTTAATTTTTATAGTGCAATTAAACTTTATAAAATTTTGTATAATTAGAAAGCATGTCAGATAAATTTATACATGAAATTAATAGAATTTTATATTAACTTTGTTATATATTTTCATATAAGATTGTTCAGAGAAGCTTATACGCCATTATATATAATTATATATTTGCTGATCTCTTAATATCTCTTAATATATAAACGTCATATCAAACATATTTATAAAACCAATGTGTTAATATAAATGTATATGGTCATATAAAACCACACATATAAACATTTATAATTATATCAAATCATATAAAATTATATGAAAACTTTTTTAGTCGCTCGACTAAAAAAGTTTTTATATGATTTGATATAACTTTAAATGTTTATATGCGTGGCTTTATATAACCATATACATTTATATTAACACTTTGGTTTTATAAATATGTTTGATATAACGTTATATATAATCATATGCGATTTGGTCTCCAGCCATATATTAAGAGTTCTGCAAATATAGTTCATACATAATTATATATAATGGCATATAAGCTTTTATAAACCATATTATATCAAAATATATAACAAAGTTAATAGAAAATTGTATTAATTTTATATATAATTATATCTGACATGATATCTAATTATACAAAATTTTATAAAGTTTAATTGCAATTTTTAAATTTAAAAATAAAAATTAGAAAAACATATGTTGAAATAAATATGGTTTAAGTTCAGTTATTTTTTCCGTGAAAAAAAATTAATTCTGAAAGTTATTTTTTTTATTTTATAAGACAGTTGTTCCGACAAATTTTTGTAATGTTTTATTTTGTCAGCTATTTCCAAGTTTATTAACAAAAATTTTTCTAAATATTAAGCATTAGTATTTAATATGAATGAAAATAAGTGATCTCAACAATATTTACTAAAATTTTATTTGAAAATCTTCAATTAATATATAATTTGATGAAGTTAGATAGACCCATTTTTCGGATCAAATTGTATCAGGTTAGATAAATGCCTATCTAGCTTGATATAATTATATATTCCAATATTCGGATCAAATTAGATATGGACGTATATATGGGTTTATATATGGTGATATATGATTATATAATATCTTTTTTAGTCGGGCGGGCAGTAACAAAGTGGTGTTTTTATGCCACTCAACTTTCATATCAAAGATTAGCTCAGTGGTAGAGCGCTGGACTAGCAATCATGAGGTCGCAAGTTCGATACCCTGTGGTGCAAAAAAAAAAACTTTTGTAAAATAAAAAAAAAATATTTGTTTTTGCGAAGAATTTTTTTTAAACTTTTAATTGGTGAAAAAGAGCTAATTAATATCTCTTAATACATCTAGATCATCAATTGTAGTGCTTTTTCTACTGCTTCGGCATCTCTTTTTTTTGCTGGGTATATACAAATTTTTATTATTTTTATTTAAAATTTTTTTTAAAATTTTTCTGATACCCCTTGCATCAACGCTTTTATGGTATTTATAGCCCATTGACCCCCAACGTTGCCTAGATGCACCATTTTTATTATGTGCATATAATTCCCATTATATGTATTTTTTTATAACGAATTTTGTTACTCACAATCAGTAGCATTGCAGTTCCACAACGCATGTGAATAATTTCATATAGCAGGCTTTGATATTTTTTATTTGCGAGCTGTTTTTCATAGTATCCACACTAGACTGGCCCTTCGTTATATGGGCGATTTTAAAGTTGCTCCGAAACCCGCTCCTCGAGGCTAATTTTGTGAGGTTATTGAAAAAACTAATCCAGGAGAAATTTTTGCTCAATCGAAGAATTTTTGAGCTATCCCTGGCCCTTAAAATTTCTTAAGTACATTTACAAAGGGAAAAATTTATTTCTTTTGGCTTTTTCTGAAAATTCTGGCTCTTAAATAACACTGTGGAACAAATTCAGGTTAGCAAAAGTTAGGTCGATTCTGAGAGTGAGGGGTGAAAATAGAGGCTAAATTAGAAGACCCGTATCGATTTTCAGCATATTGTTTATATGGTTTTTTGGCTATAACTCGTCGACTAATTGATATTTTTTAAATCTGTAAAAGCCAAATTACTGCTAGAGACCTGTGCAACAATTAAAATTTTTTAAAAAATTGATTTAGAAAATTTTTGTGGTGCTTATGAAGCAAAATGTTGGAAAAATTATTTTTTTTCATGGTTTTTGAAAATATTTTCCACAAAACTAAGTCTATTATAATATGCTTCTCAGTTTCTTCTTTGTCTTCCCCTTCTTCCTCTTTTTCCTCGTCTTCCTCTTCTTCGAAGGTGTTTTTATACCAACAAAACAACTTTTTTGTTTTCAACCACCGCACAGAAAGCGATTTTTTTTATTTCGTACAAGCGAACTAATTTCAAAAGTTAAGACTCGGAACCAGCCGAAGCTGATGTCTTTTAATTTTCGCTCGGTCGTGAAAAAATTCGCTATTAATTTGTTTGGAACTTATTTCATTTTGTGAGTGATTTAAGTAAAGTGCATCGGTTTCATAAAAATAACAAAAAAAAACATTGTATAATATATATTGTATTAAAAATGTCGGAACCAAAATGTAAAATGGACCATTTTTGTAATGTTTGTGGACGTTTCATAGCAAGCGATGAAAAATGTGGCAATGCGAGTGATTTTTTTTTGGAAGCCTATAAACAATATTTCTCGCAAGAGTTTATCACTGACGTAAACTATGCCCCTAAAAAAGTTTGCTTTAATTGCTATTCAACTCTTATGCAATGGAAAAGTGGAACGAAGAAGGCTATGCCTTTTGGTATACCAATGATGTGGTTAGACAACAGCCCGCATCAAGAAGAAAATTGCTATGGATGTATCAACTACCATAAAACTTTGAATAGAAGGAAAGCAATGAATAAAACTTATGTAGCAGTGCCAAGTGTCCAATTACCTTTACCGCACTCAGAATTCGTTCCAATACCAACATACCGAAGTATTGATCTTCAAACAGATGTCAGTACTACAACCGCCGCTGCTACATCCATGGATGTGCCTTCTGAAGGAATACGACCCTGGTGAAGGTCGTATTCCTTCAGAAGGCAACGGGAAACCACTGAAGTAATAAATCCCTAGAAAACTACATGCAAGTCACAAACAATCAATGGCCCTCAGTCTCCGGCAATACGAGGGTGCTAAGAATCCCCGGAGGTAAAACCAATCGGACAATAAATATAGCTACTTGGAATATACGCCGCGTATATGAACCAGGAAAATTGTTAAACAATATCAAAGAAATGGAAAGAATAAAGATAGATATTCTTGGTATCAGCGAAACATGGTTACCAAATTCTGGCAAACTACAGTTAGACGAAGCCACATTATACTACTCCGGCAATGAAACAACGCTACATAGAAAAGGAGTAGGTGTAATACTTGGCAAAGCCAGTAAGAATAGCGTTACTGATTTTATACCAATATCTGACAGGTTGATGATGATTAAACTCGATGCAAAACCTCTAAAATTAAATATTATTCAAGTTTATGCTCCCACCGCAGACAGCGAAGAGAATGAAATAGAATTATTTTATGATGAGATAACGGAAGTCCTGAAATTGACAAAACCTCATGACATTAATATAGTCATGGGTGATTTTAACGCCAAAGTCGGTAATGTGAAAACTTTGAATATAACAGGCGATTTCGGATTAGGAGATCGAAATGAAAGAGGAGACTGTTTAATCCAATTCTGTCAAGAGAATGGATTCAAAATATCTAATACCTTTTATTCATTACACCCAAGGAGGTTATATACTTGGACATCACCATTACATAGTAAGGAGAACATTGTACGTAATAGATTATATATTAATTAATAAAAGGTTTGGCTCATCTATCATCAAAGCTACGACATATCCGGGAGCTGATGTACCGACAGATCACAACTTACTATTTGCTAAGTTAAAGATAAAACTGTCGTCTGTCAAAAAACAAAAACTTCCATCAAACCTTGATGTTGAGAAGTTAAAAAACATGCAATTTAAAGCTGCAATAAGGGGTGATATAAATCAGGAATTAGAAAACATTTCAAACACAGAAACAAATCCAATGGATCTATGGAACAAAACGTCGAATGTTTTAACTACCGTAGCCAAATCGAAAATCGGTTATAAACGTAAGACAACAAATCAGAAATGGATTACAGATGAAATATTATCCTTGATGGATGAAAGAAGAACGTATAAAAACATAAATATATATGAATATAACCGGTTGCAAACTATAATACGTATAAAAATTCGGTTGGCTAAGAACCAATGGCTGGAACAAAAGTGTGTAGAAATAGAACTACACTCTAATTAAATTCTGTTGAAATTTACCCAACTTATAGTAGGAAACTGAACTCCTACTATAAATTGGGTAAATTTACTCTATATGCGTAATTGAAAAAAAATACGCACATTGTGTTTAAGTTGGTGCACACATAATTTGTAATTTTACATTGAAAGTGCGTAAAAATTAAATGAAATTTTGAAATTAGTGTGTTAATTTACTAAATTTGTGTGTAAAAAAGCACGTTTCACGTGTAAATGTACGCATAAAATGCATAAAAATCCACAAAAAATGCGCAAAAATCCACAGAAAGTGCGTAAAAATAAAATATAATGCGTACATTTACAACAGGTGTGCTAACTTTAAGCACCACCCAAAAATTTTTTTAAATAAAATAACAAATTAATTTTTAGTACGTATTTTATTAATAATTATATCTGAGTCATTCTCTCATAATCGTTTATGTCCAAATTAGTCGTTTTGGGATCTTAAGGCATTTGTATAAAATTCATATAAAAATTTGTTATAACTATTGAATGGGTGCGATGACTCCTGCTCAACAAAATGCCTTCTTTGAAAGGGGGGCAGTAACCGTCAACAATAATGGGAGAAAACGCCTTAAGAGAGATATGGCCTACGCAGGAACAACTGAGTGCAATGACTCCTGCTCAACAAAGTCAGTATTCATTGAGTACTGCCTAACTTGCAAAGAAAGCATTTTGTTGAGCAGGAGTCATTGGACTCAGTTGTTCCTGCGTAGGATATATCTCTCCTGCGTAGGCCATATCTCCCGTTATTGTTGACGGTTACTGCCTCCCTTTCAAAGAAGGCCTTTTGTTGAGTAGGAGTCATCTCACCCAGTTGTTTTACCTAGGCCGTATTTCTCTTACGGCGTTTTCTCCCGTTATTGTTGACGGTTGTTGGTTGACTGCCTCCCTTGCAAAGAAGGCATTTTGTTGAGCAGGAGTTATTGCACCCAGTAGTTCCTGCGTTGGCCGTGTCTCTCTTACGGCGTTTTCAATTTGCGTTAATAATAATTACCAAAAACAATTTCATGCTTATGTTGCTATTTCTGAATGCTAGTGTAATTTTTGAAATATTTTCGTTCCACGACCTACGCAGATGTCTATAATTCTTTGTTCAATTTATATCCAGATAACTCATTTACGTATTTAACCTATTTGGAGCTACGGTGTAATAACGCCGTGCAACTACCCGAAAATGACGGTGTCATTGTCATATAAATGTATAGAAATCTTAGTAGTTTCTGAATGCTATTGTGATTTTCGGCACATTTTTGTTCCACGACCTACACAAAAGGCTTTAATGGGGGATAAAATTCATGTCCAGATAATTTCTGTAAAGTTTAGACCTATTTGGAGTTATCGTATAAAAACGCCGTACTACTACCCGATAAAGACATTTTCCCAAGACTAAGTAACGCCAAAATTCAGGAAGGGGTTGTTAATGGTCCCGACATACGGAAACTAATGAGTGGTCAAGATTTTGACCAATTTCTGACAGACCGAGAATTAAATGCATGGCTCGCATTGAAAGCAGTCATTAAAGGACTTTTGGGTAAAGAACGCAAAGACAACTACAGGCAATCTGTTGTAAAGATTTCCGTGGAGAGGAGCACTCTATATGAGTCTTAAGTAATTTTTAAAAACATTGAAGATCTATGGTTCACTTAACAGCAATTTAATTTTTTTATAATTTTAATCAGATCTAATAAGCATAAAATTTTACTGGAATTTAACTTTATATTAGATATATTTTTCAAGAAAAATTCATGTAAAATTGTTGTAATTTGTTTTATATGAAATTTTTTCTATTGATCAAATTGCCAAAAATTTTATAAAAACAAATAATAAAAAATAATAAATAAACATGAATCACTCTCAGAATCGACCTAACTTTTGCTAACCTGAATTTGTTCCACAGTGTAATTGTATTTCTGAAAAATGTTGATGGAATCGTAATCTAGACTGAATTACCGATCTAACAAGTCATAAAAATCCGAAATCAATTGAAAAATATGTAAGTAATTGCAATTGGCCCATACCATTGTAGGGTTAAAATGGGATTAATAATGAAAATCGTGAACAGATTAAATATTTTTTTCAACAACTTACAATGTTATACTCTAGTTTCATTTCTAAGATCTATAAATATTCAGATACAAATTTTTGTCTCTCTTGGATTATGTCCAGGTATGTCCAAAGATGGGATTTTTTTTGTAAATTCGCAAAACTCTAATTTTGAGCTTTTTTTTAAATTTTGTTCAACAAAATAGAGTTTAGAGTTTTGTTAATTACATCTCAGAGAATAATTCTACTGAAAACTGAAAAACTGAAAAACGACGTTTTAACCCTTTGACACGTGAATTTTAATGGCTGGGAATTTTCCGACCAAATTTCGTAGAAATGTAGATGTATGCCCAAGAAATATTGTTTATTACTTTTATGGCTTTGCAGCACCTCCTAGCGGAGGTATTTGGAATTAAAGTTCAAACATTATCATGCTGCCTATCCTGAGCGGGTTAATTTTTTAAAATTTTAATTTTATATTTTTTCTTCTACTAAACTCTACATAAAATCTACTAAACTCTACATAAAAATTTTATGGGATACGTATATAATACTGTTATGCAAAATACTGTTTAGACAAAATACTGGTTAAAAAAAATTTAAAAATCCTGCTTTTCATAATACTGTTTTGCAAAATATTGGATTTCACAATACTGTTTTTCAAAATTCTGTGAAGTAAAAATGCTGGTTTACAAAATTTATTTTATTAAAAATAACTTCGACAAAAGTATATAATTTTCAAAAATTAACAAAAACATTTAACAAAAAATTAATTTCAATGCATTTTATAAACTTAAATTAGTACAAGATTTTTTTAGGTAGCCTGTATGGCTTAATTCACACCTTTTTCTTATAACTCTTTTAAATGGTATTTACAGCCTGATAAGGTGGTATAATCCTGACTTTCTACGCCCAACAACAGCTTTCAGTCTTCTATGCCAAGCTTCCACACTATTTTGAGTTATTGGGTAGGATTTCTTACTGTCATCGTAAACCGACCAAAAGGTTCCAGAATACTTTGGGTGATATGAGTTCAGGGGTATGGCATCACCAAAAACAAAAGTTATAACGACATCGTTATCACTAGATGGCACTTTGTTAAAAAAATTGACAATTTTCTTTTTTTATTTAAATTGAGATAATAACAAACAAAAAAGCAAATAAAAAAAGGAATTCTCAAATATTATTATTTGATGATATTTTGCGCTTGATTTCCTCTTATTTTGCGCAGTTTTCAGCAATTTTTGCGATTTTAAATATAGGCTCAGCTGATACTAAAGTGATACTAAATAGTTGCTCAGGTGATACTAAATTTCAGCGCCCCCTACCAGTGAGTAGTTTAAGTTTTGATTTCCTATCTCTATAATTAATAGTCGCTGGCACACTTTAAGCAAATCTTCATCTTCATATTAAAATTTTTGTAAAAATAAAGCAACAAAAATAAAGTAAAAATACAAAAATTTTTGCCGCCCAGTAAAACTGGATTTTGCAAAACAGTATTGTGTTATACAGTATTTTGTAAAACAGTATTACGAAAGCAGAATTTTGAAAACAGGATTTTGTTATACACAGGATTTCGACCCGAACCCAAATTTTATTCATCACACAATGTTTGAGACTAAACTTTAGCCTTTTTTTTTTACTTTTAACACATTCTCAGCAGCGTTGATGATCACAAGACAAAACGTACTCTACTGACCTCAAATTGTTTTAAAATTTCACAGCCTGCATAAAATTTTAATTAGAACAAAATAACGAACCGATAACAGTAAATGAATAGCGCTTTGGTTAAAATTCAAATCAGTCACGAGTTGATGAAGTCGACGTAGATTATAATGTACGCCAGTCGCCAAAGGGTTAAATTTACAAATTTTAGAGAAAAGTGTGATTTTAGCCAATAAGACTATTCATTTTTATTTGTATAATCTTATAGTGTAAACCAGCCTTTAACGATGGTTGGCACAAAAATTTATGTAGAAACCATAAATTTTTGTTATATATTTTGCACTCATTGTATGTATAAAAAGGCCGTTTCTAATTAGTTGCCAACACCTGTATCTTCCAAATTGGCAATACTACACTGATAATAAAAATCGTGCAAAATCTAAAGGGCGGATTATGGGATCGTTAACGTAAATGAGATGTAACTGTAACGTGCCGTAGCTAATAAGTACACTTACAGAATACCGCAAACGACATTACTATTTAGTATCTTTTTCATATGGTTTTTTATTTTATTCTTATTTTTTGTTTGAATCTATTTTCTTTATTCATTTTATATTTTTTCCGAATAAAATCATTCAGCTGTTTCGATGACGGATAGAAAATTCTGATTTCAAAAGAACCGGATCATTCTTTACGTACATTTACGCTTTAGTAACCATTTGTATACACTTGTTCTTGTAGTTTCGAAACAGGTAGCTTTTTTGTTGATTTTGCCGGTATCAAGCATATTGCTTTGAACATACTTGGGAATATTTCATTGGCTTTGAAATTTAATTGGCATTACTTGATGCCAATGCCAAAAAATTTCATTACAATTCAATGCCAATTGAAAAATTTGCATTGGCATTGAATTGTAATGAAATTTTTTGGCATTGGCATCAAGTAATGCCAATGCAAATTTTTCAATTGGCATTGATTAAAACAATGGTAATGAAATGTATACCAATGCCTCAAAGCAGCCAATTATGATTGAAGAAAAAGCATTGCATAAAAAAAGTTGTTAAAAAAAAAGGAAATTTAGCAGGGTTGGCAGGCAATACCGCTAAAATACTATTATCGATTCAAAACCCTTTCAACTGACTATCGTTACCCCTAAACTACCGTTACCGAAATAAACGAAATACCGTTATTCTTAAAATACCGTTGCCGAAATAACTGAAATACCGTTATCCTTAAAATATCGATACCGAAATAAATGAAATATCGATACCCTTAAAATACCGTTATCGAAATAAATTAAATACCGTTACCGTTATATTTAATTTTCTTATTTTGGTAATCACAAGTGGTTATTGAGTATTTTCCATACATTAAGTTGATAAACTGGTTTTGTTTTTATTCTCGATTGTTTTTTGTAAAAAAGTTTGTGGTATACACCGAAATAACTGACCTACTGTTAACCTTAAAATAGCGTTACCGAAATAACTAAAAACCCGTTAACCTTAAAATACCGTTACCGAAATGATCAAAATACCGTTATCCTTAAAATACCGATACCGAAATAAATGAAATAGCGTCACCCTTAAAATACCGTTACCGAAATAATCTAAAATAGCGTTACCCTTACCGATAACGGCATCGTTTCGGTTACCATGTATGAAATTAAGACAAGAATGTAAAATTTCAGTGCTATATTTTTATCAAGTTGTATTAAGTATACGCTGTTGAATCTTCTTTGAATACTGGTTAGTCTAGATGGATTAGCCACTAGTAATGTAAACTTGACGAAGATATTGTAATTGTAATGCCAATGAAATCGTCAATTAATAGGCCCATTCAATTAACTAGTCCCAAGTATGGCCTCTGGTAATGAATACTTGACGAAATAGCGAATATTTATAACAAATTGTTTTTGAAAACAAATGCTTTTTTAACAATTATAATTGGTTGTTGTAGGCATTGAACAATGGCAATTGAGAAGATTTCATTGGCATTCGTCCATTTTAATGCCAGAAAGTTTCATTATCATTGTCCAACGAAATCGTCAATTGTTTCATTTAATTAACTAGTTCCAAGTATGTTGTTGCACTTACTAAATTAAAATAATGCACTAAAGTATGCTCTGGTTTTTGTTTTCAAAACTGCAAATAGTAATCACCCCAAAGTATGCTTTATTTTTTGATTGTAAAGTACGACGATACAGTGTTGCCACTTTTAAATATATAGAATTTTTAAAACATTTCGGATATTTTTTTTCTCTAAATCAGTGTTGCCAGAATGTTAAGTCTCCAAAAATCTCTCAGAAAATATGTTGAATCCTCAAATTTTACCCAATTCAGTTTTTAATATAAATTTAACAAAAAGCTGTTTTCATAAAAAAAGGCAAACAAATATCAGAGCGCTCTGAAATTGTAATTCTAGGCTTTTAGAGGATCCTTATTATTTACGACTCGAAAACGATTCAATTAAAATCAGAGATTGAAAAAGCATATACTTCTTTGAATTAACTTGTATTGATCCATCTTATGTATGATAAGTAATAATTCATAATTACTAGGGCAAGGAATTTCATGCAAATACATGTTTTTTCTCGATTGTCCAAAACTAATATGGATTAAATATTTTTCCGAATTATCAAATTTATAACAAAATGTCATCGATTTGTAGTTGCATATTTTTGCATATTTTGTCAAAAATTTTTATATTTTGATTAAAAAAAATTGTTTTTGTTATTAAAAAAAAGCTTTCTTGAAAATCATGTTGATCCAAAAAAAAAAGCAATATTTTATTTATAAATTTGTTTTAAACTAATGCCCGTATTCTGGTAAAATTGTCATCTGTGACAATTTTTGGGCAGGTCTTAGAAGCACTGTATTAAAAAAATCAAGTTTTCATAGCTTTTATTGTTCTAAAATCATTTTTTTAAATTTGAATTTAAACAACAAATTTTCAATATCTCAGTAGCTCAATTGGTAAAGCTGTTGTATACAAAAATTTTGTTTCTTTACAAGCTTGGGATCGAAACCCACTGAGGGCTATGACAATTTTTTTTATTTTTATAACAATATTTGTTATATTCCACAAGGCACATGACAATTTTTTCTTTGCGAAATATAATTTTAAAAGTTGCAATTATAACATAGAATAATTGCAATTAAAACGGTGAAATAATTAAGAAAATAATAAATTAAATATTTTTATTGCCAAATTATTAACTCAGCCTTTTTCAAAAAAATTTTGTTATTTTGCTAATTGAATTTTTAATTGCAAAAGTACTTAAGTTATAACAAATTAAAATGATAATTATTTTTACACTCTAAAGGCACATATACACGAGAGAGAAAATTGCTAGAGATAGAGCAAAAAACACCTCTAATTAGCTCTATTGTGAATGATTTAAGCTATTTAGAGGTGTTTTTTGTGCCTTAATGGCGTTTCCAAAATCTTTAAAATATTAATAATTTTACAAAAAAATACTTTAATATAAAAAATTTAAAAAATTTTAAATTGTGAATGCAAAACTTTTACACCAAACAAATAGCAAATAAAAAAAATATGTGCGTTTTTTGGTAATATGATTAGGAAACGCATCCCGGTATTTCCCGTCCCGCATGCCCGGGAATTCGGACCGGGAATCCTGGGATATCACACAACACAATTTAAACTAAAAAGTTGATTATTTCAAATTTTCATACGCATAAAAATTTTTAAAATTTTGTAAATAGTAAAAATGTTACATTAATTTGTATATTTGATCGAACTTTTTAAGTATCTTTTACCGCCTGTTTTGAGCAAACGCAATTCGAGAAGTCGCTTAATTTTTTAAAGAAAAACAATCAAATGGTTCATGTATGAAAAATTTTATGCTATAGATGAGTAAAGAAATATTCATCTAGAGCAGCAGTTCTCAATAAGTTTTGCTTCACGGACCGCTTGAGACATTTCTACTAGCTCACGGACCCCCAAACCAGTGTTGAGCGAAAGGTACTTTATAAATTATGGGGCAAAATTAATAAAAGCACCTGCTTATTTTAAATGATGGCCAATTTTAAGCAAGAATAAGGCAAAAACATTTTTCAAATCAATATTATGTTAAATAATTTAAAAATTATAAAAAAATTGTTTGTTTTTAATACCTTGTTTTATGTTTTTGTCGGAACTCTTCGCGGACCCCCTGGAATTCTGCTACGGGCCCCTGGGAACCGTTGATCTAGAGAGTTTTAAAAATTTTTCGAGTTTGCTAAAATTGATTTCTATAATTAATTTATTTTTTACGGTCAACTTTTTTAGTCTAAAATCTGTTTGTGTTTATACAATTTTTAAAAAATATATAATTGGATTTTTATAATTCCAATTATAAAAAATTAATTCTTTCCTATTGAAAAAACCATTGCAATTTTAAGAAAAATTATCCACGGCCTGAGCTTTTCATTACAATGAAAATATTACATTTTCTTTTTTAAAGTTTGAAAATTATTATAAAAAAATGTGTTATTAACTTTCCTAGCAGGATCCCGGGATACCGCGAATTCAAAATAAATTTCCCGCTTTCCCGGGAAATTAAAAAGTGCTGGATTTTGCATTCCCTAAATATGATATTTGGCGAGGCCAAACATTTTATTTGTTTTTATAAATTGCTATAATTTAATGTAATAACGACTTTACAAGTTATTTTTTGCAATCAAACAAATTGTCATGTACTTTGGGGAATATAACAAATACTGTTATACAAAAAAAAAAATTGTCGTAGCCCTCAGTGGGTTTCGAACCCAGACCTGTAAAGAAACAAAATTTTTGTGCACAACAGCTCTACCAATTGAGCTACTGAGGTATTGAAAATTTGTCGTTTAAATTCATTCTGAAATTCTGTTCTTTCTCCTTCTCTATTTCTTATCTTTCTAAATGACTTCCTCTGTCAGACTTCCAATCCTATCTACTCTTTTGCAGATGACAGCAACATTTGCCATTCATATTCCTTCGATCATAGGCCAAGCCTTGCAGAGATTGGGGGCAGGAGGCAGATTATGAATGATACACTCAATCAAGACCTTATTACAATCTCTGAGTGGGGTCGCGTGAATAGGGTCGATTTTAATCCACGTAAAACCCAATGTTGTTTGCTGACTCATAAAACCGCGGAGCCATCATTGTCATCTGTATACATGGGTGGTATTAATATTAAGGAATCAGAAGCTCATCGCATCCAGTGTGATGTCCGTTGGAAAGATCACGTCATTCAAGTGTCGAAAGAGGCATTCAAGTGTCTTGGCTTTCTTAACCGGTGTAAGAACTACTTCACTTCTTCTGATCTCCTTTCTATTTATACCACCTATATCCGGCCGAAGATGGAATACAACTCCCATATACGGGCAGGGGCTTCAAAGTCTATTTTGGAGCTTTTGGACCGTGTACAAAGGAGGGCGTCGGCGCTCATTAATGACAGTAGGGTATCCAGCTCTATTGACTCGTTGGAGCATCGTCGGAATGTGGCTTGTGTAACACTGTTCTATCCTTACTACCATGGGAGGTGTTCTGCTGAGATAAGTGCACTTATCCCGATGCCCCGTGTTTTTGGCCGTAACACGCGCTTGTACAGTAGATCTCATCCGTTTGTGGTTGATTGTCCAGTTAGTCGCACAACGCATTATAGAGAGAATTCGTTCATTAGTCGAACCGCCCGTATGTGGAATAAACTCCCCGCAGATGTCTTTCCTGATACTTACAATTTAAGGAAATTCAAGTCAAACGTTCACAAACACTACTCCCTCTTTCCTCCTTCCCATAACCTATTTTCCTGATATCAACACAATGCATTGCATTAGTAGGGGGCATCCCCTGAGTGTAGGTCTATAGTAAAAAAAAAAAAAAAATTTAAAAAAAGTAATTTTATAACAACAAAAGCTTTTGAAAACTTGATGTTTTTTTATACAGTGCTTCTAAGACCTGCCCAAAAATTGTCACAGATGACAACTTTACCAGAATACGGGCATAAATCGGAAATTTTCCAAGGTAAAAAGTTTTTTTTTGCCAATATGACCAACTATTTTACAATGTAGGGTAACCACCATTAATTTTTGGACATCGCGAACAAAAGTAATGTTGCGAGTAAATAGCCTGGTAAGTAGTGAAACCGTTTGTGTGCTACTTACCCCCTTAATTACTCGGTAATGTCTGTTTTTGCTGGGTCAGTGTTTATTTGAAAAATAACTGAATTATATAACTTTTTATATTTTAATATGCTTCATTTTTGCAAAAATAAGTATTTTTAGTGCATATTTCATATGTTTTTAATGCATATTTTTCTTTTGCATTTTTTAGGCGCATATTTTCGTTTTTTAAGTGCATGAAATTCCTTGCCCTAATAATTACTGTTTTGAATGAAATTAAATAAAGTGAGATATGATTTATATGTATAAATTTATATTAATAAAGTTTTGATTAGATGAGATTATTTCTTCATGTATTTATTTAGAATACACTTAAGTCTTTTTTTATGCGGTAGATGCGTTCCAAATAAAACCGCATAAAATAAATCCGCATGAAAAAGAACTCTACTTCCATACAAAAATGGGAGATGCGTTCCGAATATTTCAAAAACCGCATAACTTTAAAATAAGTTGAGAAAATTTAACTAAAATCGCATAAAAAAAATTAAAAAAAAATATTCATTTATTTTTACTTTTAACACAAAATAACAATTGTATTCATACAGTAAATACCAAAAAAATAAAAAATCAATAAAAAATAATACCCCGGCTAAAAATCTACATATATGAATTTATACAGGTTTAATGTATGTTCTCGCATGATCATAAACATGAATGCTTTTCCATACATGGATACATAAATCTCCATACATGCATCCACATATGTCCACACTTGTGCATTAATGAGAATATTGTACGATCGTATTCCCGAGAATTCGATGACAATGTTAAACTCAGTTGTGAGCCAGAAATAACGGATTATCTTCTTTGAGACTCATTCATTTTGATTGCGCTTATTAAAGATTCTCCAAGTTTAAAATATTTTCCAATAGAGGCATACCTTTCACCAAATTCTATGCGATCTAAAATTACTATTTTTGTTTCTAACGAAAATACTGTCTTTTTTTCTTGGTTTTATTCATGTCTTTTAAGAAAAGTTTTAAATTTATAAGACAATTTTTTTTTATTTTATCTTAAATTAAATAAAAAGTGTTTTAAAAGTTGTAAAAAACGCAACGCAAGTCGATTTTAAAACCTCATAACTTCAAATCCGCATTAAAAAACCGCATAAAAAGAGACTTAACTGTATTGTTCTACCTGAAGTCCAAATTCTAATATGAAATTGTCATATTATTGTTTCAAAAAGGTTGACTATTTCCATGATAGGCAATACAATTGTTTCGTGGCATCACCCCAACTCATCATGAAGAAAATGATGATTTTGACAAACAATCCGAAGCATTACATAACCCCCCGTTTCCACATGCAAGTGCAAGTTCGAAAAACTCAATACACTCACACTTTTTCACTAATACAATCACACTTATACGACTTGCGACTCAACTTGCAAGTAAATTTTGAAGACAGTGGATTTTTGATACTTGCGGCAAGTGAAATGACAGTATAAAGAAAACAGTGTTGCCTACTAATGTTTTCTATTAATTTACTAGTATTTGGTAAAGTAAAAGCTGTAATGCAACTGATTTTGTATTTAATTGTAAAAAAAGTAAAAAAGAACATAACGACACATCTTTAATGGTAATTCAAAATATCAATTTTAAAGGTTTTTGAAAAAAAAAATTGTTAAGAACAAATTTTTTCCCAGCTTTGTTAGAATATTGAATACTTGGCAATACTGGAGTGCTATTTAGTGACAACCTAAGCCTTCGACGTCATTTTAAAAATGAACTTGCAGCAAGTAGTGTGGACACATGTAAAATTTTGAGGTTTTTCGGTAATTTTCGAAATTTTCGCTCAACTTGCAACCATTTACTTGCATGTGGAAACGGGGGGTAACCTACAAAAATTCAACGGGACAAGAATTTTGTACTTTTGTATATATGTATGTATAATACAACACTTTGAAAGGTAAAAATTTTACATAAAAGTACCCTTTGAGTACTATTATATGTGTGTTTGTGTGTTCGTTGTCAATAAACATTTGTAAAATCAACGATCATCCCAACAAAACAATATTTGAATGGGACTAGCCGTGGTATGCTACTTATTCAAAATTATTTTAATTTTTGTATTACAAATTTTTAAAATTATTTGTTTTATGATTTGATTCGGAAACTATCAGAGATGGAAGTAATTAATTACTTTGTAATGACCATTGCGGGTTTTCATTATCATTAAATCTATAAAATGAAAATTAAAAAAAAATTCATTACCATTACAAAATGTAATTGCAATGAAAAAAATGTTAATTTCGTTTGTTTTCTTTACATGTAATAAAACGTTTTTATAATTTTCATTACAATACGCAATGGTACACCCAAAATTATCCATAGTGACATAGTTAGTGAATTCCATAGTGAAAATCGAAAACAAAACAAGTGACTATTATAGTAATCAACAACTATGGTTTTATTTAATAAAATTACTTTTTTTGTTACCCTGTATAACAATTTGAAATAAATTTAAAATGTCGAAATATTTTTAATCAAAAAACATAAATAGAAACAAAGAAATTTTATTGAAAAAATTAAAACGACCATCAATTACATCTTTTTTTTTTTGGAAACAACAAAAATTTTACAATTATTATGGTAAGGTAAGCATAATTTTTAATACAAAAAATAAAACCAAGTAACAGAAATGTTTTTAGATGTTGCAGATAATGTATCTAAAATCATACAAAGAAGGCTTTTGGGAAATTATTTCACAGAATTCATCATACACGAAGATATGAAATAGGATTAATTATATAGAATGCAGATTTGTTGAAATCATTTTATAAAATAAAGTGTTAATAAAATGTATCGAAATATATGTATGTATATTTTTTCTTTGAACTGTCCTAAAAAAAGTTTTGTGGTTCCTATCAACAATTTTATATATCCGGTAGTGAATACCGACCATTTCCAAACGTTCTTTAAATTCAACTAGCAGGTCGTTGAAAATACCTTTTTCCATAGTTGATGTGTAAATTTAAAACAAACGTAGTTGTATTCCACTACATCATATTCACTATGCCATAGTGAGGGTTATTTCACCTATGACATAGTTGAAAAAATAGTGATCAGCAACTACGTATTTTTTAGGGTGCAGTAAAAACAAAAAATCATTTTCATTTTTTCTACACTAGGTAGACAAATGAAATTTCATTACCATTATTTAACATAATGATGTAAAGAACGTTTTGTTCTTTGTTCTACACTAAAAAATTTTCCTTTATGGAAATTTTTTTCTCAATTTTTTTTTGGCAACTAGCCACCAAACTTTGATGTATGTCTCTAGATTATAAATTAAAAAAAAACCGCACTTAAAAAATAGCAAAATTATGGCGGAACGCGAAAAAAGACTTTATGGCAGAAAAATTCAATAAAAAAACTTAATCAGCGATTAACATTCTTCAAACAAATATACTGATGCAAAAAGTTTCGTTTTGACAAATTTTTTTCGCGATTTTTTTTTTTTTTGCAACTAACCACCAAACTTTGTTATATGGAATAGGCATTATATTCCCTAGATTATAAATTTGAAAAAACCGCACTTAAGAAATTGCAAAATAATAAACTGAATTAAAAAACCTAATCAGTGATTAACATTCTGCAAACAAATATATTAATGTAAGAAATTTCTATTTTGCAAATTTTTTGTCGCGATTTTTTTTTAACTAGCCACCAAACTTTGTTGTATGAAATGGGCATTATAGTCCCTAGATTACAAATTTTAATAAACCGCACTTAAGAAACTCCAAAATAATGGCGGGAGGCGAAAAAAGCCTTTATGGTAAAAATATTTAATTAAAACACTTATTCAGCGATTTACATTCTGCAAACAAATCTATTGATGTAAGAATTTTCCTTTTTGGAAATTTTTTTTCGCGATTTTTTTCGCGGTTTTTTTTTTAACTAGCCCCAAAACTTTGTTGTATGAAACGGGTATTATAGTCACAAGAATATAAATTTTAAGAAACCGCTATTAAAAAACTCCAAAATAATGGCGGGACGCGAAAAAAGACTTTAGGTAAAAGAATTGAAATAAAACACTTAATCAGCGATTTACATTCTGCAAGCAAATATATTATGCAAAAATTTTCCTTTTTGGATTTTTTTTGTTTGCGATTTTTTTTTCGCAATTTTTGTTTTTTTTTCAACTAGCCACCAAACTTTGTTGTACGAAATGAGTATTATAGTCCATAGATTATAAATTAAAAAAAACCGCACTTACAAAATTGCAAAATAATGGCGAATCGCGAAAAAAGAATTAAAAAATTAATTGAATTAATTGAATTAAAAAACTTAATCAGCTATTTATGTTCTGCAAACAAATTATATTGATGCCAGAACTTTCCTTTATGCAATTTTTTTTCGCGATTTTTTTTTGCAACTGGACACCAAAACTTGGTATCAAATATACATACCATAGGCCTCAGATTATGAACTAAAAAATGCTTTTAGTAATTTGTAAACCTCATATTTTTAAAATAAAAAACTTCGACAAAAACGGATTGTAATGAAAAACAAATGGGTGCTTCATTACTATGTAAACATTAGGTAAAAGTAATGAAAATTAAAAAAAGGTTCATTTTAATTTTCAAAACAAATGAAAATTAAAAAAATATTCATTACCATTTTTTAACGCAATGGTAATGAAAAAAAAACATTACCATTTCTTCAAAAAATGGTAATGATAAAAAAAGCTCCATTACCAAATAAATGTAATGAAAATGTAATGGTAATGAAAATGTAATAGTAATGATTTTAGCCCATCTCTGGAAACTATAAATCAAGGAAAACATTTTTGGTAAATTGATTTCTTAAACTAGGCGGTTTTCAACTTGCTCTTTTGAAGATTGACATTTTGTATAGAAAAATGTTAGCCTTTGCAGACATGTGTAATTCTTAGGGCAACATTTTTCGATACAAATTAAGAATAGAGTAGAGATGGGTACGTGGGCAGAATTTTGCGTGATTCACCTTAATTTACTCACGTGAACGTGAGTGAGTGTGAGTAGATTAAAAATGTTCGTGAGTGAGTGTGCGTAAGTAAAATTTTTGCGTGAGTGAGTGTGCGTGAGTCGAATTTTAACGACTCACGCTTTTTTTTGGGCTTTTTATTAAGATTTTCAGTAATTGTTTTAGGCGACTTTATATTTTTAAGTATTTTTAATACAAAATAAATGGCAAAATTTCATACTCGTCTAGGGTTTCCCTGGAAACGGGAATGCAAATCGAAAAGCATCAGTTTTTTGGTAATATTTTTTTATTTTGATTTGTTTTATTAACATAAAAACCAAAATAAATAATTTTATTTTTTCAGAATTTATAGCTTGTGAAATTATTTTTTTAAATCAAGTTATTTCTTCTCGAATGTCAAGGTTTTTGACTTTAATAATATTGCAATTATAGTCACAACTTTGAATAGGCACGTAAATATTAATAGGCATATCTAAAACATACCCAATTTATCGCATCGCTTGCCAATGTCATTTGCTCCATTAATACTTCTAAGTTATCCTTATAATGCCCAAGGCCTCTAAAAAGCGGTCTTCAAATCTAACAAAAATTTCTGGTTAAATAACAATTTTTATAAAATCAATTATGTCAATAGAAAACATAATTTACTTTGTTTGTTGTACAACATACTAGAGATGAGCCATCCGGTGATTTTTGAATAACGCTGCTACCAGTGATCGTGATTTTCAAATCACCGTTCTTTTAAACAGTGACCGTGATCACGGGTTTGTAATAGAGATTTGCGATCCGGCGATTTTTCAGTAAAATTGTTCTCAGTGAATGTGATTTGCAAATCGTTGTTCTTTTAAACTGTGACCGTGATCATTGTTTTTCTATGGAAAAGACTGCGATTTTCTGATAAATAAACGAAATAATATTTATGGCGAGTTTTAAAGATATCAGTTAAACTTGGTTTAGTTAAACCGAAAACGAATTTTGTCGTCCATTTCAAAGTTTATTAACAAAAATTTGCCGGAAAAACTTTTTCTCGGGTATAATTTATTTCTTTATTGAAATAAACAAAATAAACCACATTTTAAAAGCAGTATTTCAGTTACAAACTGCGTTAAACTAAGTTTAAAGATAATCCACTTCCTAAAAACTGGGCCTTAACAGAAGAATAATTGCGACCGGTAACTAAGACATGATAGAAGGAGACATTTTATTCAGAAGAGTGTGAAAGCAAGTCATTGTTATTTTTAAAAACAACATGTTTTACTGTGCACAATGAAGTTTGCAAGAAACAATAGTACAAAAATATTAAAAGAACGACATTCCGAGTAACTGCGACTTGAAATATTTGATTACTGCCGTTACCAGTGATTTATCAATAACTGTGATTAAATCACCGGTATGAAAATATCGCTCATCTCTACAATATACGGTTTTGAAGCGAGACCCATCATAATCTCAGCAATGGGTGCTCATTTCTAATACCTATATAATAAGCAGTAGAATTATTGTCTACGTTTTTGTTAGTATTTGTCTATATTGGCTAGCAAATAGCCAAACTTTTGTGGTCTGAAGCTGTCGAATGCCCCATTAGTGCTTCTCAATCATATTTCTTAATATGAAAATTAAATGGATGAAAAAACATCGGTTGCCATTTCATAAATTAATGATAATGATTTCGGCCCAATGCTGATAATGATTTCCCTACACTTAAAATAATACGTCAGTAGAAAAAGCTGCCAAACGGGTTTGGAATCGATTTGATTAATTTTTAACAAATTTTTAATTGAAACACAGATTTCAACAAGGATTTATATTATCTTCATTTAACACAATACTAAATTTAACATTTAACTAATTTTGCGTATTAATTTTAAAAATTATTTATAACTAATTTTCGTTAAATTTTACACAAATTATTATTAAAATATAATTTCATGTTTCTGTTATTACCCGGTAGATGGCGAAACCAATGTATCCCAAGTTTTTTTTTAAAGATGGCGCTATTTCTTTCCCTCCCGATTTTTTTAAATTGCCCATATATCAAAAACTAAGAGATAGAGCAAATTTGACGAAAATTTCGGTTACTCCTTGCTACGTAATAGCCCCGTGAAAATTTTATTTCTATCCAAAAATGGCACTTGGTAGGGACTTCGGCCCTTAGATATTAAAAAAATGTCCATTTAATAAAATGCGCATATCTTGAAAACTAAGCTAGATAGAGAAAAACGGACAAAATGTTTGCTCCTTTGGAGTATCCTTACATAGCCTTAGATGATATGGACCAGTTCCGTGGAGCGGGACCCTCTAATTTTAACAAATTTTGCAATCGGTATAATTACAAATAAAACTGTAGTTTCACTAATTTTTTACTTAAATTAAGATGTGTTGAATTAAAAAATAAAAATCAACAAATTTTATATTAAGCCAAAAAACAGGAATAAATTTTGTGAAAGTAACAAATTTTTCTGTTCAGCGAACAGAGATATTATTTTGACAGACAGACATATTATTATTTCATAATAATCTATTCTGGCATAAAAAGGATTTTATGGTGTTTTTGGGATTAGGGGCGGATGGAACGCCTTGAAATAAAAAGAAGTATTCTTTCTTTTTCTGAGTTTAGATTAACTCTGCTTTTATTCACAAATTTTGTTTCTTATAAATAACTTATGAGAAGAAAGCTTAGCCTAAGAATGAGTTATTTTCTAAAATAACTCAATAACTTATTTTACAATTATTGGATATTTCTTATTTCTAGATTTCCTAATAATTTGCTTCATATAATACGTTACGTATTTTGGTGTACAAAAATGTATGATGGCATTAGATCATCAGCAATTTTAATAAGCTGATTTTCTGTTTAAAAATAAAGTCGAATAAGTTTTGAGTGCAACTCAAAACTTTATTTTAGTTTCTTTTTAAATTCTTAAAAGAAAATTTGAAATCCTTGTTCTACATTAAAAATTGAAAGTGTCACAATGATCGATTGAACTCAAAACAATTCATTGACTTTGACCAATTAGTAATCTTTTTTACTTTCTTTCATTTTCATATGAGTCAAGTGTTTGTATGGGCGTGTGTTTATTTTGTTTACTTTTGTTTCTATTCTACCATGTCATTTACCAAATGTGTGACGTTGTTTTATAATTTCTGTTTTCCCAGCGTAACGTATTTAATACTTCACAATGTATTACAAATGCATTACAATTTTGAATTTTTTCGCAAAACTGATATCAAAAGTTACCTAGGAAATTTTTTTACAATCGGTAGCCAACCACACCTGTTCTACAACTGGTTCCACTGCAACCGATTCCATGGAACTGGTTCCGGAACGAGTTCCTGGGATCCCATATTTTAGGTATAACTGAAGTAGAATCAGTTCTAGAATTAGTTCCAGAACTGATTCTAGGGCAACCGGTTCTACTTTGGAGCTATGGAATTGGTTGCCTTTGGGACAATTACAAACAAAAAGAATCGATGTTAGAGTCGACAGTAGAAGGGGTTGTAAATGAAAAGTAGCTATTCTACAACCAATTCTTTGGAACAGAAAATTTTCCTCCTGGGTAGCTATTCTACAACCGATTCTTTGGAATAGAAAATTTTCGTGGGTATGTAACGACAATCTTGCTGAAACATAAGCATCCCAGGAAAATTTTCTGTTCCAAAGAATCGATTGTGCAATAGATACTTTTCATTCACAACCCCTTCTACTGTCGATTCTAACACCGATTCTTTTTGTTTGAAATTGTCCCAAAAGCAACCCCTTCTATGGCTCCAAAGTGGAACCGGTTGCTCTAGAATCAGTTCTGGAACTAGTTCTGGAACTAGTTCTGGAACTGATTCTACGTCACCCACACCTTCCATATAGGATCCCAGCAACTGGTTCCGGAACCAGTTCCACAGAATCGGTTGCAGTGGAACCAGTTGTAGAATGGGTGTAGTTGGCTACCGATTGTAAAAAATTTTCCTGGGATTATACGTCATTGCATTCCCGAGATGCATATTTTGACCTTTATGCCAAAATAGGCCTGAAGAGTTTATCCTTAACGGAACTATTAATATCCCAGGAAAAAATTATACAATCGGTTGCCAACCACACCAATTCTACAACTGGTTCCATTGCAACCGATTCCATGGAACTGGTTCCGGAACCAGTTCCTGGGATCCTATATGGAAGGTGTGACTGACGTAGAATCAGTTCTAGAACTAGTTCCAGAATTGTATCTAGGGCAACCGGTTCCACTTTGGATCTATAGAAGTGGTTGCTTTTGGGACAATTTTAAACAAAAACAATCGGTGTTAGAATCGACAGTAGAAGGGGTGTGAATGAAAAGTAGCTATTCTACAACCGATTCTTTGGAACAGAAAATTTTCCTGGGATTGAATGCTCTGTATAACATCCCACAAAAATCTTTCATTACCCAATATGTGGTTAAATAATGACAATAACATGAAATCCTATACAGGGTTCAATTTCGAGTTAAATTTTTTTAATTTTTGAATATTTTTTTCTGGGAAGCTTTTGTTTCGTGAATTTTGTGATTCACGTGAATCACGCGTGATCACGCGTGAGTGTGACTCAAAGTTCAACTTACGTGAGCGTGAGTGAGTGTGAGTAGTTATTTTTATCGTGAGTGATTGTGCGTGATTAGAATTTTTTTCTCGTGAGCGGGAGTGAGTGTGAGTGAAAATTCACTCTCGTGCCCATCTCTAGAAGAGAGTGATTTAACAGAGGTTGGGAGAGTTGGTACCTCTTTTAAATTATATGCTCGTTGTTCTTATCTTTTTTACTCCTACTTTTAATACCAACAAAACAACTTGTGAAGAAGTGTTGGATAAAAGTATTTTAAAATAAAAATAATTTTTTTTTGAAAATCCCTATAAAAAACTTCTAAACAAATCCTCTAAAATGAAATTTTTTTTTCAAGGGATTGTTAAGTTTATACATGTCATACTTCATTTAAAAGACATTTATATTACATTTTTAACATCATGTATGTTCCCGAGTAAAAAAGGGTATATCGTTAGCTGAAATGCAAAACCACGTAACTAACATTTTTACTATTTTACAGGAGAAACAAAAAATGTTATATATTGAAAAATAAATGGAGTTTTGGTAATCAAATATCGCAGATTTTCTAAATATAGACTGATTAATTCATTTCTGGAATAAAAGTAATAATTTATTAATGTTTCAAAGAGTTAAGTTAGTTATGCGCTTTTGAACTCGTATTTTCTTAAACAAAAACACGTAACTACAATGAATTTTTTTCAAGTTTCAATGAAAATTTTGTTTTGCATTCATAAAATGTAGAATAAAATAAGTTGTTCTCTTGTTATTTAATATATCGCTTTATATATTTATTATTTTTTTTTAAATATGAAAATAAAAAATGATTTACAAAAGCAAAAGATAATTAACAACAATAACTACAATACAAATAAAGGAAAAAATTAAACCTTTACTTCTCAAATGGAATTTCATTGTAATAATAATGACAATCGGGTGGAAGAAATGGTTTAAGGTCCTGAAGATGTTGCCATTTTTTGCTTGAAATTTTTATTCTTTGTAAATGCAACTTTAAAGTTTCAAACGCTTTTAATTTGTTTCCAATTCTTTGTGGAAATTCCTTAAACTCATCTGTTGCACTTAATTTAAAATAAATTACTCCAGAGGGATCATACGCTAATACACAAATCATATTGACTGTGGGATCTCCAAAAAAAATTTATTATAATTAACAAAGTAAAAATTTCAAACTATAGTCACTATAATTATGAGAAAATAGGACTACTAGGGGAGGGGAGCGTAGTAGCACTATCCGCTAGTGAAATATAAAAATTCAAATCCTACTATGAATAAATAAAAGTCAATAGAAATAAATATGTGTTAGTTACAATTTTCAAGCAACAAGTATGTAGTTACGTGCTTTCGATTTTCGCTAATAATATGTCTAATTTTTATTATATGACAGTAAAAATTGTAGAAGACGTGGACCTCGTTGATATGCATCATAATCGATCAAAAAACCGATTTTGAATTTTTTGTTAGTTACGTGGTTTTGCATTTCAGCTAACGATATATAACATATATTTTTTAATATTAAAATATATGATAATATAAAATATTGTATGCGACCTTATATGTTTTTATATGAAATTTTTAGAAATTTTTTCATATGTAATCATATTAAATCATATATCAATATTTGCTTTATTGCAAATTGTATATATAGGAATATATTATTCATAAAACCGTTCAAAATTTTATATATAAATAGATACGAAAAGTATTTATAATTTTATTTTTTATATAACAATATGGTCGGCTTGCCTGCAAGTAGTGTTATGTGTTCTTTAACATGCTTTCAGGAGGGCGAAAAACTGATTTATATTATCCTTTTAATATATTTCATTGACATCATCATGCCTTAATAATGATTGTAGTAAATAAGGTCGTGAATTATTAGGGCATATGATATCAATAAAATATCTTAAAAGGATAATATAAATCAGTTTTTTCGCTCAAACCTGTTAAAACCAAAAACAGCACTTCGTGCAGGCAAGCCGACGATATATTAGTTAATATCAGACCCAAGTTCGATATTAACTAATATATTCAAGATTAATATAATATTTAATCAAAAACAATTTTTTTTATATGTTTTACTAAATTTTTTCATTAAATTAATATTTTCTGAGCTTTTTTTACTTCTAAAAGTTTTTTTTTTTATTTAAAAAATCTAATTTAAAAAAATTAACATTTAAAATCATGGCCCGGCTCGTAATGGGTTAATAAATCTAGGCATTTTGCATATCATTGAAAAGGAATTTCAAGTACCTTTCCAACGATATAGGGTAGAGGGGGGATCCTTCGCCACTTTTTTTTCAAAGCACTGTCATTTCTTAACCCCTAATTATTTTTCAAAAATTACTTTCAAATCGAAGATCTACATATCTTGGCTTTAATTTCTATGATTTTTATTCTAGATATTTGCATATTTTCTATTACCTTTTTAATGATTTTCAAAGTAACCCAAATCGGCGTAACTGCCCCAAACCTGGGGGATATTCGCCAAAAGAGCTAGATACTATTTCAAGAAAAAAATATTGTTAATACGGCAAAGTCAATGTTTTAATGACCGAAATAAATAATTTAGAATAAGTTCTTTAGGGTATATTATTCTTTTTAATCAATAAATCTCCACTACAATTAAAAAAAAATTTAAAACTTATAATATAATGATTCTTCAAAATTACAAAAAACTGAATAATTAATATAAATTTAAGAATGAACACGATTGTACTAATTTACTATTAAACATATTTTAAACATATAGAAAAGTCTTATAGAGCATTTTAGGCAGGGATGCACCAACTCTTCGTAGCTCCAGGGGCAATCTGGTGATTGTACCGCAGAGACAGGCACTAACATAAAATTAATATTTTTTCACACTTTTTAAGCATTTATTAAAATCAAATTAATATTTTCTGAAAGCTTAGTATCATAGGTCTAACATAATGAAAAATTATTTTTTTATCACACGATTTGAGGAAGTTATTGCAAAATGTATTTGCTTTCAATTATTTTTTTGGCACCCGAAAAAACACAAAAACACGTCTGTCTGCGACCACATGTGATATAAATTCGTCGAAGTGGATGTCAAGGAAAGGTAATTGAAAAATGCACAAAATATATTTTTTCCAATTTTTTATTTCCCTTAACATCGGAGAAAAATGGGATTAGTGTATGTGCCCCACTGGCGAAGGATCCCCCCTCTACCCTATATATTTTATTCTGGTCCGATAAGTTTTGAGTGGAGAAATAACCATTGGATATTGTTGTAGATCATCTTCAGCTCCATAAATCGGGAACTATGAGCCTCCAACAAAAAAGAAGTGCATTGCCGGGCTAGCCATTAAAATTTTATTTAAAATACAAAAAAAGCTTAGAATATTTAAAAAAAATTTCTAAGTCCAAAGAAAATTCCCATATTTCATAAAAAATGATCTAGTCTTGAAAGAATAACGGATTTATACATTAACGTCTTTAATAGTTACTCATTATCAACAGTAGACCTGGCTGATAGTCAGGCATGTGATAAATATAGAGAACGAAAACGATCTGATTTTCAATGGTAAATATTTTACGATCTGTACAATACCAATTATTTTTTATTTCCTAATTTAGATGTCCGCCCGAGTAAAAAAGAGTATATATAACATATATTTTTTAATATTAAAATATATGATAATATAAAATATTGTGTGCGACCTTATATGTTTTTATATGATGATATATTAGACATTTTTTTAGAAATTTTCTCATATGTAAGCATATTAAATCATATATCAGTATTTGCTTTATTGCAAATTGTATATATAGGAATATATTATTGATAAAACCGTTAAAAATTTTGTATATAAATAGATACGAAAAATATTTTTAATTTTATTTTTTATAAAACAATATCGTCGGCTTGCCTGCAAGTAGTGTTATGTGTTCTTTAACAGGTTTTAATATTTTTTTAATATATTTTATTGACATCATATGCTTTAATAATGATTGTAATAAATAAGGTCGTGAATCATTAGGTCATATGATGTCAATAAAATATCTTAAAAGGATAAAATTTTAACAGTTTTTTCGCTCTCCTGAAAACCTGTTAAAACCAAAAACATAACACTTAATGCAGGTAAGCCGACGAAATATTAGTTAATATCAGACCCAAGTTCGAGATTAACTAATATATTCGAGATTAATGTAATATTTGATCAAAAACAATTTTTTATATGTTTTACTCAATTTTTTCATTAAATTAATTATTTCTGAGCTTTTTTACTTCTAAAAGTTTTTTTTTAATTTAAAAAATCCAATTTAAAAAAATTAACATTTAAAATCATGGCCCGGCTCGTAATGGGTTAATAAGTCTAGGCATGCTGCATATCATTGGAAAGGTATTTCAAGTACGTTTCCAACGATATATATATTTTGTTCTGGTCCGATAAGTTTTGAGTGGAGAAATAAGCCATTGAATATTGTTGTAGATCATCTTCAGCTCCATAAATCGGGAAATATGAGCCTCCAACAAAAGAGAAAGAAAAGAAGTGCATTGCCGGGTTAACCATTAAAATTTTATTTAAAATAAAAAAAAGCTTAACATATTTAAAAAAAATTTCTAAGTTCAAAGAAAATTCCCATATTTGATAAAAAATTATAAAGTTTTTAAACAATAACAGATTTATACATTAACGTCTTCAATAGTTACTCATTATCAACAATAGCCCTCGGCTGACAGTCAGGCATGTGATGATGGATCCGTACAATACCAATTATTTTTTATTTCCTAATTTAGATGTTCGGCGTCAAATAAAACGATAAATAATAATTTGAAGCCAATTTGATTTTCGCGAAACAAATTATTCCAGATTGAAAAACTGTTCGTTTTCGATTTTCATCACACCCCTTAGTGTGTAGGACCCGAAATCCAGCTGCCCTCCAATTCAAAGTTTTTTTTATCATTTAAATTTAATCATATCGTATTGTATTAACTTATATCCAATTTGATCGGGACAAAATTCGGATATAAGTATATCATTTGATATAACTTTGTATCCTTGTAAATACAATTATATCCAATATGATACAATTTAATATGACCATTTTTCGGATGAAATTATATCCAGTTACATATTGCAAATATATCCATTCACATATAATTTTATATACACTTTTTTACTCGGGCGGCGTCAAAAAAAGCGATAAATAATAATTTGAAGCCAATTTGATTTTCGCGAAACTAATTATTCTAGATTGAAAAACTGTTCGTTTTCGTTTTCGATTTTCATCATACCCCTGAGTGTGTAGGACCCGAAATCCTGCTACCCTCCAATACAAAGTTTTTTTTATCATTTAAATTTAATCATAGCGTATTGTATTAACTTATATACAATTTGATCGGGACAAAATTCGGATATAAGTTTATCATTTCATATAACTTTGTATCCTTGTAAATACAATTATATCCGATTTGATACAATTTAATATAACCATTTTTCGGATGAAATTATATCCACCCGACTAAAAAAGATATTATATAATCATATATCACCATATATAAACCCATATGTACGTCCATATCTAATTTGATCCGAATATTGGAATATATAATTATATCAAGCGAGATAAGCATGTTATCTAACCTGATACAATTTGATCCGAAAAATGGGTCTATCTAACTTCATCAAATTATATATTAATAGAAGATTTTCAAATAAAATTTTAGTAAATATTGTTGAGATCACTTATTTTCATTCAGATTAAATACTAATGCTTAATGTTTAGAAAAATTTTTGTTAATAAACTTGGAAATAGCTGACAAAATAAAACATTACAAAAATTTGTCGGAACAACTGTCTTATAAAATAAAAAAAATAACTTTCAGAATTAATTTTTTTTTCACGGAAAAAATAACTGAACTTAAACCATATTTATTTCAACATGTTTTTCTAATTTTTATTTTTAAATTTAAAAATTGCAATTAAACTTTATAAAATTTTGTATAATTAGATATCATGTCAGATATAATTATATATAAAATTAATACAATTTTCTATTAACTTTGTTATATATTTTGATATAATATGGTTTATAAAAGCTTATATGCCATTATATATAATTATGTATGAACTGTATTTGCAGATCTCTTAATATATGGCTGGAGACCAAATCGCATATGATTATATATAACGTTATATCAAACATATTTATAAAACCAAAGTGTTAATATAAATGTATATGGTTATATTTATAAAGCCACGCATATAAACATTTAAAGTTATATCAAATCATATAAGATTATATAAAAAACTTTTTTAGTCGGGCAGTTACATATTGCAAATATCCATTCACATATAATTTTATATATGCTTTTTTACTCGGGTTGTTCTTATCCCATTATTAGTTTCGCAAATACACACTGTTGATATTTAGGATTTTGGGCCATATAAATCGGGACCTAGACCCTCTAACAAACATTTTGTTGTCTTCCAAAAAAAATTTTTTTTGTATTAAATAAATATTTTTTTAATAAATATTTTTTTTTTAATTGTTTGTGTATTTTGTTTATAAATTTTATTCAAATTTAAATAATTCCAAATATATTATAGGATAAATTTTGATCTGAAAATACCCAATTCGATCTGCGAAATTATAATATTAATTTGTATCTAATTGGATATAAATTAATCACATGGGATATTTTGGGATCTATCAGGATCTTAATTTGATATTGGATATTATTGGATCTTCTAATTTTGATCTAATTTAATCATGTTATATATTTGAGGGATCTTCCTGGATATTAGTGGATACCTCAATTTTGGGATGAACTTGGATAAGATTAAATGTCGATCTATATCAAATGAGATATGAATACTAGAGTGTCCCTTAAAAATAGATTTGTCATTACACCCCCCAGTTTTATTGGAAATGGTCCCAAATGGAAGAAATCGAGTTTTTTTTTTTGGAAAACGTTAACCCGGGCCGAAAATGACCCGCGGATTTGATAAAAGTGCAAAAACGTGTTTTTTTAAATTAAGTTTAAAGATTTTTTAAAATGCCTAATTTGAAGATGTCGATTGCTATTTGTACCACATAATAGTTCATATTAAAGAACAAAAAATTAAAAAAAAAAAAATTGGAAATTGTTATTCTGTAAATTTCCTAGTGGGGCGTTTTTGGCTAAAAGTATAAAAATTAACGCCATATGGATTATTAAGTTCCATGGGTCTTTACTGACCCCAGGCCACTAAGGGTTAAATTTCTTTTAAAGAAATGAAAAGATAATTATAATCTAACCAAATTTGAGTGCTGTTTTTCCGAAAACCGTATAAAATTTGATGAAAACATTAAAATTTTTAAAACTTTTTTGTAAAATGTCCTGAAAAGCAGTCGCTCCAAACACAAACTCGAATTATCATTTTTCCAATTTATTTTTTTTGTTTAATATCAACTATTATGTGGTACAAATAGCCATCGACATCTCCAAATTAGGCATTTTAAAAAATCTTTAAAATTAATTTTAAAAAAATACGTTTCTGCATTTTTATCAAATTCGTGGGTCATTTTGGATTCCAGGCTAAAGTGGGGTAATGATATCCGATGAAGTCATAAATCATTTTGACTATATTAAATGAATAAATGGAATAAAAAATAATTTTTTTCTAAATTTCTAATTTTGGACATTTTTAATAGTAATACACTTTTTTTCCAAAATGGGCCATTTTCGTCCAACTTTCGGCACGGGTTAACGTTTTCCAAAAAAAAAAATCAATTTCTTCCGTTTGGGACCATTTCCAAAAAAAGTGGGGGGTGTAATGAACGAAAATCGACAAATCGGTATTTTAAGGGACAGTCTAATGAATACATATGCTAGATATAATGTTTATTTTTCTTGATCGGGTTGTTAAAATAATATGTAGGTTTTGTAATAGAAAAATAACCTTTATTACTAAAAGATTGTTTTTATGACCAAAGCTTATAAAATTGAATTTGAAAATCAAATCAAAAATACTCATTAGTTTTAGCCAAGATCAGGCACGTAGCTGGAGGGGGCTACTGGTTCCGGAATTTTATACAGTTATAGAACTACTTCCAGAGCTGATTCTAGGGCAGCCGGTTCCACTTCGGAGCTAAGGAAGCGGTTGCTTTAGGACAATTTGAAACAAAAATCATCGGTGTTACAATTGATAGTCAAAGGGATTGTAACGGAAAAGTACCCAGTGTAGAAACGGTAATGACATATCATTATTTTTTGGACTACCACTAATGACACCGACTTTCTTTCTGCATTATTTTAAAATATATAATAATGAGTTACTAATAAATATTTACTTTTTTCATTATTTCAAAATAAAAAATAATGTATTACCAATAATGAATTATTTTTATCATTATTTCAAAAATAACATAATGTTCTAGATTGTTTTGTAAATTTTTTGAAATCTATTTTTAGACTCAATATTTTTTCAACACACATATTGTTTGTATGTTGGCGAGTAAGCTGACTTGTGCGCAGCAGTTCAATTATGTTTTTATCTATCAAATCTTACATGTGGAAATACCTCAGATGGTGCAGCTATAGCCCAGCAAAATATTGGTAATGACACCTCATTGCTGTCTGCATTACCAATAATGATATATCATTACCTTTCGCATTATTTTGTAATATAAAATAATGACTTCGTAATAACGGCCTATTGCAGTCATTGCTTTTAAATATAAAATAATGACTTACTCGCAATAGTTTAAATAAGTACTTTTTACAAAGTTAAATTTTATACATTTATGTTTATTACATGTAAATATGTTTTGTGTTAAAATTTTTATGACGAGTACTAAAATTACACACTAGCAAAAACTTTAATTTCTCTGATTGTATTTCCTGAAGCTAATAGTATGTATTTGTGTAACTCCTTATTTTTAAGAATCAAGTAAGCAGTCGGATAACCACTTATAATTCAACTTTTTGTAAGCATGTTTGTAACCACCTATTATTCAGAATCTCATAACTCTTACTTCTAATTTTTTCGTAAGCGAACGGGTAAGCGTGACTACTTATAAAAACGACCACGCCAAACAAAAATAATGAGTTTAGACGCAAAAAAATAGGTTGTGCGGAGCTATGAATTTCTATTATATAACCACTTATTTGGTAATGAAAGATTTTGCAGGGAGACTGCCAGTCTGGAGTCCCAGATTCGATTCCTGCACGAGAAGATTTTATAAGAAAAAATTTTTACATTAAAAAATATTTTTTTATAAAACAATTTTTTTTGAAAAACTATTTTTAAAATCATTATTTTAGTCAATACTGGTAAGCACATAGGTAACTACATATTTTTTGATTTTTCGTATGCTGTAACTCATTATTTTTCGCGACATCGCCATATAAAGGTAATAAGAAATGTAATAATAAAAGTAACTACTAGGGTATTCAATCGATTAATCGAACAATTTTTCTCAAAAATTGTTCGAATAATATAAAATTTCCAAATTTCGAATAACGAATAATTCGAATAGTTTGATACGATTAATCGAAATTGGTAGAAAATTACAAAAATGATTAAAAAATATAAATTTTTTATTAAAGTAAATGTGCTAAAATCTCAAAACTTTTTTAAAAAGTTGTGATAAATAATTTGCTTGTAGGCTTGTAACTATCCGGATTTCATTCTGGCCTAAGAAAATAATTAAGGGACGACCTTTTAGAATTTCTAGAAATATTTGTTAGCTTCAGATCAATAAGAATTTCATGTTTTCAAGTAGGAGCGTTAATAAACATCTTAAATCCCAAAGAAAAACAAAAAAACATAAAATTATTACAGTTTGCTTTGTCATCTTCAAAATTACTACTCTGTTGTTGTGACTTATCTAGTAAAATAGTGGTATCTATTTACGTATAATAAATTTTTAATTATTTTTTACGACTTTTTAAACGTTGATATTAAATTATTTTAATTAATGATTATTATAATTATTAATTATAATTAATGCTCAATGTAATAAAGCTTGTTTAGTGAGCACTCTGAATTAACAAAATAAAGTAAAGGAATGGAGGTACGGAAACGTAGAGGGAAAATCAATTCTCAACAGAATTCCTCTCTACATTTACGTTTTTTTATGTATTCAATGCATATGAAAGATATACAAATTAATGTACGGCGTCTTTTATTCTTCTTTAACTCTTTAACTCATTGCGGTGCGGTTCTCCCCGATTTGGATAAAATTTTAATATGTGAAAGAGGGTACAGAAAAAAAATAATGACAATTATTAAATTTTTTAATTTTTATGAATTTCAGAAGAGTTACTGAATTTATTTTTGTTCCTTTTTTAAATAAAATTATTAAAAACACAGTAAGTGTATGTATATTATTTTACAGAAAATTTTTTAGATTAATCGCTTAATTTTAAAATTTTGTTCGATTAACCGGTTAAGAAAAAAATCCAAATAATTATTTGCACGATTAATCGATTAAAATAAAAAGCCGATTAATTGACTACCCTAGTAACTACCCAGTCAGAAAAATACAAACGGGAAAGCGATGGCAAAGCACTTTAACAGGTGGTACAAGTACTGGCAAAAAGTGGTTTCACATTCCCAAAATGATAACATCATTAGACAAAAGGACCGGCTGTTCAAAAAGCGACGGAAAGCACTGGAGAAACGAAATTTTTGAACGTTGGCGAAACGCTGGCAAAACCAATAAATAGGTGGTCTGGAAATATATTTTCCAAAATAAAATTTAAAAAAGTTCATATGTATTTTTTGGTCCTGCCGTGATTTGAACTCTGGCCGTCAGATTGGCAGACGATTGCTCTACCCACTGAGCTAACGAGACATATAATACTTGATAGCTAAACACATAAATGAGTGATAATAGCTGGACAACTACTGGCTGTGCGAAAAAGCTAGCACTGGCAAACAGTTTTTTCGAACTAATATGCCAGCGTTTGGATTGAAAAAATAAAGTTGATCTTAAAGGAGCTTTTCCACAAACAAAAAAATTGATTTTATAGAACAAAAAAAAAAATTTAAACTAAAAAAATACAAAAGAAAATTTTTCCTTGCAACCGGATTTGAACTCGGAACCTCCTGACTACAAACCTTTTTCAACGAAGCGTCAGCATTTTTATAAAATCATCATAAAATGTACCACTGGTAGCATTGGCTAGGTAGCACTGGATAACCACTGGTTGCAAACCTTGGCATATCACTCTTAGACCATTCTTTGCCAGTGGTTTTTTTTATAAACCACCGAAATTTCTGTAAACAAATGCTGGAAAAACGCTTTTTGCAAGCGCTGGAAAAGCGTCCCAAATAATATCATGTATACATGTATGAACACGCATGAAGACGCATGAACATGCATGATCATGCATGCAGATACTACCTCAAATTTCGTTAATGCACATGTGTGGACATACATGATGCATGTATGGAGATTTATGTATCCATGTATGGACATGAATGCATGTTTATGAGCATGCATGAACATACATTTAACCTGTATGTATTCATATATGTCGATTTTTAGCTGGGCCACTAAAAAAAATTGGTAGCTACGTGTCTGGCCTAGATGTAATGTTATTTGGCCCAGATCCACTTTTTATTACACCTACTATTATATATTTCACTATCTTACTTGCACCGTAAATTTAAATTTCTTAACGGAAATTCAATCCTCTTCCCGGAATATGGTGTAGGGATTCATATAGTCGAAAAACCCGACTTTAAATTTTTAATGTCTTCTTTTTGGTATTTCATGATTTAAGTCCACATGTGCAGTAAGTTTTATCATAAAAATCGCTTAATAAACTACATATTTAATCAAAAAAAAGCCCGAAAAACATTCCTTAATTTAGTGCTATTTTTTGTATAACCAAATAAAATTAGGTGCAAAAATGTCGATACTTTTGCTATTGCTACTCAGATTTCAACACGATATCAGCTTGTGTTTCAAATGAATTTATAGTTTTATTAATTTATGCAAATATTTAATTCACATGTGAATTTTTGATAAAATTAAAAAAACATCAAATTTCTTTTAGAAATTTCTAAACAATAAAATTTAATTAAGTTTTAATTACATTTTGATATTTCAATTTAGGTATTTATAACTAAAAAATAATTTCTAATATGTTATTGTAAATTATACCGTTTGAAATTATTATTCATGCGATTGTCTATGCAATTGTTATTGAAATTTAAAGTTTATATGATATTAGGATACCAAACGAATATATAATTATTAGAATAAGTATCTACTCGTTCATTCCCATTCTTTGGATTTTGTTGAACTTAAAAAAGGGTGTTATTTTCATTATTTGTAAAGAAATGTAATAAAAGTGTCGCGTAGCAAAAGGTTAAAAAGTAAATTATTATGTAGCTTTGAAGGGCATTTTGTCAACACAACTAACGTAGGTACATTTTAAGTAGTACTTTCAAGGGCAAGGAATCCCATGCATTTTTGTTTTGTTGGTCATAACCGTTATGGATAATTACACTGTATTCACTTCAATTCAAGTACGCCGTAATTAATGGTTCCACACATTTTCATAAATTAATAAAAAAAAAATAAGAAATAGAAATAAAAAAATTACGAGAAAAAATTATTTGCGCGAATAAAATTTTTGTTTATTCTATAGAGTTAAGATGATTAAAATTAATCAATTGTGTAAGTACCCAGTCAGAAAAATACAAACGGGAAAGCGGTGGCAAAGCACTTTAACAGGTGGTACAAGTACTGGAAAAAAGTGCTTTCCCATTCACAAAATGATAACATCATTAGACAAAAGGACCGGCTGTTCAAAAAGCGCCGGAAAAGCACTGGAGGAACAAAAATTTTAAACGTTGGCAAAACGCTGGCAAAACCAATAAATAGGTGGTCTGGAAATATATTTTCCAAAATAAAATTTAAAAAAAGTTCATATTTATTTTTTTTGGCCCTGCCGTGATTTGAACCCAGGCCGTCAGATTGGCAGACGATTGCTCTACCCACTGAGCTAACGAGATATATTAATATTTGATAGCTAAACACATAAATGAGTGATAATAGCTGGACAACTACTGGCTGTGCCAAAATGCTAGTACTGGCAAACAATTTTTTGTAACTAGTATGCCAGTGTTGGGAGGGCAAAAAAAAAAGTTGGTCTTGAAGGAGCTTTCCCATAAACAAAAAAATAAAACAAAAAAAATTTTAAATTAAAAAAAATCCAAAAAAATTTTTTTGCTTGCAACCGGATTTGAACTCGGAACCTCCTGACTACAAACATTTTTTAACGAAGCGTCAGCATTTTTATAAAATCATTGGTCTACCAGTGAATTGATTTTTGTACGTCTGGTAGCATTTGCTAGGTAACACTGGATAACCACTGGTTGCAAACCTTGGCATATCACTCTAAGCCAATTCTTTGCCAGTGGTTTTTTTTATAAACCACCGAAATTTTTGTAAAACAAATACTGGTAAAACGCTTTTTGCAAACGCTGGCAAAGCGTCCCAAATGAGTGTTCTGCCAGTCATTTATTTTTAACACTGTGTTTACCCAGTGGTATGCCAGTGCTTGATTTTTGTACCACTGGCGATTTCTGACTGGGTAGTATCAATTACACTATGCGACAGTCAAAATCGGGATGGGATAAAACCAACGGGAAATGTTATATCGGTCAAAAACAAGTTATACGTGTCCCGGCGTTTCGCTGGGTCACGTCTAGGAATCGAGATATATCGATTTGAAGTAAGTAACTTTCATATAGGGGAAATTGTCACCTTTGGTGGTGTTTTTTTTGACATAACTCGAGAACCACTAGTCCCATTTTGCTCAAACAATTTTAAAAAAATTAAAAATTACTTTAATCTGTTCATATAACGTTTTTCTATATACTCAACAGTTTTGCCGGTAAAAATAAATGTATGAAGAAAAAAAATATTTTTTGCCTAAAATATTAAATTTTTTTATTTTTTAAATTCATAAAAAATCCAAAACGGAAAAAAGGTAAGTCGTATTACTTTCACGCAAAGTCACATAACCTTTAAACAAAATGAGACATAGATCATGAAAATCGATGGACGCGTTTCGCTTTTATTCACAATTAAGTGAAGGTATCTCATTTTGACAAGAATACACTCACAATATTTTTTCCTTAAAATCAACCGAATATATTAAAACAAAAAACATTAAAACAATAGAAAATAAGTTGAAAAAAGGACTACCCACTTTTCGTTTAAAACAATTTGTATTTTGTCGTTTATTTTTAATTGTTATTTTATTACAGGTAATTATTAGGTTATTACATAGATACATAGGTTATAAAAATCGATGAACGCAAAACTTATTTTCGTTTGTTTGCGCTCTTTACTTTCTTGCGTGGTGGTTCGCCCACTTGTTCAGAGTCTGTATCGGATGAGGATCTGTCTTCATCTGGAAAAAATCAATTGTTTTTAATCAGTCAGTTAACTTCATTTTTGTGACTTACCCTCGGAGGAAACTCCCATTGTATATTTCTCTTCTTCATCTTCATTGTCGGGATCGTACGTCTGTTGCGACCACCAACAAATTTCAGCCTGCAGCGAATCGAGCCTTTTGCCTTTATATCGCGTTTCCATTGGCATTGCCACTTGATGGAAGCGCTCGCCATGTTCATCCGACTCTGAGGCTAGCTGCTTGCTGAAGTATTCGAGATGGTGATGCAAGAAGTGAGTTTTGAGGGACATATTCACTCCAATTTTCTGGAAGTAGTGCAACATCTTGGTCACAAGAGCGCTCGCGTACTTCCCAAAAAATATCGTATGACTTTCTTCACTGCCCTCCACACAAATTAATCATTACCGTCTAAAGCACCTTTAAATTCCTTTGATTTCATGAGCTTTCGTATATCCGGCCCATTCAGAACACCTTCCTTCAATTTTGCTTCGCTGATTCGTGGGAAAATATTATTCAAACAATCAAGAATTTTCGGTTGCTTCACAATTTTTTTACCAACTCAAATGTGGAAAAAAAATTGTCGCCTGTTATATTTTGCCCTTTCAAACCTTCTGTCAGGTCCTTGGTTCTTTTCAGGCTTTGCATTTTTAGATTTACATAGGTATGGTTGTATTTTCCACACACAGCCTGACTTTGAGTCCACTGACAACCAAAACTTCAACCCATATTTTGCTGCTTTTGATGGCAAAAACTGTCGAAAGGAACATCGCCCCCTGAATGCAACAAGTTGTTCATCAATGGTGACATTTTCGTGACAGTTGTAAAACATTGGAAAAAGTTGTTGGCAATGGTCACAAAGTTCACGAATAGGAGCAAATTTATCGCTACGACGCATTTGTCGTCGACTTGAAACATCATCAAAACGAAGCGCACTAGTAATCATATGGAATGCATCTTCAGACATAATTGATCGGAAAATGGGGCGAACAAATTTTGCATCAAATAAACCATGAACATCTTCATTTTTTCCACTGTTATTGATAAGTTTTATAGTAGCCAACTATTTTACTGAAATAAGAAAAACAAGAATGTACATACCGACATACGCCTACAAGAATGAGCACAGCAATATATGCTCGAAATACGTCTTCATCAATATCGCTCCATTTGTCACCAAACTTTACCCTGCCGTACTTATTAGTATTTTCAATGACAATTCTTTCTTTGGAGGCGGAAAAAACAACAAAAAAGCTGACAGCATGTCATTGCATCTACACACTGCAAATCGAGTTGGTCCTGCTTGGGTTGAGATAATATTCTCAGCCGGAGTTCCAATAGGCTGAGGTAATGGAGTGGCACTCCATACCATCTTAATTTTAGCAACAAAATATGGATCAACAGAGCTAGCTGCAGCTAAGACGGGTTCCCGTTCACTATCTGTTTCAGAATCACTTGTTTCGTTATTTTCCAAAATATAATCAATATCCAAATTTGAAATATCCGAGTGAGTCACTTTCTGCATAGAGCACTTCTCGTATCTTATCTTCGTTCAAGTACACCATTTCGCAAGTAAAACACGTCCGAACTATTGAAAGCAACACACAAATTGAAAGAAGCAATGCAAATATTCGAGCTTCTCCACAACAAACAGCAAAAAATGGGGAATCTAACAATTCTTTTTTATATTTGCTATGTTGACTAAAGAAAATTTCAAAAAAAAGGGAATCCCTTAACTAATTTTTTCAATAGCTGTGTTGAGTAAAGAATAAATTAATAATATTTGGGAAGTATTGAACCAAAATAGATATAACGAATAATATTAAATCGTTATTTTGTATGAAAATAGCAGTATGGACCAAATGGTCCATTAACCTTACATTCGTAAGTTTTTTCTAACCTAACAGCAGGGTTAAAAAAAAGTTAGATTATTGGGCGCCATCAATTATTTAAGTACGTAAGAAACTAGTTGAAAAATGTGCTTCGGGCAAAAATTTGATTTTGTTAAAATAAATCGTGCGTTTTTTCATCGTAATAATGAATAAAAAGTGAATATGGATTTGAACAGAGAAATTTCTATTTCAGATGAAACACGATCAAAGCCCAATTTCAAATTCCAAAAAAGGGGGTTATTTCATTATGAAACTTATATTCAACCTTTATTTAATTGAGGGTTATTTCGTAACACCTATTTTCCCTTTAAAAAAAACTTAAATTTTGATATCCAATTTTATTACAAGTTGTTTTCCATTTTTGTCGCTGGTACTTTTTTCTTCTCCGATTATGAGGCATTTTCTCATCGGAACATTTAAACTTCTTTCAATCTAGAATTTTAGAAATTTTCCCAGAATTTTATGATAATCGAATTTGCGAGTTCTGTATTAACCATATTTCTTTAAACAAAAAATGGTGGCAATACTGAGTTTTATAAATTTTCAAAGACGATTTACAAGCCCTATGAAAAATTTCACCATTATGGAGTTAATCACAAATTTTTGTAGCGAAATTAAATGTTTTAACTGAATTTTTTGCTGGTCTTCTAATAGCTTAAATTTTTTGAAAATATCTAACAAAACGTCGCGTACCACCTAAAATCCACTCGCGTGCCACTACCGACAGGCGTGTCATAGTTTTACCAGCCCTGCCCTAAGTGTATGCCGTCGTCTTCAGCATGTCAATTTACTCGGACAAATTGCAAAACAGGTTCCTCTCTTGCGTAAACAAAATATAACAATGAGAATAAATCTCGGAAAAGAACTCTGGTCTGGATCTGAGGCTGAAAAAAAGTAGAGAAAAATATTATGCACTGACGAAACCACAAATCAAATTGTTTGGAAATGACTGTCAAAGGGATGTCCGTTGGCATAAAGGTGCAGAATTTCACATTAAATTTACGAAAAAAACGTTTGAGCATGGTTGCGGAAATATGTATATTGGTTTGGCGATGCTTCTCCTGGTATGGAGTTGGTCCGATATATTGAAGGTACTATGAAAGCAGCAGGATACAGAGATATCTTACAAAATGTAATGCTTCCATAAGCGAAAGAAGAAATGGCTCTGCTTTGGGTCGATCGAAATAAGTAAAAGACTGGTTTTTAGATAATAAAGTTAAAGTTTTAAAAACACTCAACCAAAAAAGTCTGTAATGGCTACTGAAAATTTTGCTGTTACTACTGGAAATTTAACTGTTTTGAGCCCAGCGGTATTTTTTGCTAATTTTAGCAACACATGTCTACTGATCTGTAGTACAACAAAATTAGTAGAAAAAAATAAATAGTCGCTACTAAATTTTAGCAAAATTCTTGTAAACTGCAATTCAAAATCGATTTGCTAAAATCAGTTAAAAAACTAACTAAATATCATAATTTTAGTACAATGAAATTAGTATAAATAAGTAGTTGCAGCTACTAAATTTTGGTAAGTTGTTGTAAACTGTAATTTAAAATCAATCTGCTGAAATTAGCAAAAAAATGTACTAAAAAATAAACAAACTGTAAAATCTAAAAAAAAATTTTTCTTTCGATTGTAACAAGCGTATAATCACTTCATCGTACTTGAAATTTGGAGTCAAAATTGCAAACGGTTCTCCAGTTATTACCTTTTTATGCATTGGAGATACAATGAAATTTTCCGAGTGTTATTTCCAAACTAAGAATATATCAATAGTAACAAATATAAACTAAAGAAGAATTGTAAAAAATCAACGAGTTATTGAAATAAAATTTTTTAAATTAAGTAGTATATTTTTTTGCTAACTTTAGCACTCGGTTTTGAAAAATTAGTAAAACGTTTTGCTGAAATCAGCAGCGAAAAAAAAGTTACTAAAGTCAGCAAAAAATGTTGCTGTGTCAGCAAATTTTTAGTCAAGAGCGTGCTTGTAAAAAAGTTGGTAATTTCAGCAGAGGTGTTTGCTGAAAATCATCGAGCTGATTTTTTCCAACAAAAATAGTAATCTCAGCAAAAGTTTTGCTAAAAATTCTTGCTAAAATCACTAAACTTTTTGTTGAATATTTGTTGACTTAAAAAAACTCAAAAAATTTTACTTTCCCGGGTAAAAATCTACATATTTGGATTCATACAAGTTTAATGTATGTTCTCGCATGATCATAAACAGGAATGATTTTCCATACACTCATAGAAAAAAGTTTGTAGAAAATTTAGTAAAACTGTTAGTACTTCAACTTAACAAACTTTTAACTAATTTTTAGTTAAAATTTAAATTTTAGTTAATTTTTTTGCTACCTCCACATTACTAACTTACAAATTTTTTTGCTATTTTTTTTTGCTGAATTTAGATACTAATTTTTAACAATAAATTTGCTAACTTTATAGTATTTTGTTAAATTTTAGTTACTAATTTTTAACAGAAGATTTGCTAATTTTACAAATTTTTTGTAAACTAAACCACCAATTTTGGAGCGCTTATAAACAAAATGTTAAATGACTCATAAAAATTACTGCATATTTTTAACTCGCCAAATATAATGCAAAAAGTTTTTAAATAAAGCTAAATTGAAATGGTTGAAAATTTGTCCTACTCATAAAATATCTAAATTATTAAAATTTATGAGAAAAGTTTCTATTTATCGTAATACATTAATTTTCAAAGATCAAGGTTTATTTTGGACGAACCATTTTAATATGAAAATTGTGATTAAAAGTAGCTCTGGGGAGCAAGTGGAGTTTACGGGGATGACCCTAATTTTTTCCCCCAATATTGTACTTTTTAAGCTTATTTAAAGAATACGATATTTTTAATCGGGCACACCTTCTTTCCTGTGGGTGGAGCTTAAAGGTGAAAATGGAAACTCAAATAAATTCGGAAGTACATATCCGATCAGTAAACAATGAAAATCAAAAGAAGGGTCTCTGAAATACATTTTCCCAATCAGAAAAATACTAACGGGAAAGTGGTGGTAAAGCAGTTTAACAGGTACAAGTACTGGCAAAAAGTCCTTTCCCCTTCCCAAAATGATAACATCATTAGACAAAAGGACCGGCTGTTCAAAAAGCGACGGAAAAGCACTGGAGGAACAAAATTTTTGAACGGTGGCAAAACACTGGCAAACCTAATAAACAGGTGGTTTGGAAATATATGTTTCAAAATAAAATTTAAAATAAGTTCATATGTATTTTTTGGTCTGGCGTGATTTGAACCCAGGGCGTCAGATTGGCAGACTATTGCTCTACCCACTGAGCTAACGAGACATACATACGATATTTGATGGCTAAACACATAAATGAGTGATAATAGCTGGACAACTACTGGATGTGCCAAAAGGCTAGTAGTACTGGCAAACAATTTTTTGTAACTAATATGCCTGCGTTGGGGGGGGGGGGGGGGGGGGGGCAAAAGAAAAGTTGGTCTTGAACGAGCTTTCCCACAAACAAAAAATTGATTTTATAAAACAAAAAAAAATTTAAATTAAAAAAATCAAAAAAATTTTTTTTTTCCTTGCAACCGGATTTGAACTCGGAACCTTCTGACTACAAACCTTTTTTAACAAAGCATTTGTATAAAATAATTGGTCTACCAGTGAATTGATTTTTATATCACTGGTAGCATTGGCTAGGTAGCACTGGATAACCACTGGTTGCAAACCCTGGCATATCACTCTAAGCCAATTCTATGCCAGTGATTTTTTTTTATAAATCCCCGAAATTTTTGTAAAACAAATACTGGAAAAACCCTTTTTGCAAACGCTGGCAAAGCGTCCCAAATGAGTGTTCTGCCAGTCATTTATTTTTAACACCGTGGTTACCCAGTGGTATTCTTGATTTTTTGTACCACTGGCGATTTCTGACTGGGTTGTTATGGTTAACATATTATTGTCTATAAATAATACCACTTTTACAAAAAATCATTCTTGGGAAATTTTCATTGGCATTAAAATATAATTGGCATTACTTTATCTCAATGTCAATGCCAACAAATTTCATCACCATTCAATGCCAATGAAATTTTTTCAATTTGCATTGATGAAAACAATGGTAATGAAATGTACACATAATTGAAGAAAAAGAATTGTAATATAAAAAAAATATAAGAAATACGCGAATTTTTAATTTTTTTTCTTAATTTATTCTTTTATTAAAACATGAAAACAAATACTTCTTTCATCAATTATAAATGGGCATTTAGACATTGAACAATGCCAATTGAAAAAATTTCAATTAATTGACACATTCAATAAACTGGTCCCAAGTATGTTTTTAAACACACATTTATTTTTTATTTCTTAATTTTAATTTCATTTGCTCCTTTTTACCTTTTTCCAGTCCACTAGTAATCTGCAAAAGTTTTGTTGTTTTTAGAATATTTTACCAAAAATTTTGTAGATTAACAGTTTTTTTTGCTATTTTCATTCTAGTTAAATTGTTATTTGCAATTAACAAAAATTTAGCTCAAATATAACTAAAATTCTGTAAATTTAACAGTTTTTTTTGCTATTTTTATTAAACTACTATTCAGCAAATTTTTTTGCTAATTTTAGCAGGTTAAATTGTTATTTGCAATTAACAACAATTTAGCTCAAATATTACTAAAATTCTGTTAATTTAACAGTTTTTTTGCTGTTTTCATTTTATTAATATTTAGCAAACTGAATCTGCTAATATTAGCAGTTTTTTCTGCAGCATCATTTTTAACTAATTTTTAGTAACTTTTTCTGCTATTTTTACGGACTTATTTGTATGAGTGTACATATGTACATAAATCTCCATACATGCATCCACATATGTCCACACATGTGCATTAACGAAAATTGAGGTAATATCTACATGTATGTATAGGGTGTTTTTTTAAGCCCGATAGAACTTGAAATTGTAAAAAATAACACAAAAAATTAAATTGTAATCAAAATTTTTTTTTTATTGGAAAGATCAATACGTGACATTAACATTTTAAAATGATTTCGGGCATATGGGCACCCCGGCTGTTCTTGCCGAAGCGCATTCTGGACGTCCAATTTTGGGCCACTTTTTCGAGCACTGCTGGCCGTATGTCACGAATAACACGAACAATGCTGTCCTCCAAGGCATCAATTGTTGCTGGTTTATCAGCATAAACCAGTGACTTCACGTAGCCCCACAGGAAATAATCGAGAGGTGTCAAATCGCACGACCTTGGAGGCCAATTGACAGGTCCATTTCTCGAAATCAACTTATCGCCAAATTTTGATTTCAATAAGTCGATGGTTGCGTTCGCCGTATGGCACGTAGCGCCATCCTGTTGAAACCACATCTCCTCCGGATCAATGTCATCCATATTTTCAAACAAAAAATCATTGATCATGGTGCGGTAACGATCTCCATTGACCGTAACGCGAGCTCCGGCCTCATTTTTGAAGAAATAAGGTCCGATGATGCCACCAGCGTGAAAACCGCACCAAACGGTGCATTTTTCTGGATGTAATGGAGTCTGTAGGGTCTCTTGTGGATTGGTCTCACTCCATATGCGGCAATTTTGCTTATTAACAAACCCGTTAAGCCAAAAATGCGCCTCATCGCTGAACACAATTTTGCGTCTATAAGTTGCGCGAATCGACGACTGATTTTCAAAGTAAATTTGGATAATTTCGTAGCGTTGTTCAAGCGTGAGTCTGTTCATGATGATTTGTCAGAGTATACTGAAACAAATAAAAAAAATGTTTCATCAAAATTTAATTTTTTGTGTTACTTTTTACAATTTAAAGTTCTATCTAGCTTAAAAAAACACCCTTTATATTTGAACATACATGAAGACGCATTAACATGTATGTCCATACATGCAGATATTACCTCAAATTTCGTTAATGCACAAGTATGGGCATATATGGATGTATGTATGGAGGCTTATGCATCCATGTATGGAAATGCTTGCATGTTTATGAGAATGCACAAACATACATAAAACCTGTATGGAGCCATATATGTCGATTTTTACCTGGGTTAGTTAATTTATTTGCTGAAAATTTAAATGTAGAAATTGTGTAGTTTTTTTATTTTCATTTCCGTTGCCTGTACTTCTACATCCAGCAAGCTCCGACATCTTGTCTATCTGGTCGTCCACGCTATAAATGCGGATATCAGCACAATTTTTGTAACAAAATAAATTAGTAAAACATTAGTTCAAAATTAGTTTAGTGCTAAAAAATATAACTAAAACTTTTGCCGAAAACGGAATTTCAGCAAAAAAAATTGCTGAAAACTAGTACACTTGATATACAAACGTTTTATTAATATTTCTACTAACTTATTTTTTTGAGTGTACGAAACAAGTGTTCAATTCAATTTCAATTCAATTTCAATTTATTTCTTATAATATTTATATTATTTACATTTGACTTAGAAGCAAAGAGTTTAGGAACTTCGTTCCTTTTCTACTTAGATATATAAATATATTTTTTTAATTTATGAAATTTATGTACATTCCCAGTCAGAAATCGCCAGTGGTACAAAAAATCAAGCACTGGCATACCACTGGGTAACCACAGTGTTAAAAATAAATGACTGGCAGAACACTCATTTGGGACGCTTTGCCAGCGTTTGAAAAAAGCGTTTTACCAGTATTTGTTTTACAAAAATTTCGGTGGTTTATAAAAAAAACCACTGGCAAAGAATTGGCTTAGAGTGATATGCCAAGGTTTGCAACCAGTGGTTATCCAGTGCTACCTAGCCAATGCTACCAGGCGTACAAAAATCAACTCGCTGGTAGACCAATGATTTTATAAAAATACTAGTGTTTCCAATTCGGTTAATCGATTAACCGATTCCTCGATTAATCGCCTCTATTTCGGTTAATGTCGAAACAAATAATTTAAAACTCAAATAATTATTCGACCCGAATAATCGGTTAAAATTGGTCGATTAACCGGTTACATTTTTAATATGGAATTTTTCCTTAATTTTTTCCCAAAACTTCACAATTTTCTTAATCTGGGCTATAAAATTACCAGAAAATCTTAGAAAAAACAAATACTAACTAAAATAGCATCAAATTCTTTAAAAATCGTGTGAAATAGGTCCTTAAATACCTTTTTCGAGCAACCGCAAACAAGTCGTCATTGTACCATCAGACTCCCAATTTTTAATAAAATTTTGCGCAAATGTTTAAAAAAAATATGTATCAAAGTTTCTATTTGTAAAAAAGCCTTAAACAAAGCAAAAGGCCAAAATGAAGGTGTTTTTTAAAACTTCACAAAACACACGACTGGCTGGAGGATGCTTTATGAAATAAAATAGACAATTTTGCATTACTGTTTCAATTCTTTTAAAAATTTAAACTAATATAAATTATATCTCCATGTCCTTTAGAACAAGGCTGCATTTGTTTTAAAACTGTTACACAATTAACATGTTAATTTTGAAAGATCTTTAACTTTTCTTATTTTTCCAAAGAAAGTGTACATTCACATCGGTTTAAAACCACATCAATTCTAAAACATGTTGCACTAGAGCAACATTGAACCCGAACCCGTTTCAAGGAATATAAATTCGAATTAAAACAAATAAGCTAAAGTTAAAAAATTTTAATTTATATAGAATTTGACTTTTGTAACTGCACACTCAGTGAATTGTCTATATCAGGGCTGGCAAAACTATGGCACGCGTGTCAGTAGTGGCACGCGAGTGGATTTTAGGTGGCACGCGACGTTTTGTTGTATATTTTCAAAAAATTTTAATTATTAGAAGACTAGCAAAAAATTCAGTTAAATGTTAAATTTCGCTACAAAAATGTCTGATTTAACTCCATAATGGTGAAATTTTTCATAGAGCTTGTAAATCGTCTTTTAAAATGAATAAAATTCAGTGTTGCCTCCATTTTTTGATTAAAGAACTCGCATATTCGATTATCAGAAAATTCTACGAAAATTTCTAAAATTCTAAACTGAAAGAAGTTTAAATGTTTCGATGAGAAAATACCTCATATTTGGAGAAGTAAAAAGTACCAGAAAATTGCACAAAAATGGAAAACAACTTGTAATAAAATTGGATCTAAAAAAATTAAGTTTTTACGAAATAGCCCTCAATTAAATAAAGGCTGAAAATAAGTTTCATAATGATTTTATTTCATTGGGGATTTTTTCATAATGAAATAATCTCAATATTTAAAGTTTAAATAAACTCCCAAATATTAAATAACCGTCAAACATTTTTACGTCATTTCTTGGATGTTATTTAATTTTTCCCTTTGGGGGTTATTTCATGGGGGTTATCCGTAGCGCTGATAAATATGTACATCTGCGATGATATTTTTAAGAAAAATTTTCTAAATTTTAAAAATTTTTAAAAAAGGACTTTTAAAACACAACTTAAATTAAGGCGGCACGCGAGAAATTTTTACAAGAATAATTTGTCCGTTTCTGGCACGCAGCGAAAAAAGTCTTGCCACCCCTGGTCTATATGCCTTTGATGAATTTATACACTGATTCAATTGAGTTTCGCTGGAATTCGTCTATTGAAACTTTTAATTGAATTGATGCAATTTTTCATAAAATTTTATGAAGAATTTCATATTATTTATTAAAAATGTCATACACCCAAAAAAGTTTTTTTAGAAAGAGATTGTTAAAAATTTTGAAGCTTTTTCATAAAATTTAATAATTTTGGCTTTTACTTTTGGAAGAAAACTTCATTAGCTTATTGAAAATTTTGTTTACAGCTCGTCCGATAAAATTCTTTCAGAGTAAGTACGCTCAAACTTTAGGTTATTTTTTACTGTTAATGGCCTTTAGTAACGAAAAAATACTGAGAAACAAAGTAAATTGGTATTCTCAATTAACTGAAATTAATCTCAAAGAGAACTCAAATTTTTTTATCGATGACTTTAATGAAAATTTCGTAGCTGTAGGAAGAATCTTATTAAAATTTAAAAAACTTTAGGTATAGCATTTCTTTAACCCTTTCAGACCCAGCATACACGATTGTGAGATGTGATGTTTTCTCTTAAAATTACAAATATTTTAAATACTAATAGGTTTATTTAGATAAAAAATTTCAGTTATACTTTTAGCTAAATTATATTTCATAAAATATGAATTGACACCAGAAAATTTTAATAGTTTTAGTACCATTTTACCTTAAAGTTATAAAATGAATACCTTTTTGCAAGCTAGTTGGGTCTGAAAAAGTTAAATGCAATATTAAATTTTATAGTGTCAGTATTGATTAAAAATCACATTCAAAGAAATTTTGTATCTAAGCTTTTCAGATTTTTAAATTTTTTTCTGAATAAAAAATCTGCGTTAAGTAATCGATATGTAACAGTTTTAGGTTTGCTGTTCTTAACTTACTAATATTTTGTTAGTTTCACCAGTTCTTTCTGCCATCTTCAACGAAATTTTAGTAGATTTAGCAACATTTTACATCAGATCCCGAAACTTTTCAACCTTCGAATATGAAAACTTTTTTATTAAATACATCGTATTCATATATGACGTTAATATTTAATGAAAAGAGTCAGCTTTTTGTGTTTTAATTAATAAAAAGTTAATGAAATATCTTAATTTAGCATTAAACGATTAATCGATTAACCGCCAATTTTCTCGAATAACCGACCCGAATAACCGGTTAATCCATTTTAGTGATTTTTCGAATAATGCATTAACCGGTTAACCGCCTATGTCGAATAATTGGAAACACTAAAAAATACTGACGCTTCGTTAAAAAATATTTGTAGTCAGAAGGTTCCGAGTTCAAATCCGGTTGCATGCAAAAATTTTTTTTTGGATTTTTTTTTAATTTAAAATTTTTTTTGTTTTATAAAATCAATTTTTTTGTTTGTGGGAAAGAAAGCTCCCTCAAGACCAATTTTTTGTTTACCCTCCCAATACTGGCATACTAGTTACAAAAAATTCTTTCCCAGTACTAGCATTTTGGCACAGCCAGTAGTTGTCCAGCTATTATGTGTTTAGCCATCAAATATTATATGTCTCGTTAGCTCAGTGGGTAGAGCAATCGTCTGCCAATAAAAAATACATATGAACTTTTTTTAAATTTTATTTTGGAAAATATATTTCCAGACCACCTATTTAATGGTTTTGCCAGTGTTTTGCCAACGTTTAAAAATTTTGTTCCTCCAGTGCTTTTCCGGGGCTTTTTGAACAGCCGGTCCTTTTGTCTAATGATGTTATCATTTTGGGAATGGGAAAGCACTTTTTGCCAGTACTTGTACCACCTGCTAAAGTGCTTTGCCACCGCTTTCCCGTTTGTATTTTTCTGACTGGGTTATTATTAAACGGAAGGAAAAAAATGTACAAAAACCTTTATGAAGCAGAGGTATAAGATAAAAATGAGAGAAAAAAAGTAGATAAAATTATGATGAGATGAGTTGATATGTACATGTTGTGAGAGTTGGCATCTTCCATTAAAATTTAGAGTCAATCTTTCGATTTTATCCAGAACGAGTTCGAAGCCAGCGAGACTATGTAGGCGTCGGGTGGAATAGTGCCATGGTAGTTTAAATATCATTTTAAGTAGATTATTTTGTGCTACTTGGAGTTTTTTTATATGACATTTTGCAGACGTGTACCAAACTGGAGCACAGTAAAACATTATGGGGTGGAATATAGATTTGATGATGAGTTTTTTATTGTCTATGTTCATTTCCGACTTTCTGTTTATAATTGGGTACATTATTCTAATAATTTTGTTAATTTTGTCCACTACATAGGGAATATAATTATTAAAATTAAGCTTTGTATCCAACATAACGCCCAAGTATTTGACGTTGTTTTCCCATGGAATATCATGGTTCATGAAACGAGGTAAACTCTGGGGTATAAAACAAGACTTACGTTTTCTTGTAAAATAAATAGCCTGCGTTTTTTCAGGGTTAACCAAAATTTTCCATTTATCAAAATAACTACTCAAACCAGTAAGAGCAGACTGCAAATTTGTAATAATATCAGCTGAATAAACATCAGAACTAAGAATTGATGTATCATCTGCAAAAATAGACGTAAAGCAATTGGAAAATGTTGGAATTTCAGCAGTAAAGATGTTGTAAAGAACTGGCGACAGGCAAGAACCTTGTAGACATTCTGCAATGATACCCAGCAAAAAACCTGCTTCGCTGGATGCAGCTTTGTAAGGGAATAAATAAAATTAATCCCTTACAAAGCTGCTTACGGAAGGCATGATTTTTCCATACAAAGGGCCCGCTTGGAAGCACGTTGTTTTGTGAGAAATTGCAGTAAATTCATGTTTTTCGTAAATACATTTAACCGCAAATAAATTCATGCACTTTTTAGCTGCTGAAAAGATGCAGTAAATTCATGATTTTCATTGAGCGCATTTAAACGCGACTTCTTATGAAAATAAATGCATTCATTTGTCGACTTCAAAATGCAGACTGACTCATGTTTATATGGCGTCTATACATTAAACTCTACTAAAGAAGGGTAAAACACGATTGAGATGACTCAGATTTCGTGCGCATTAATCTTTGGATAACTTACATTTTATTTTACTCCCTTACAAACTGCTTCGTCGTATTTGCGGGGTATTCAATCAAATTTCAAAATTTTTTGTGTATTGTATACGCATAAAGTGGCGCAACTCTGTAAAGCAGAATTTGTAGCGTGTTTTTAAGCGCTTCGTATTTTTACTGCTTCCAAAATACTAAAAATTTTTTGCTGGGTATGTACTTGTTGTGAACAGGTTTTACCCAAGTAAACGCTGAACGATCTATTTTGAAGAAAGTTTTGAATAATTTTTATGAGTTCAATTGGAAAGTTGAATTTTTTCAATTTAAAAATAAGTCCATTATGCCAAACGGAGTCAAACGCAGCTTTTATGTCTAGCAATATCATTCCAGTTGATTTGTCGTTTTGAAAATTATTTTTAACTAATTTTCTGATTTTTAGTAGGGGTTGAGACGTATTATGTTCACTTCTGAACCCGAATTGTTGCGATGGAAGTATATTGTTTGCATCGATAAAATGAATAAGCTTTTCCTTAATAATTTTTTACAAGATTTTACTTATAGAAGAGAGCAGACTTATTGGTCTATAAGAAAGTGGAGAATCAGGAGGTTTATTTGGCTTGAGTATTGGTATGGTTTCTGAGATTTTCCAATCACTGGGGAAGTAGCATAATTTAAGGCAAGCATTAAAGATGTTCGTTAGATAGTTGATACATACCTTTATTAGGTAAATTTTTTAGACATTTATTATTAATACCGTCTTAACCTGGAGTTTTTTTGATTTTCAATCTTTTTATAATTACACCAACTTTTTCAGTAGTAGTGAAGTAACAGTTTTGTGCAAGGTTGGTTACCGAAACGAATAACGGTAAGGATAACGGTAACCGTATCGAATTTCGTTTGTTTCGGTAACGGTAAAGGTAACGGTATTTAAGATTGATTCGGTAACGGTATACCGTTATCGAAACAGCAATACCGGTACGTACCGGTATTAAGAATTACGTTAAAAACATAGCATATTCTTGCTTTTAAGTCTTAAAAATACAGATTTTAACCTATAAATTCAATGCTGGTAGTTTTAGTAATTAAAATTATTTTCTATAAATTTTGTTGCAAAAATAACTCAAGATTATAAAATAAAAAAGTTAAAAAATTGTCATTTTTTATATAAATTAATAAATACCGGTAAAATACCGGTAACTGCCCATAAAAATAACGGTATCGGTAACGATAACGGTATTGGGAAATTTTTTTAGAGGTATCGGTAACGGTAACGGTATTCAATTTGAAACGGTATTTTAGCGATAACGGTATTTTAACGATAACGGTAACCAACCTTGGTTTTGTGGGATTGGGTTAATATTACGAATAAGGTTTGCAACACCTTTAACCTCAGTAATCGTAGTAGTATCACTTAAATTGGATGAAATACAGTGGTTCAAATTAAAGTTGTGAGTCAAAATGTCAGCGTTTTCTTGCCGTGTGAAACATACTACATTGTTGTGTTTTAAAATTGGAATATTGCTAGATTTCTTCTTTAAAATTTTTGAAACTTTCCAAAAAGGGGAACCTCTAAGGGTTTAGAGGTTGGTGCAATTCCATGTTTGGGCACACTTTCATCTATTCCCATTTTTACTACATTATTGAAAACATTTATCATGTTGTCAATTTGAGTGCTGTTGTTTATTTCATTAAAGCTATCCGCCACAGGAAGATTCCTGTTTATGAATTTCATAAAATGCGGCCAGTTTGCCTTGCTGAAAGCGTAGCATAAATTGTCTACCATTTCACAATTTAAATTAATTGTAATAATGATTGGTAGGTGGTCAGAACTCAAGTCATTTATAACTTTTACTGCGGACATATTTTCAGATATGTTAGTTAGAAAAAAATCTAGAGTTGACGGTTGTTTACTTGGATCAGTCGGAATATAAGTATAATTCGTGGGGGAATACTATTTGTGTTTGGTTTAGTTGGAGTTTCTCATGTAATATGTTACCCCAGCCATTACTTTTTTGACATCCCCAATAACTATGTCTGCAGTTAAAATCTCCTCCTAATATGTATTTATTTGAGCTCGTTAGTTTACGAATATCTGACGCAAATGTTTGTTTTCTTCTAGGGTCCCTGTTTGTTGACCCACCAGGATAATAGCAAGAATAAATATTTATAAAGTCAATACCAGATTTTACCTTAACACCTATGTTTTCAATCAGTTCTGCGTAAATAGGAGGTATAAGTTGATGCTGAATGTGTTTTTTAATTAAAATAGCTACTCCACCTCCTCCACCCCGTTGTCGATCGTAGCTGTAGCAGTAGAAGTTCTGATGTTTTATTGTAATTTTTTTATTTAGCCAGGTTTCACAAAGTAAACAAGTGTCGATATTGGTTTTTTCCAATAAATGGAATAATTTGTCTTTTTTAGTGCGAATGCTACGACCATTCCATTGTAATAACGTTATGTTGCTGTTCATTGGTACAATAATTTTCATGCAAGGTTTGTAACAACCTCGAATTGCTCTTCACGAGACCTGCATTTTTTTAAATTTGAAATTAATTCAAAGGTAAGATTTTTTAATTCTTCTAAAGAGAACAAATTATTATTATCGTTATTTTGGGTGAATGGTTGGCTATAACCAGTTCTAGATGGATTTGGTGTTTCGCTCTGATTTAAAGCATTTGGAAAATTAACATTGTAATTTGATTGGTTGTTGAATTGTTGGCTTCTTTGTCTGGTACTCTTTGGTTGAGCACGTTGCCTTATTTGCTTATATGTTTCCCTATTAGGGCAGTCAGGGGACATAGCCTTATGGGGGCGTTTACAATTAGCACATTTTACAATGGTTGACTTGCATTCTTCAGTTTTGTGATTCCCGGCGCAATGGGCACAAAATGTTTTAACATTGCATCTGCTGGCACCGTGTCCATACATCTGACAATTATAACATTGGGTCAGTTTTGTTTTGTTGGGTTTTTGGTATTCCCACCTGACTTTTATGTAGTTGATGGCTGAGTAATTTTGCCTTATAATGTGATCCTTATCCGGCCCTATGCTCGTTACAGGAGTAAAAGTAATTAATACATATGAGTAACAGCGCATAGAGAAAGGGACCTAAGGGTAAAAAATCATTTGAGCATCGAATGAGACCGATCCCATGCTCTCCTGACCTTAGGTCCCTTTCTATCCTTAGGTCCCTTTCTATTTTGCGCGTCACATATGTTGTATACAGTGCACAAAGAAAAAAGTTGGACACATTATATATTAAAATGAAACGAGCTGTAATCAATATAAAAGACAAAAAACGAAAAAAGGTATTGAAAAGCATAAAATTACTGTTAATTTTACCTAGGGGTATGGCATCACAAAAAAAATAAGTTATAAAAACATCGTTTTCATTAGATGGCACTTTATTAAAAAAACTGACAATTTTCTTTTTTATTTAAATTTAAATAAAAACAAACAACAAAGCAAAGAAACAAACGGAAATCTCAAATTTTATTATTTGAATGTATTCCGCGTTGTTTTTTTCCTTATTTTCAACAGTTTTCAGCAGTTTTTGAGATTTTAAATACAGGCTCAACTGATACTAACTTTAGCGCCCTCTACCGGTGAGTAGTGTAAGTTTTGATTTTCTATCTCTATAATTAATAGTCTCTGATTTTACGTACAATGTGCTTATGTTGTTTTAAAAAGAAATTTAAATAACATGGTTGTTATTTGGATTTCACTTTGAAAATTCAAAGTGTCCAACTTTTTTCTTTGTACACTGTATATGCAGTGGTGGCAAATTTAATAGGAACGATTCAAGTTTTTTCTAATATGATTCTCGTTGCCTTTATTTTTTTATAGATCAAAATAGTGGGTAAATTCGCCACAAAAGGCGACTATGTAGTGCAGAATATTATGCGGAACTTTAATGTAACGACTGTTTTTTTATTTTGTCACTTGTTTTAAGTGAGCGTGGCTATCAATGAAAAATGGGCGATATCGAACTTTTATCAAATTACATAGTAAAATTTAGCGAGTACTGATCGGACGTATACAAACTGTATATTTTTGGAAATCCTAAAAAAATTCCTTAAGTCTTGCATTATTTTGTTCTAGAAATGGTCGCCAGATTTGAAATGACAGTGTCTTAAACATAAAAAAATTTTTATTTGTTTTAGCGATTTTAAAATAAAGTTAACAACACTGAAATATACAAAGTGCTTTATACTTAACGTATAAAAACTTGACTTATTTGTTATATCGTGGTAAGTATAGCAAAAAACTATTCACTTTAAAATTTCACTGTTTTTAACTTTATTTCAAAATCGCTAAAAACAAAGAAAAACAGGCCAATACTGTACAATTTACCAGAAAAGAGGCCAGTTCTGTACCATTTACCAGTTTTTCGAATTATCATTTTTAATTTTTTCTTTAATTGTAACTATTATATTACAAAACGAGTAAAAAGGTTAAAGTCGGGCATGCCGACTATATAAATACCCTACACCAATCTGACTTAAAGCCAACTAATGTATGGATTCGAAATTTGAATCGGTTAAAACGGACTTGTGTCAAAATTTTCTATAAAATCATAAAAGAAGAGAAAATCGAAAATATTACCCATATGGGCGATAGTTCCAAATATGGACCGATCCTATCTAGAATTAATAAGATTTTTCCTTGGGACCATGTAAGTCAGCGAATCAAATTTTATTGAAAAATCTTCGTATTTGCGACCCGCATCGTGTAACCAAGCCAATTTTGGGGGTACCCTTATATGGGCACTAGGCCTAAACATGGACCGATTTCAACCAAAATCAAATAATATTTGCGACCTGTAGAGTGCGCACAAGAATGCATGGACAGACCGACGGACGGACAGGCGGGCGGACAGACGGACATCGTTGAATCGAAATAAAAAAAAAAAAATCTGAGCCGATGGGTATACTATAAGGTGGGTCTAGTACCAATATTTTATGGTGTTACAAACACCAGCACAAACTTATAATACCCTCTCCACGTAGTGGTGTAGTGTATAAACAGCTATTGATATTTCCAAATTAAGCATTTAAACATTTTTTTAAAAACTTAATGAATCAAAATCGTCAAATCGTATTTTAAGGGACATCCTAATCTAGATTTTAAATCATCCCAACACATAAGGCACCCAATTCCATATGAAAATATTAACCATTTACAATGCAAAGTTAAAATTTTTAATTTAACATTAATTGTGAAACAACAATTTATTTTATTTACACATTTTAGTAATGACTAAAATTATTATTCGCGTGAAAAGTGCTTTGAGAAACCACAATAAGCAGACAACAACAATAATCTTAATATATGACAATATTTTTTCTTTTCGATTTTCGAAGAAATCATGAAATGAAATTTAATCGAACATTTCACTTGAGTTATGTTGAGTATTTTTTTCGGAAATTTTCCATATTTGAATTGAGATCTTGGACATTTGGGATTTTTAGTTTCTGTTTGGAAATAAAATATAAATGAAAGAGTTGTTGAAAAAAAAAATTTCATAAAATTAGGTTAAAAATGCAAAACAAAATCTGAAAAAGAAGATTTAGTGTCTGGTTGGTTAATTATATCGACAATGGCGACGACAACAATTAATATGATTGACGGTAATAACAAGTGCAGTAGCGTGCCACTCATCTTTATAAATATGTAAATGTAAATATCCTGATCATACTTTTATGAACTTAATGAAAAGCTTCATAAATTTTCGTTCAATGAAACAGTTTTATAAATATTTTCGTTGTTATTAAAAAAACTTCATAATTAAGTTTTCAAACATGACGTTGTTAACACACAGAGGGAATTTTTCTGGATGAGTTTTAATGAAATTTGTCAGTTTTCTTCACAAAGTAAATGAAAAATTTCTTAAATTTGGTGTAAAAGTTTCATATATTTTATGAATACAGTTTTAATGAAACTTTTAATAAGTAAAATTAATTTTTTGACAATATTTTATGAAAAATTTCATTAATTCAATGAAAAGTTTAAATGGACGGGTTTCAGTGAAAATTCATTGGTTTTCTGCAAAAATTCATTAATATCATGCAGATAATTCTCTCTTTTTATGGTGGGTAACCGAAACGATGCTCATATTGGTAAGGGTAATGTTAGTTTAGATTATTTTGTTAACGGTATTTTGAGGGTAATGCATTTTATTTCTTTCGGTATTGGTATTTCAAGGTTAACGGTTTTTCAGTTATTTCGGTAACTCTATTTTAAGGAGTTTGAATCGATAACGGTATTTTGGTGGTATTGTGTGCCATCCTTGTTGTTAAAGCATTTATTAAACCTTTATAAAAAATATACAGTAAAACTCGCTTAATACGAACCATTTTGAAAGTCCCGACTCCATATTCACACTAGTGTTTCCAAACCGGTTAACCGAAAACCTGGTTTTTTTGTTCATATTTAGGTTTATTTTGCAAAACGGTTAACCGAAAATCTTAAATCTCGTTTAACCGAAAACCGGTTTATTTTCAACGGTTATCCGGTTTTTTTATTTTATTATTTTTAGCTTAAAATGCCTTCAAAAATTAAGAAACATAAGTGGCGAATTGTTAAAAAAAGTTGGTTCACACAAATTCCAACCCAAAATCAATTAAATTTTGATATGAAAACAAGAAAACTTATGTTTTTATCGACCCATTCTCACGTTAAATGGTGAAAAAAGAGTGCTAAAAATTGCACCTTTTTTTAGTTTTTTTTGGCTTTTTTCATGTTTCCTAAAAATAAATATTGGCTATTAAATGAAAGGTAGAGTAAAGTACTAGAAATATACATAAAAAAGTTTTCAAATAAAAGCAAAATTTCAACAGCATTCAAACTTATTTTTAATTCCGGCCGGCAAGATTAGTATCAAAAGTTTCATAATTTTGTCCTCCCAAATTATATATAAAAATTTCATCGAAATCTCCCGAAACTCCCAAACCTTATTAACAGTGAATCACTAAAAATATAAATATTGATCCTGAAGAATAACGGTCAGACTTTAATATATTCAACATAAAACCTCTCTTGAAAAATTCTGAGAATATATTTGCCACTTTGTCGTTTTTTAAACCATATTTTTCACTTTTTTATTTTATTTTTCGGTGCTTTTATTGTTTTTTATTTTTAGTCGGTTAACCGGTTTAACCGATTTTTTCACAAACGGTTAATCGAAACCCGGTTTTTCAAAATAGTCCATTTACGGTTAACCGACAAAACGGTTTTTAAAAAAGTCGGTTTTTTGGAAACACTAATTCACACCTTATGTTCGTTTGGTGCTCCGTGCTTGTGCAATTTTTTCCCGGCACGCTCACTTCTACGTTCTGTAACGATCCATACTTTTTGTGCACTACTTTCTTGAAGGCCCGCGCTACCCGTGACTCCGGCCGTGCTCAGGGCTTTGGGGTGGTGATCTTGTCTTGAAAAGAAAAATTTTGGTTTAGGACCCGTTACTAAAATTAAAAAAATTTTAGGTAGCTAACCGTCATATCGTTCTCTCAATAGATAAAAAAATAGCGAGAAGAAAGAAAAATTATAAACAAATCAGGGAATGAACGGAAGTTGAGACAGAGAGAAAAGATGGCATTCTCCTCATTCTGTTACCCACCCAACCATGCTAACTTTAACTAAAAAAACTACTTTTAGATAGCCCAATTACGATCCATCTCAAACTTCCTAACCTTTCGTGGAGAGAAAAAAAAAATTTAGCAAATAATTCTGAAATTCTTAAGAGCTAGAACGATCAAAAGTGCGAAAAAGCGATTATCAGTTTCAGTACTTAAGGGTTATATAATAGTTAAGAACGCTAAATAAAGCCTGCTTAACCAATCCTTCAAATAATAGAACTTTAAGGATTGAATATGTTGTTAATGGTGGTAATAAATATTCCGTTAACATTATTGGTATTTTACGACGAAAATCCCTGTTTATAGTATATACATATGTATGTATAGCTCACAATCGATAACCATACCAATTTGCAATAATTGTCAAGTTCCTTTCCGATTCAAATTTCAATTTTCAAATCATTGGTTCCTTTGATATTTTTTATGAAAATTCCTAGCACAATCTTTGCGATCAATTCAAACAAATTATAAAATTTTTATCAAAATCTTTGAAATATTTTTCTATGACATAATTTAAATTTTCGTAGAAATACATTAAGGCATGCTCCCATGGCTCCCTTCCCTCAGCGAAATCGAAAAAAAAAGGAAAAACAATTTTGGTTGGTTTTCTGCTCGTCATAAAACGAAGCTTTATGCCAAATTTCAGCCATCTAACTTCTTTAGTTTATGAGAAACACCAACACCCCCTTTTCTCGGAGATTATGATATATCTAAAAAATTTGACTTCATTAACAAATATCGCGACTACATTGCCATGTTGATCTGCTAATACATATAATGATTTTTATTTGAAGGCCAAGAGCCTAAAAAACTTATATACAAAAGATATAAAGTTTTTTTCCATTATCAAATTTTATATATTCTTTTAAATATGTGTACAAGGGTAGTAAAAGAGTTAAAATTAATTTTTGAAATTTTTAAAATAATAATAAAAAAAAACGAGTAAAAAGGTTAAAGTCGGGCATGCCGACTATACAATACCCTACACCAGTCTGGTGTATTGTTTGGATCCGAAATTCGAATGGGTTAAAATGGGGCTTGTGTCAAAATTTTCTATAATGTGAGTCAGCGCACCAAATTTCATTAAAATATCTTAATATTTGCGACCTGCAGTTTGTAACCAAGCCAATTTTGGGGGGACCCTTATATGGGCACTAGTTCTAAACATGGACCGATGTTCACCAAAATCAATAGGTTTCGTCTTTGGGCCAACATAGGTCTATGTACCAAATATCATCAAAATATCTTAATATTTGCGACCTGCAGCGTATAAACAGTATAATTTTGGTAGGACCCTTATATGGGCACTAGGTCTAAACATGGACCGATGTTCACCAAAATCAATAGGCTGCGTTATTGGGCCAATATAGGTCTTTGTACCAAATTTCATCAAAATATCTTAATATTTGCGACCTGCAGCGTATAAACAGTATAATTTTGGTAGGACCCTTATATGGGCACTAGGTCTAAACATGGACCGATGTTCACCAAAATCAAACTTGTTCGTCCTTGGGCCAACATAGGTCTGCGTACCAAATTTCATCAAAATATCTTAATATTTGCGACCTGTAGAGTGCGCACAAGATTGCATGGACAGACAGACAGACGGACGGACGGGCATCTTTAAATCGAAATAAAAAAAAATTCTGAACCGATCGGTATACTATAAGGTGGGTCTACGACCAATATTTTTTGGTGTTACAAACATCAGCACAAACTTGTAATACCCTGACCACATAGTGGTGTAGGGTATAAAAATGCAATAAAGCTATAAATTTTATAACTGCAGTTACACACTAAATTCTAGGTATTTTGATTTAAGTACATGGGTATTGCTAACTTGCTAATATAATTCTCAGCTCAATTCATAGAGGATGAAGTATATACATTAATATAGATTGTGTCTGAGTATTGATACTTTTAAAATAATTGTCTTAAAACAGGACAGTTTAAAATATTTTCGATAATTTCAGGATAAACATTTTTCTGTGCAATTTTACTCCAAAGTTTAATATTGAATTTGAATTTAATTTAATAAAATACCAACAATAAAATAAAAATTATAATCAAAGCTGTCAGATGTCATTTTTCTTTTATGAAATATAACATCGAGTTAGGGCCTTTCTCCATTAAGCGTTAAAATAATTTACAAACAATTTGAAAATAACAGCATGTTAGTTTGTCGGGTAATTTGAATTTAAGAGTGTATTTAGACCGGGCAAAAACTAGTAGTTTTTGGCATTTTTAGGTTTTGAGCTGAAAACTACAAAATTAATTTAGTTTTTCCATACAATTTTCATACAAACTGAAAACCAGGTTCTACCTGGTTTTTGGCAAAAATCAAGTAAAAATATCTGAAATGTGCATTTTTGATACACCCGGTATCATTTATATATAATTTTCGATACACCCTGTTACAACGAATATAGCAGTAAAGCAAGTGTCAAAAAAATATTTTATAAATTTTTAAGAATATTTCTGTTATAGTTTGAAATTGTGTGTTGTTATTAATTGTTAAATGTATTAACAATTTTTTTACATTATTTTAACAATAAAAAAATAAAGAAAAGTGTGTAATAAAAAAGTGATGTGACAACGAAAAACGAATTAACCACCCGAGTAAAAACAGTTACATATCGTCACCTTAAACGGGCGTAACTACACTTTTATTTTTTTTACAGAAGAAGCAAAAAACGTTATAAAATCAATAATAATAAAGTATTCTTTGCAGTTTTTTCAAATTTTACTTATGGTATAGAGATTTATTTATTTTTTTAACAACTTTTGTTTTATTTTCATATATTCAAGTTTTTAAGTTAGTTACGTCGTTTTGACTTACTTTTTTCTGAAACAAGAAGACGTAACTACACTAAAGACATTTTTAGATGTACAAACAATAACGCCACAAAAATTAAAACATCCATGTTATGTTAGTAAAATTTTCAAGCTTTTTTAATAAAAATACTTGTTTATATTTTAATTAAATTTTTTTTTAATCTAAATGTTTATATTTTATTAAATAAAAAAAGATTTGTTATTCATTTTTAAACTAAAAAAATACATGTATTTTTAATACAGATATTTAAGGAATTTTAAATGAAAAAAAAAAATTGCCACAATATGGGTAATTACTAGGGATTATGTCCCGGGAATCCCGCCCTTTTTTCAATCCCGCAATCCCGGGAATTTAGTGCGGGATTTCCCGGGATTTTTTTTATTCTTTTACAGAAGTTTTAGCTAGTATATTAAAATTTTGGAAGTTTTATTTCAATTAAAAACATTGATTGTTTTAAAAATAATTTAAATAAAAAATATTTAAAATTAAAAAATGCGTTTTAAAATTTAATAATATAATATATAATATAAAAAAAATTTTTTTTTGGCCGAATTTTTTGGGTTTATTTAAAGCGTAAACAAATTTTATTAGACATTAGTCGTTTTTTCTAATCACTTGGATTTAATAAATCCAAAAAGTATTTCTAAAAGTGCTCAACAGATGGGGTTAGATTCTCTCTATTTTAAAAAGCATTTTCTGTCCGACACTTCTTTCACCCTAATTTCTAATACCGAATTCGATGATGAAGGATTTTACTTTAACTTTTAATTTTTAATTATATTTTATATAAAACAGCGATAAAAAGTCTGCCTTTTCAGTTTTATCACTTCAATTTATATTTTTACACAATTGAAAAATTCCATTGCAATATTTAATATTCACTAATTGGATTTAATTAAATTACTTACTGTAGAGTGAAAAATTGCCAATTCTATTTCAGATATTTCTCCATGTCCAAGATTAAAAATATGTAGTTTTTTTTTCTAAACATATTTCATAAAAAAAATTTAATAAAAACCTTTTATTTGTTAGTTTTTCCGTTTTTTTGTTTCTCTTTTAATTTTTATTCGTATTTTTTTCTGACATTAAATTAATAGGCTGTTTCATATATTTGTGCTTTTATTATTGATTTATTAAATCCAGCTTTTTGTTTGGATTTAATAAATCCACTTTTTGTATGAAAAATTCTAAATCCAGGTGATTAAAAAAAACGCTAATTATCAACTTTAAATACCAACAAAAATACTCGCACCTCGGAAATTTTATATTTTTTAATGATGGTCTTTGTTCAAATAAAGCAATCAACAACAACATTTCACCATCAGTATTTCAGCTCCATATACCTCCAAAAAAACTCGGCATTAAAATTTAAAAAAAAAATGATAATATTTTCGTATTTTCAATTGATGTATGTAAGTGTTTTGAGTTTCAAATAATTTCATTTAAATTTCAATTGCTATTCCTTTATTTCAGTTGTATTTTTCAAATTTTATGTTTTTGTTAGATTAAATATTGTTGACCTTTTGGATTTTTTATATGTTAATTTAAAAAAAATGCAACAATGAAAATTAAATAATTTTTTTTAAGTAGTTGTGCCATAAAAAATTTCTATTCAAAAAATACCAATTAAAGTTAATAATATTTTAGTGTCTATTTTTATAAAAAGATTTAGACGATTTGTCTAAAAATTTGTGTGAAAAATACTCATTTTTAAATTTTTTAATAAAAATAGACGAATACTTCTGAAAATCTGCATAGAAACAAAATATCTAGAAATAGAAATTTTTGGATTCCATATTTAATCAAAAAATCGATCTCAGTTCTGATTCTAAAGCTGGTCCGATACAAATTTGCACCCATTAACAATTCCATTATATCCTGAAAGAATTTATGATTCAATTTGTTAAACCGTTTAAACCGCGAATTAATATTTAATTAATGCATTTCTAAGAGTTGTTTTAAAATTAAGACGGCCTTCCATACAAATATATTACCTGTATATTAGTTCGCTATTTAAAATGTTAAACGAATTGATCTGGAAAAAGTGGAAGATATGGATATTTTATATTAAGCCTTTATTTCAGAATATATTAAGTAGATTTTCTCATGACTGCAACCAAAAGATGAACTTTGTCGTAAGTTTTTTTTTAATAGATATCGAGTTTTTCATGTAAACATACGTCGGATATATTCATTTTCTAACGAGCGGGAATTCCCGGGATCCCGGGAAATTCTGAAAAAAATCCCGCTGTCCCGGGAAATGAAAAAAGTCCGGGAAAAGAAAAACCCTAGTAGTTACCCAAATTGCGGGTAATTTTTGCCTTCGTGGATAGAGCGCGGGTAATTTCTTTCATGCGTAGTTTTTGGGTAATCGGATAAATTACAAAATTAAAAAAGAATTCAATGCATGAATTGGATAAATGATATTAGCTGTGTTTTCGACTTAACTATATCCGTTAACTTTTAAAAAAACCCAAAGTGCATAAAAAGGTTTTTTAGACGAAAACTAACGTATTACTTTTAGTATGCACGTTAACTTACAACGTGGATAATTATCAACGTTGAAAACTCAACATTTATACATTTTCACATATAGCGTAACTTCTTCGCGTTAGTACCTAAAAAGTTTTGCTGACGTACGTTCGATTATACCGGAACTATCATGAACACTAACTATTTAACAAATTTTTAATTTCACAATTTTCTTGAGCGTAAGGTTTGTTTTTTATATATAAAAAAATTCTTTATTTTCGATATTTCGCTACTCCATTGTGTAGCATCTTCAGGAAATAACAATTAAATTAATAAATTAACAAATTATAAACAATTTGAAAGTTTTAAAAACTTTTTAAAACTTTCAAATATCGAAAATAAAGAATTTTTTTATATATAAAAAACAAACCTTACGCTCAAGAAAATTGTGAAATTAAAAATTGAAAAAGAAGGTTAAATAAACGACAAAAAATTTATTTAACAAATTTTTATACTCAGATCAGTTTAACGTATATTTGCTATAAATACTTAACGTTGATAGGCATGAGAGAAAATACAGCTATTTTCATATTTTTTAGTTAATTGAATAAAGTAAAACTAACTCCGACAGTTCCAATTCAAATGAAGTGAATTTGATTTTTCAGAGAATTCATTAAAAAAAAAAGTAGAAGTTCTGCTGTAATTTATTGTACACAGAGAAAACCAATTCATTGTGACAACCGAATTTCTTGCCAACTGAATGTTTTGGTGGCAGTAATCGAATTATTGGCTGTTGCAATCAAATGTATTCCTGACATAATTTAAATATATTGTTTTAACCGAAATTCTATTGTATTCACCGAATTTCTGTTGCCGCAAACAAATATATCGGTAGATCCAACCAAATCAATCGGTTGGCAAAAAATTCGATTGCCACAATGAATCTATTTTCTGTGTAGTCCTTTAATGTTTTCTTAAATTTGTGAAAACGTATGGCAATCTCCATTAAGGAAAAAGAGTTTTATTGAAAAATTCAACAGACTCGGGGGAAATAACGGAATTTTTTGGATATAGTGAACAAGATAATAGGCTTTAATCAGTAAAATGTTTTTAAGCGCACATAAATTATGTTATTATAATTTTTATATCCTTCACATTTTGAAATCATAATTTATTCTTATTAGAGAATTTTTTAAGTTCCAAAACGACTATTCTCTTTCGAAAATATATATCTTTAACGCCTCTAATTTAGCAACCTTTCTCTGAGAAAATAACGCCTTTAAAAATGGGACAGTTGTAATAACCAAAAAAGTTATAAGTTTTTATATGATGTGGCTCTTGGCCTTCAAAGAGAAATCATTATATGTATAAGCAATTCAACATAGCGATATAGTCGTGATATTTGTTAATGAAGTCTAATTTTTTTAATACATCATAATCTCCCAGAAAAGGGGATGTTTGTTTTTCTCATAAACTAATGAAGATAGATAATTGAAATTTGCTTCGTTTTTTGACGAAAAAAAAATCAACCAAAGGATTTTTGGCTATTCGAATGTTTAAGGGGTAAAAGGGGACGAGAAGTTCAAAAAAATCGATTTTCGAACGTCATTTTTGGTGGATAGGAGGGGGAGGGGGCAAACATGTTACATATTTTTTTCTAATTTGAGGACCCTTAACAAGAATCTGAAGTCAAAATAACGGTAATATCCGCAAACAAAAAGTAGGTAGTGAAAACGTTAAAATTAAAAAAAAAATAAGAAAAACTCTATAAAAGAGGCCCTGCAGAAGAAACTGCCAAAACTAGCAGAATTGGTTTGCTAAATATTAGTAAGATAAAAACAACAAGAACAAAATTCTAGCTATGGTTTAGTTAACTGAAAATAACAGTTCACCCTGCTAAAATCAGCAACAACTTTTGCTTAGTTTTAGTCGACTGAAAACATAAATTTTTTAGTTTTCATAGCATATGTAGATTTTTTTTAATATGAATAACGATTTAACTCACTGAAATTAGGACTCTAGTATTGTTGAGTAATTATTATAATTTTTTTTTTTTGTTATTTTAACTGGAAAATTGTTACTTTCATTCAACTAAATTTAACTTAAATATAACTAAAATTTGGAGATATAACAGCATTTTGTTGCTGTGTTTTATCACTAATATTCAGAAAAAGGTTTTTCTGAATTAAGCAGGGTAAATTGTCATTTGTATTGTACTAAAATATAACTAAAATTTTGTAGATTTTGAATTCCCATTGTGGCAACGCTGACACAAGCTTACACACTACATGTGTTTGTAAGTTTTTCATACAAGAGTGTAGTTACGCCTTTTTGCATTAAGAAATACATGCACTCGTAGTTACGTCCGTTTGAATTTCTTTAATAAAGTCGACATTTTTTATCGTAGAAATCTAAAATTTTGTGTGAACATGTAGTTTGATAATACGAACCATAATCAATAAAAAAACTCGATTTCGAATTTTTGTGTAGTTAAGTCCGTTTGCATTTAAGGTGACGATATAGTCGTATAAAATGCGGTTAAATTATATCTGTATAAATACACAGTTTCATCCGAAAAATGGCCCGATGTAATTGTATCAGTTGTTTATCAGTTTTTATCTAATTGTATCAGTTTAGATCTCAAATAATAAAATTATACATTAATGAGATGAAATTATATCCGATTTTTGACCTGATACAATTTTACCGGTTTATATCTAATGGTATCTGTTTAGATCTTAGTTGGTAAAATTTTATATAAATAAAATATATTTATATCCGACATTTGCCTTATATAATTGTATCAAAGTTTTTAAGCAGATATAATTGCATCAGGTCAAAATTCAGATATAACTATACAAGCTTGTATAAAAATGTATCTATTTGGATCTAAACTAATACCATGCGACATAAACCGATAAAATTGTATCAGGTCAAAAATCAGATAAAATTTCATCTGATTACTATATAATCTAATCAGTTAAGATCTAAACTGATACAATTAGATAAAAAGTGATAACCAACTGACACAATTACATCGGGCCATTTTTCGGATGAAATGGTATATGGATCACATTAAAGCATTAAACACATAGACGACTGCAGCTACACGACTACAGCCTGTCAAAAATAAAATACACACGTTTATATGAAAACGATTATTTTGACACCAACACAGCTACACGGCTACACGACTACTTTTGCCGCTGTAGTCAACTTAGGATAATTTCTATTTTTGTTGGCTACAAAACAAAAATAGTGTTGACAATATAACAAAATATGTAAAACAAGACAATTTTTCCCGCTAGAGGCGAAATAAAATCGCTAGTTCTGACTAGAAAATCACAGTTTTGGGAACACTGAAGAAACAGCTGTTTATATTTTACAATTGTTTGAAGGTTTCATTAATTTATATTTGGAAATAACTTTATTGTGATGTTTTGTAAAAAAAAATGGATCTTAAAAAATTAACAAAATATTCCTCAGCCATTATTTTAGAAGCACAAACCAAAAAAGATTAATATTTATCAAAATGTCAAATATTTAGGATTATGTTTACATGTTGCTGTCGTTTTCAAAAAAATTAAGTAGCTGACTACACGACTACAATTGCAGCCAGCAGCATTTGTAGTCGTGTAGTCGTGTAGCTGCAGTCGTCTATGTGTTTAATGCATAAGTTATATATTACCATAAAAAGCTCCATATCGATACCATAGATTCAATACTCTATATCTGCAAAAATACAATTGTTCAGGAGAGCAATAAAACTAATTCACTTGCGTATATGGTTTTTTTGAATTTTTTTATTTTTATTTATTTAGTTTGTAGAATTGCTCCATACACAAGACTAAAATTCTTATTTTGCAGTATGGAACTGAGGATAGGTAAATTTATGAAATCATTAATCAATTATTTGATTTTTATTTATTTATTTATTTGCTGTTCTACACACAAGACTAAGAGTCTCATATTACAGTATAGAACTGAGTATTTGTAAAGGTAAAAAAACATTAATATAATAAAAAAAAAATAAACTTTTAACTTAAAAACTAATTACAAAAAGAAGAAAAAAAATCATTACAAATCATAAGGACATCAAACTAATTTTAAACATTTTCTTATCCAACCATTGTGAGAAGAAATTAATAATATTTTTCTTGAACTGTTGTGCGTTACATAAAAGTTGAATGTCATGGGGAAGTGAATTCCCGAGAGGAATGACATGAACATTAAACTGCCATTTGGACATTAGGCTATTATATTCAATTGATAATAGTCTCTTACCTCTGCTAGAAAAGTTTGAGAAATTAAGTTTTTCAAAAAGATGTTTAGGTTGGTGGGTATAGATGATTTTATGTAGGAATATTAAAACCCGCGTTTTGAGCAAGTTTTCGAAACTAATGCTGTATAATTTAATAGAAAACAATGATACCCTCGCACGTCTTTTGAAACCAAAAACATAGCGAGTAATATTCAGTGTGTTCCCGTACGTTCCCAATGTTACCGAAATTTACCCAAAGTTACCGAAATTTACCCAAAAGCGTTCCCGTACTCTAGAATTGGGTAAATGAGAGCGCTAATGAGAGTGTATTAGTGCTTCTCTTTTTACCAAAATTTACCCAGACTTTTTCTTCGGGTAAACTTTGGTAAAACAGCTGATGCAAATATAAACAAAAAACAATTGTGAAATTAAATTAAAAATTGTAATTAAATAAAGAAATAAGCAAAAGAAACTTGGTTTTTTGTTAAAATTAATTGAATAAAATCAAAAACAACTTTTAAATGCGAATAAATATGTCCATTTTTGCCGATTTGCAAACTGAAATTATACGTATTTTCACATCAGTGATGGGATTTTTGGCACAATCTAAGATTGATTGGTACAATGGCACAACCGATACTATTTTGGCACATTTTGGTTATCTACAAAATTTAATAGAAAATAAATTTAAAAAATAACAATTCTTTAATTTTTAGTTTCTAAGCATTTATTGGTATTAAAATACCTTTTCGAATAAAGCAAAACTAAAAAATGGCATCGAAGATATTACCGAATATAGCACCGTAAGTTGTTTTTCATGTGAACAAATTTCTCTCAGACTTTAAATGCTTTAAATTGCAATTTAAGTTAAAAAAATTAACAATATTTTAATTTTATAACAAAGCCACAATCACAATTAACACAAAATGTCACTTTTTCACCAGAAAAATAATAGTCTTGTACATTAAATTTGCGTGAAAACTAAGTTTGCACAATTTTCTCGTGAAACTCATTGTCGTGAAAAATAATTTTTTTATATGGAGTATAACAGTTTTTTCACGTGAAAACTGAACAACTTACGGTGCTTAATCCATAGAATTTTAAAAATTCAAATGCTATAAATTTATCTCAGAGCTTCGAAAGAATTAATTTAAGTTTAATTCATAAAAAAATTAATTTAGTTTTAGAAAATGTTTATATGTATACCATTCCGTGCAACCATTCCTAAAGAATTCATTCATTGGCTGCATTCCCAAATCTTTAATAAGTATCGGATGAATTTAATTTATCATTCACCTTTTAATTGAAAGAAAATTTTAATTCATTCAAATATAATTAATTCCATAAGAATTCAAAATAATTCCATAAGAATGCATTTACAAAATGAAAATTGAAAACACGGTTTCTAAGTGAAAATTGAATTTTGGCACAATAAAGGCCCATTTGGCACATTTTAGTCACACACTTGGCACAAAACAAAATTTTTCAAGTCCCATCACTGTTTAACATTATTCTTTGAAATAAGTTCTTGGGCTAGAAAAGTGGTTTTTTGCGTTCCTGTACTATTGGGTAATTTTGTCATTTTGTGAGAGGATTTTGTGCTTACTCTCATTTTACCGAACTTTACCCAAAAAGTAAAGAAACACACCTATTGTTAAAAACAACTTTTAATTTCGAACTACTTATTTCGTCACAGCCAGCAAAGAGTTCACACCCGTACAGTAAAATCGGTACCAAATAAGTTTTGGCAAGTAACATTCTTATTCTAAATGGAGTGCAATATTGAGTTCTCCAATGTGATCTTATCATTGAGAATGTACGACCACAAGCATTATTAATATGATCAGACCATGTAAGTGAATTATTAAAATGAATACATAGGTTCTTGGCAGATTTCACAATTTCTATTTGCTGATTGTTGATAGATATATAAGGTGTCAAATTGATTTTGGATAATCGCTTTAGGATAACAATACATTTCGATTTTTTTGTAATAATACTTAAGCCATTTGCGGCTGCCCATAAATATGATTCAATTCCTGATTTAAAGTACTAACACACTGTTCAGACGAAGCTTCATTACAACTGATATAAAGTTGTATATCATCTGCATACATCCTAATCTTGCAATGCGTAAGTATGAGCGGGAGATCATTCGAGTACAACGAAAACAAGAGTGGACCCACAATAGAACCCTGCGGAACACCTCTCCTCACTGCCAGCGATTTTGATTTTTTATCGGTAACTTCGACGTACTGATAGCGGTTAAGATATGTTGACAAAAGATGAATTGCGGTTGATGAGAAATTAAACATATTTTCCAATTTATAACATAACATATTATGGTCTACAGTATCAAACGCTTTAGAATGATCCAAAAGAACTAAAAACGAAATATTTCCATTATCAACCTCTTCCCGTATCTCTTCTGCAACATCTACTAGGGCTGTTACGCAACTGTTTTTCTTTCGAAATCCAGACTGGCGATCAGTTAACAAATTATTGTTTTCCAAAAATGTAGTAATTTGGTTGTGAATAAGCCTTTCAAAAACTTTAGAAAGAAATGGTAATATAGCTATTGGTCTATATCCAGTACGAGCTTTAGGCATAGGAATGATTCTAGCGGTTTTCCATTTGGTTGGAAAGGAACTTGTCGTAAGTATCTTATTGAAGAAAAAAGTGATTAGTGGAAGCAACTGTGGCAAAAGAATTTTAATAAATTTAGGATGAATCCCATCCACACCAACAGCATTAGAATTTATAGACAAGAAACTTGACAATACATCACATTGATCTACACCGGTAAAGAAAAACTTATTTTCATAATCATGATTAAGTTAATTTTTATTGTAATATTAGTTAAGATCAGCTTCTGTCGTAGGTATATTTACGAACTGTTCATTTATAGCATCAACATCAAGGGAATTATGTGCTTGATTGGCAGATTTACCTATCCCAATTTCCCTAATCGTACGCCATGTTTTCTTGGATCCTATCGCAGTCGAGAACTTTTCAGCATAGAAATCAGACTTTGCTTTTCTAATCATTTTGTTGGTCTCTCTTCTGGCTATGCAATATTCCCCTCTTTAACTGAGTGGTTTTAAAGCGTTTCCATCGAGAAAATGCAAGGTCTCTTTGATTAATCGAATTCTTTATCCGGGCAGAAAACCACGGTTTTTGCTTTTGGCTGACAGTTTTTGTAATTATTGGAACAGTAAGATTAAACAGATTGTTCAAGTTGTGTTCAAGAAATGAAAGCTGATCGTCTACTGCAATCAAGTTATACAAAATATTCCAATCAATTTTAAAAAATTCCTCCTCCAAGGTTCCGTATTCCATATTTTTAAAGTCACGGTAAGTAACTAATTGAGCTGGTATTGTTAATTGATAATTATATGCCATGAAAATAAGGTCATGTCTTGAAAAACATGGCGCAGAAAGTTGATCGTAAAGAAGTACATTTGTTTCATTAATAACATAAAACAGATCGAGTAGTGTATTATTTGTCGCAGTATAATGCGTAGGTATGCTAGTGTTAGGTGAATTAAGACCAAGTGTTATCATATTTTCAAGAAGACTACGATCTATCAAAATGTTTGAGTTAAAATCACACGCTATTATAACATCATCATATAAGGATGTATATGACTCGACAGTTCCAATGAAATGATCTATTCGAATATTTTTATTTGGCCTATAAACGCTACCCACAAGTAACTTTCTACCCTTATTATTTACCTCAGTAAAAATATACTCAACTAGGTTTCCGGATTTTGCATCTCCGAAAATATTATCCTGGGATGTACATTTAACATTAAAAGCCCTTTTACATATATTGCCACCCCGCCATATCCATCATCTCTATCAATTCTGCTTATGTTATATCCATTTAAAGAAATTGACAATTAATAAGTTAATAACTAATTAAAATTTTTATATAAAATACAAAATACAAAAAACAATTAAACAATTAAATTTAAACAATAAATATAAATATAAAAAAAATCAATTTAAATAATTAAGTCATATCATATCAAATAATTATTTTTTTTCAAATTGTTATGCCGAAAACAGTTCAAAAATATTTTCTTTGAATTTTCGTGCGTTACTTAAAAGTTGCGTGCTATGGGGTATAGAATTCCAGAGAATTACTGCGAATATGTAGAAATGCCACTCCGAAATTAAACATTTGTATCCAAATGATCTAATTCGTTTTCCCCTGCTTATATCTGAAATACAAAGTCTGCTGTACAGATGATCAGGTTTATGGGTGTATATTATTTTATGTAAGAAAACTAAAACTCTTATGTTTAGTAGATTATCCAAAGAAAGCCCATATAGCTGAGATGAAAACAATGATACACTAGAACGCCTATTAAGTCCATACACGTATCGGATTATGTTGTTAAATGCAGCGTTCAATATCCTTTTACTAGTTGTATCACATTTAGCAAATAGCTCACAACCATACAGTAAAACGGGCATCAGATAAATTTTGGCAAGTAGTATTCTTATTCTCATAGGTGTACAATGCTGGGTCCGCCAAAGAGTTCTAATCATAGAGAATGTGCGACCACAAGCATAGTTAATGTGGTTCGACCACGAAAGAGTGTCATTAAAAAAAATTCAGAGATTCTTAGCAGATTTTACTATTTCAATTTGTTGTTTATTTATAAATATATTGGGTATAATATTTAGTTTGGCAAGTCGCTTTTGAATTACAATGCATTTAGATTTTTTCGGATTTATACCTAAACCGTTTGCCGTTGCCCATGTATAAATACGATCGAGTTGCTGATTAATAGAGATGATACACTGGTCAATTAAGGCATTAATACAACTGGTATAAAGTTGAACGTCATCCGCGTACATTCTTACATTACAATTTGTTAAAATGCCTGGGAGGTCATTAGAGTACAGTGAGAATAATAGTGGCCCAACAATGGACCCCTGAGATACTCCTCTTGCCACAGGCAGTGCCTTCGATTTCCGGATTCCAGTTTCAACATACTGATATCTGTTACGTAAGTATGTTGACAATAACTGAGTAGCGGTCGAAGAGCAATTAAAAAAATGATTAAGTTTGTTAAGTTTGATCTAAAAGTATTAAAAATGTAGTCCATCCATCATCAAGTTTCTCCCTAATCTCCTATGTAACATCAACTAAGGCCGTTATACAGCTGTGTTTCTTTCTAAACCCAGATTGACGATCTGTTAACTAGTTATTGTTATCCAAGAAACAAGTCATTTGGTTATGCATAATACGTTCAAATACTTTAGAGAGAAATGGAAGAATCGCTATTGGTCTATTATCAGAACCAGCTTTGGGTATTGGAACGATTTTAGCTATTTTCCAATTCGAGGGAAAATAACTTGAAGTTAATATTTTGTTAAATAAGAATGTTATCATTGGAAGTAGTTGAGGTAATAGAATCTTTAGAAACTTTGGATTAATTTTATAGACAATATACTGGATAAAACGTCACATTGATCTACTGCAGCAAAAGAAAAAAAAAAGATTCAGAATCGTTATTCGAATTATTATTGATATAATAATTTTGATCTGCTTGAACCATAGGGACATTTAAAAACTTTTCATTGATTGTATCGGCATCAATCGAACATGGTTCTTGATTCGTAGATTTGCCGATACCAACTTCGTGTATCGTTTGTCATGTTCTTTTGGAGTCAATGGCGGAAGAAAACTTTTCAGCTTAAAAAACAGATTTGGCCTTTTTAATAATCTTATTTGTTTTTCTTTTAGCAGTCAGATAATCCTCATGAAGCGTTGTAGTCTTAAATCTTTTCCAACGAGCATACGCAAAATCTCTTTGATTGATATAAGTTTTAATTTCAGATGAAAACCAGGGTTTTTGTTTATTACTAATAATTTTTGTCTTTATTGGTACAGTTAGATCAAACAGATAATTTAGATTTTGCTCCAAAAAAGAAAGTTGATCATCTACAGAATAAAAAGAATACAAAACATTCCAATCGATTTTAAAAAATTCTTCCTCAAGAATTCTAAAATTAATATTTTTGAAATCTCGAAAAGTAATTCTCTCAACTGGTATTACAAGTTGGAAATAGTAAGTCATGAAAATGAGATCATGCTTGGAGAAACATGACGCAGACAATTGATCATAGAGTAGTATATTAATTTCATTGCTCAATCTGTCTTCTAGAATATTATTTAAAAATGGCAACTTATTCCTATATATACTTATTTTGAAATTATTTGCGTTATTTACGTCGCTAATGCAGATATAGAGTTCTGAAACAAAATTTTTATATAATTTTATGATAATACTAGCAGATATGTAGTTTTGATAAATATAAAAATATGCATTATTAGGAACAAATGACCATGTAAATCTCTCTATACTTTTTGCGGAAAACAATATTATGTGCCTTCAAACATCAAAGAACACAGAATTGTTAATCAGGGATGGAAAAGTCTCGTTTAATTGAAATTAATAATCCAACAACTATTATATCCATATCTTATTCCAAAAACTAATGGTTAGTTTGGAAAAAAAATATTGGGAAAAAGAATTTTCCAAAAACAAAAAGTTTGCATTTTTATATTCGTTTGCAAAATGTTAATCGCTGATTAAGTTTCTTAATTCATCTGCGGCATAAATCCTTTTTTTTCACAATCCGCCATTATTTGGAATTTTTTCAATGCGGTGTATTTTAATTCATAATCCAAGACTATTACACTCATATCTTGCCAAAAGTTTGGTGGTTAGGTTGCAAAAAAAAAAAATGCGAAAAATATGTTGCGAAAAGTATAATTTTACACTCAATATATTCGTTTGTAGAATGTCAATAGTTGCTTAGCTCTTCTAAGTCATTTTCTACCCTTTTTCGCATTCCGCCGTTATTTAGCAATTTTTTAAGTGGGATTTCTTAAAGTTTATAATCTACACTGATAGAATTTTCGTTCATACTATTAATGAATCGATTTCATTAATCTGAATTCACTGATTTAATGAAAAAATTTCATTGAGTTAATCAAAAATTCATTAATTTAATGAATTTTTTCATTATAGAGCAATTCGATATGAAAACGATCAAAATTGGCAAATTTTTGGACGACCCCTCTCCGATTTTAAAATAAATAGTCTCAATCGATTGCCCAGCAAAAAATAATGTACCTACATATATTTTTTTTTTATAGTGACTGGTTTAGTGGTGGTGTACACCACTGTCATGTGACAAAATTGAAGAATTCTTCATAAGGGACCTCATTGAAAGTTGTTTTAAAAAACTACTAAAGCGATCGCAACGAGTGATAGCTCGTTGGAAAGGTATTGAATCAGGCTTTAATTGAAAAATAAAATTTTCCTAATTTTTCTCAGAAATTTACCTTTTTTCCCATGAAAATTAAATTTTCCCATGAAAATTAAATTTTCCGATTTTCCACAGAAGCTCCTAAATTTTCCGGCTAATTTTTTTTTTTTTTGGATTCCTCATAATTTTTGCTTTAAGAATCAGCAATAAAAAAATGGGCCCCGACTCCTTGTTTGGACAGGAGAGGAGCATTTAAGAGACCACCTTGTTCTCATTGTTTTTATATTTTTTATAATTGAATTATTTGTAATTATTTAACATTATTTTATTTTATTATTAAAAATACATTTTAAAAATTATTTTACAGTTAAAAATACATTTATGAAGAAAAAATCATTTTTTTTTAAGAGCCCCAAGTTGAGTGTGTAGTGAATATGGTCTGCCTGCCTTCACAAGATCGGCCATAAATCCATGGATAATAGCAGCAGTGGCATGTAATGGCACACCAAACCCGACTGAGGCTACAGGTCATAAAATGTTTTGTAAATTTTTTAAATTACCAGGTAATAAATATTTCGCCTAAAATGACACGTGCAGAAACAAGTCATAAAACACGGATTTTCCATAAATATGGCGAAATATTTATTACCTGGTAATTTAAAAAAATTAACAAAACATTTTATGACCTGTGGTCGGCTTATTGGCAGTAACCAATTAAGTCCCTCTCTAAAAAACATTTTATGACCAGTAGTTCACGCAAATTTTCCTATTAAAGAAAAGCAAATATCGCTTATTTTTTTTTACCTATTTTTTACCAAAAAATAAATATAAATACTTCACACACTCTGAGTCAAATTTTAGTTGAATACTAAACGTGAAAGTGTTAAAGTGTTTTTTTTGTAAAGTAAAGAGTGAAGCTGTAAAGAAAATTTAAAGTAAAATTAATAAATTTTGCTGCAATCTGTTTAACAAGATTGGACATCGTTCGAAAAAGATAAAAGTATTAAAATTAACTGGTGTTTCGAAGCGATACATGAATGAATTAAATATACAATACGGTGAAGAAGCAGAATTCATTTGCCCCAAGTGTAAAATCGATTTGTCTCAACAAGCAAATGCATTGAAACAAATGCAACCACAATCCGAGAGTGAAATGACAATTGAACAAAATGTTTCATCTGATAGTGAGGCAGACATTCCGATGGTCAATATGTCTTTGAGTCCTTTGAATGAGGCTATTACCACTTTAGGTGAATCGCCTATTACAAAAAGAAAGTTGCGAAGTGAAAAATACAGGAAAGAGAAAAAAGGCAAGGTTATGAGTGCAATCGCGACAATATTTGATGAAGGCTCTGATAACGAATGCAGTCAAGCAGATGACGTTGATGACGGCAAACAAATGATTGAGCAGTTGAAAAGAAAATTCAATTTAGCGACCACATTTCCGGAGAAATATCTCATTTTATCTGTGCTGCCTCAATCATGGCCTATACGCAAGATTTCTGAACAGTTTCAAACATCTTTTTACATCGCGAGAAGAAGCAAAGAATTAGTTCGACAGAAGGGCATATTGGAGACTCCCACCAAGAAATTTAGCTCAAGGACCCTCAGCGAAGCAACGGTGAAATTGATTCAAGATTTTTACTGCAATGATGACAACAGCCGCGCCTGCCCAGGTACACGTGACTATGTTATCACACGTGAAGATGGAGAAAAAGTACACAAGCAGCGCAGATTATTATTATGTAATCTATCCGAAGCATACCATCAGTTCAAAGAGAAATACCCAGCAGAAAAAGTGGGATTTTCTAAGTTTGCCATCCTACGACCAAAAGAATGCGTGCTGGCATTAGACAGGCACGGAACGCATTCAGTCTGCGTTTGCATGTTTCATCAAAACATCAAATTAATGTTCTTTCCATGCAAGAAATTGAAAGTATTTCACGGTGAAATTGAAACATATTGGGACCTCCTGTCAAAGTCGTTGTGCGCATACCCCACGGAAAATTGTCATCTGTCCAAATGCGACAATTGTCCGAAGATTGACGAGCTAGAGCAATATTTGGCGGAAAAGTTTGAACAGCTGTTAATTCAGGAGGTGCATTTCAAACAGTGGATAATTAGCAGCGGCAGATGTTCCCTTGAGACCGTGGTAAAGCAGATTCCGGAATTCATCGAGGAATTCGGATTCAAGTTGAATGAACTGAAGGCGCACCATTTCATATCCGAGATACAATCGAAATTTCTAAAGGAAAGTAAGGAGAAATTAGCCCAAAATGAATTCATTGTGATAAGCGACTTTGCCGAGAATTACACTTTTCTCGTTCAGGATGAAATTCAGGCTTATCACTGGGCAAACGACCAGTGCACGGTGCATCCTTTTTGCATTTATTTCAAAAACGAAGATAACGAACTACAGACCGTAAGCCTTGTTGTTGTCGCGGAGAGTTTATCTCATAATTATGTGTCCGTTTATTTATTTCAAATGAAACTGTTTGAATTCTTAAGATCAAAATTCGATGCAATCGACAAAGTAACGTTTTTCTCAGACGGCGCGGCTTCTCAGTACAAGAATAAAAAAAATTTTTACAATCTTTGCATAATTGAAGAAGAACAAAACTGCAAGGTCGAGTGGCACTTTTTTGCGACGTCCCACGGTAAGGGCCCATGCGATGCGTTAGGGGGAACCCTAAAACGCATGGCGACTAAGGCAAGTTTGCAAAGGCCATATACTGACCAGATCTTAAATGTACAACATTTGTTTTCGTGGATTCAAAGCAAGGAAATTGCCATTAACACAGTTTTATGCACTCAAAAAGAACACGATGCCATGGAGCGACGAATTCAAAACAGATATAATAATGTCAAAACTATAACTGGAACGCAAAAGTTTCATTGCTGCATACCAAATATTTCTGATATGTCAATTAATGTAAAGCGGTACTCTTCGTCTGCCGACGTGCTAAATTTAAAGTTACTTTAATTTTATAATGATGCCAAGACAATTGAAATTTTTAATAAATATTGTAATTAAGTATAAGCAGCAAAATAAGAAAGATTTTTTCATCATAAATGTATTTTTAACTGTAAAATAATTTTTAAAATGTATTTTTAATAATAAAATAAAACAATGTTAAATAATTACAAATAATTCAATTATAAAAAATATAAAAACAATGAGAACAAGGTGGTCTCTTATGGGCTCCTCTCCTGTCCAAACAAGGAGTCGGGGCCCATTTTTTTATTGCTGATTCTTAAAGCAAAAATTATGAGGAATCCAAAAAAAAAAAAAAATTAGCCGGAAAATTTAGGAGCTTCTGTGGAAAATCGGAAAATTTAATTTTCATGGGAAAATTTAATTTTCATGGGGAAAAAGGTAAATTTCTGAGAAAAATTAGGAAAATTTTATTTTTCAATTAAAGCCTGATTCAATACCTTTCCAACGAGCTATCACTCGTTGCGATCGCTTTAGTAGTAACTACAACAAAGTAAAACAACTTTCAATGAGGTCCCTTATGAAGAATTCTTCAATTTTGTCACATGACAGTGGTGTACACCACCACTAAACCAGTCACTATAAAAAAAAAAAATATGTAGGTACATTATTTTTTGCTGGGCAATCGATTGAGACTATTTATTTTAGAATCGGAGAGGGGTCGTCCAAAAGGTGATCGCTTTCATATGGAATTGCTCTATATATTTTCAACTAACCCGTAAGATATGCTATAATTTTTATAAGGGTTTTGAATTTGCTAATTACTAAAATAGATATATGTTCCAGTAATGAACGCTAGGGTTGCAAACTGAAATTGTTTAAATATAAAAGTCCAAATAATGACATCATTTTGTTTTGGCTATTTAGATCAATCGGTAACGCGATAATGTTTGCATTTGTACACCCGCATTCTGGTGATTGCGGGTGTACAAATAAAATATAAAAAATAAATAAAATAAATAATTATTAAATAAAAATAAATAAAAAAAGTAATGCAATAAAAATTTATATTTTTCAATTAGTTTTCATTTAATGAATATGTTTCATTGATCTAATGAACGCGTTCTTTGGGGAGTTTTCAATGAAAAAAATCATTGGATTAATGAACAAATTCATTAATACTATGCACAAAATTCTATCAGTGTAGGGATTGCGAAAAAAAACATGAAAAAATTACAAAAAGGAAATTGTTAGCATTAATATATTTCTTTACAGAAAGTAAATCGCTGACTAAGATTTTTAATACAATTTTCTTACCATAAAGACTTTTTTCGCGTCCCGCTATTATTTTGCAAATTTTCGAGTGCGGTTTTTTAAATTTATAATCTAGGGCTATAATACGCATTTCATGAAACAAAGTTTGGTGGTTAGTTGCAAAAAAGAAAAATTTGCGAAAAATAAAATTAGCAAAAAGCAAAATTTTTGCATCAATATATTTGTTTGCAGAATGTAAATCGCTGATTCATTTTTTTTGATTAATTTTTTGTACCATAAAGCCTTTTTCGCCCTTTTCCTCGATTATTTTGCAATTTTTTAAGTGTGGTTTTTTTAAATCTTTAATCTTCGGAATATAATACCAATTTCTACACCAAAGTTTGGTTCTTAGTTTGCAAAAAAGAAATCGTGAAAATATTTTGCAAAAAGGAAAATTGCATCATTATATTCGTTTGTAGAATATTAATCGCCGATTGAGCTTTTAAATTATTTTTTCTACCATAAAAGCTTTTTTAGCGTTCCGATATTATTTTGCAATTTTTTAAGTGCGATTTTTTTTTTTAAATTTATAATCTAGGGACTATAATGCATATCTCCTAGAATAAAGTTTGGTGATTAGTTGCAAAAATAAAATTTTCCACAAAAAGATATTCTCAATAAACTTTTATGTATACCTTATAGAATTCAAATAATTTAAATTTATATGCAGATAGAGACTTCTGTATTTGAAAATAAATTTGTTTGTAGATATGGAAAAATGTAAAATGTTCAAAAAAGCGGCAACGAATGGGTATTTAGCTTCCAAAATGATATCATAGATGGATATAATATCAACAATGATTTTGCCATCAAAACCTCATTTTGGCCAAAATTGCAGATATAGAGTATTGAATATGGGGGCTCGATATTAATTTTTTTTAATAGGACAGTGTAAATGACTTGGCTTTTGTAATTTAGTTTTGTACAAAAACCAGGTGGTTTTTGCTCAGTTTAAATTCAGTATAAAAAAGATACATATATTCAAATAAAATAAAAACAATTTAAATTAAAAAAAATGTTAGTGAAACAAATTGTATCATTTTGGTATGCTCAAGGGTAAGGCGATGAACTTGGAAACCGAAGGCTCTTGGTTTGAATCGTGGCTAGTGTTGGTAAAAACAAAATTATTTTGAACTTTAAATCGAATAAAAGTAAACAAAAGAATAATAGTATTTAAAATAAACAATGAGAATCAGTCAGTCACAAGCTTCACTGCTCTATATAATTTGCATATTTTATATGAAAACACTATCATTCTCGTTATTACTTCGAATGCGATTTCGACTAAATTTTACGACAAATATGATTCTTTTTCGTTGCGATTTCGAGTCATTTTATATACTGAGAAACGTTTATTCTTCTTCTTAACCCCAACCTTGCTAAATTAAAATTGATAAACTACATATTATTTCCAATTTAGATTTTATGAAGCTCTTCATTGGCTGAATGATTTATTCATTGAATGAGTGGCCTATTAATTTTATGAAGAGTTTCAATTAATTATTTTATGAACTTTTCATAAACATTGACTTTAATGACACCTTATTCATAGATTCATACATTTTGACCAAAAGTAATTATACGCTACACTGAGAGAATTTTCATCACTTCAGTAATGCATTTCTTCATAGTTTCAATGGACGAGTTCCAGTGACAATTTTCATTGAAACTATGAACAAATTCATTACTGAAGTGATGAAAATTCTCTCAGTGTAGCGTATAATTACTTTTAGTCAAAATGTATGCATGGAATCCGTATCATACATTGCTATCATTCATTTAATGCACTTACTCGTAGCTTAAGTAAAAATACGTTCAGATAACATTCTAAGGCAAAAACAAAAAACCTAGATTTTGCAATTTTTTCAAAAAGCCCATAAAATTTTTGCAATTCAATATTGTAACGTGTGCTATCGATTTGACAGTGTGAAACAGAAAAATATTTTGATCACGAAATGCACTGACCCATTTAAGATAATAGTATTAGTGTGCCTCGCGATAAAGTGGGTTATTGAAGACTTTCACATTTGCTGTATTAGTTTTTGTCGTGCTCCTACTATATTTACATATGTTTCGGGCACATTATCGTGATATGATGCGTATTTCCGACAAATATCAAAATAAGTGTTAATTATTTTATTACATGTAGATTCGCAAAATTTCTGGCCAAAAAATTGTAAAAATTTGGAAAATGTGGTGTCACAACAACAACAAGTTTGTGATTTTAAATATATTGTGGTTTTAAATACTTGATAGCACAACAATTACACTTAAAATATTTATTTTCTACAAGAGTTGCTAGTTATATATATTTGTTCCTTTTACTCCTGCAAGAAGCATAGGGCCGCTAGAGTTGCTAGTAATTTTCACAAATTATTATTAATCTGCAAACGGAATTCTCTCATGAAGAAAATCTTAAAAAAGGGAAATCCATTTTTTTACATTTTTCAACTTTGGGCGCTTATACGATAACTACTGAACGAAAGTACTTGCAATCCCTGGTTTTTGCAGGTTGATTGTCTATAGTGTTTTTAAATTTGCTTGTGCCGGGAGCTATGTCGACATGTTATATTTGATAGACAAAAAATAATTGACCCTGCTGCGCACAAGGTTGCTTACGCGTCAATATACAAAAAATCAACAAATATGTGATTACATATATCCTTACCAGTGTTGAAAAAACATGGAGTCTAAAAATAGATTTCAAAAAAATTACAAAAAAATCTTGAACATTATTTTATACTGGAAATAATGATAAAAATATATTGTAGGGTAGAGGGGGGATCCTTCGCCACTTTTTTTCAAAGCACTGTCATTTCTTAACCCCTAATTATTTTTCAAAAATTACTTTCAAATTGAAAACCTACATATCTTGGCTTTAATTTCTATGATTTTTATTCTAATTATTTGCATATTTTCTATTATTTTTTTCATGATTTTCAAAGTAACTCAATTCGGCGTAACTGCCCCAAACCTGGGGTAAATTCGCCAAAAGAGCTAGATACAATTTCAACAAAAAAAATTTGTTAATACAACAAAGTCAATCTTTTAATGACTGAAATAAATAATTTATAATAAGTTCTTTAAGATATGCGATTCTTTTTAATCAATAAATCTCCACTACATTAAAAAAAAACAATTTAAAACTATAATATAATGATTCTTCAAAATTAAAAAAAAACTGAATAATTAATATAAATTAAAGAATGAACACGATTGTTCTAATTTACTACTAAACATATTTTAAATATATAGAAAAGTCTTATAGAGCACTTTAGGCAGGGATGCACCAACTCTTTGTAGCTCCAGGGGCCATCTGGTGATTGTGCCTCACAGACAGGCACTAACATAAAATTAATATTTTTTCACACTCTTTAAGCATTTATTAAAATCAAATTATTATTTTTCGAAACCTTAGGATCGTAGGTCTAACATAATAAAAAATTATTTTCTTATCACACGATTTGAGGAAGTTATTGCAAAATGTAGTTGCTTTCTATTATTTTTTTGGCACCCCAAAAAACACAAAAACACGTCTCTCTGCGACCACATGTGATATAAATTAATCAAAGTGGATGTCAAGGAGAGGTAATTCAAAAATGCACAAAATATATTTTTTCCAATTTTTTATCTCCCTTAATAGCGGAGAAAAATGGGATTAGTGTATGTGCCCCACTGGCGAAGGATGCCCCCTCTACCCTAACTGGTAGAGCATTATATTTTGTTTTGAAATAATGTAAAAAGTAACAAGTTATTAGTAGCTCATTACTATATGTTTTAAAATATTGCAGAAAGTAAGTCAGTGTCATTACTTTTGGTCCAAAAATACACTCTGATGTATCGAAAAAATGGGCGGGTTTTAACACTTTTATAAATCACTGTATACAATAAAACATTTATTTATTTTTCCAAATTCATGAAAACTAAATAACAATTTCTGCATTTGTTATCATGTACTTGTATCTGTAATTGTTGTTTATTTACCTTATTTTATATGCATTTCCCAATTACAGACATTGAATATTGAATAAAGTTAAAATAATGATGCTGCTACTCTACCTATGTATGTATAAGGTACATGGTGTATATGTATATTAGGGCGGGTCAATTTGAAAAAATGATTCTACGAAGAATTCTAAGCAACTTTGCCCTAGAAACCATAGGTCTAAAATGGATTTTTTGTCCTAGAAAATGTATGTTCATGCCTCAGATTCAAGGTCTTTTAGGGTTTGACCCAAATTCAATAATCATAAAATTGATGACATTTAGCATAATGAAATTTCATAAATACATACATACACGTGTAGATAAGTTACAATTATTTGTATACATATTTAATTCAAAATAAGTTTATTGATCTCTGATAAGATTTTAAATCTAATGAAATACATATTCTGTAAAAAACATTAAATTTTCGAGTCTACTAACAAATTTGTTGCCTATCTTATTCTGTCATTATTGAATCTATGGAAATATAATTATAATTATTTGATAGGTCCTATAAAAAAAATATGGCATTTGTAGAGGTGTTGAGTTTTTAGTATATTGCATTTTGTTGCACTCTGTTCCTATATCAGCCCTACGGAGAATGAGGAGTCAATTGCCCTCCCAGGACCTATCCCGTGACCGGTCAACCGAAGTCATATTACTAAATTAGTACAAATATGAACAAAAGAGAATGAATTAATTATCTAAGTATTTTCTAATCCGTTATTTTCACTGTTGCTTTTAAAAAACTGGACTGATACCGAAATAAAAAACAAAATTCGCGGCATATTTTTAAAAATATTTTTTTGGTAAATTAATGTTTTTTTAGTTTGACTCTAGATCAAAAATTAATATCACTTTCTGTTTAAATTATTTTCAAATTAAAGAAAGATGATACAACTTTCACAAGTAAATTACAAAGAATAAAAAATTTGAAAGAATTCGATAAGGCCAGAAAGAAAGAATGCGTATTTTCGGCTTTCGCTACAAAGCCATCATCAGTGTCATTTGCCATATTTACCATAAAAATCACCTTTTTTTTAAAATAAATTTTTTTTTGGTATTTTTTTTGAAATGTACACGCCTTTAGAAATCATATATGAAAAAATGGTTAAAATCAAAGAGATCATGCATTTAAGGTAGGGTTGCCAGACGGGCTTGATTGTCAAGCTTTTTCTATGCGTGTCAAGAAAAAAGAAAAAATGTGATTTGTCAAGCTAAAACGGAATTTTAGAAAATTTTCCATCAAATTGATAAGAAAAATTAACCATTTGCAAAAAGGAAAAAAAAACTAATTATTTTTAAATTTACCATGACTAATTTTTACGGATAAATGACTGTTTCCATGGTAGTAAAGCATAAAAAGTCTTTCATTGAATGAAAAGGAAACGTTTTAGAAAAAAGATATGATTTTGGAGAAAAATCAGTTTTTTTTTAGCAATTCTGCCATTTAAAAATATCAAATTCAATTAATACTGATATGTTGTATGCAGATTACTGCTGCCTTCGGGAAGTTTTGGAAGAATTTCCATAAGACATATCCATTGACAATATATGGGCCCATTTCTTTAAAGAATGTGATACAAAGAATGTAGAAAATGTGTATAAATTAATATCATTTAAATTTTCAAGTCAATTTTGCAATTTTTTTTGTTAATTTAACTGAATTTTAAATTGTCAAGAAAAATCAAGCCTTTTTTTGAATGTCAAGAAAAATCAAGCTTTTTCCTCTGAATGTCAAGCTTTTTGCCATTTTCGATCTGGCAAGCCCAATTTAAGGGTTAAAGCTCCCAGTCAGAAATCGCCAGTGGTACAAAAAATCAAGCACTGGCATACCACTGGGTAACCACGGTATTAAAAATAAATGACTGGCAGAACAATCATTTGGGACGCTTTGCCAGCGTTTGCGAAAAGCGTTTTACCAGTATTTGTTTTACAAAAATTTCGGTGGTTTATAAAAAAAAACCACTGGCAAAGAATTGGCTTAGAGTGATATGCCAAGGTTTGCAACCAGTGGTTATCCAATGCTACCTAGCCAATGCTACCAGGCGTACAAAAATCAATTCACTGGAAAACCAATGATTTTATAAAAATGCTGACGCTTCGTTAAAAAATGTTTGTAGTCGGAAGGTTCCGAGTTCAAATCCGGTTGCAAGCAAAAAATTTCTTTTGGATTTTTTTTAATTTAAAATTTTTTTTGTTTTATAAAATCAATTTTTTTGTTTGTGGGAAATCTCCTTCAAGACCAACTTTTTTTTGCCCACCCAACACTGGCATACTAGTTACAAAAAATTGTTTGCCTGTACTAGCATTTTGGCACAGCCAGTAGTTGTCCAGCTATTATCACTCATTTATGTGTTTAGCCATTATATATTATATGTCTCGTTAGCTCAGTGGGTAGAGCAATCGTCTGCCAATCTGACGGCCTGGGTTCAAATCACGGCAGGACCAAAAAAAATAGATATGAACTTTTTTTAAATTTTATTTTGGAAAATATATTTCCAGACCACCTATTTATTGGTTTTGCCAGCGTTTTGCTAACGTTTAAAAATTTTGTTCCTCCAGTGCTTTTCCGGCGCTTTTTGAACAGCCGGTCCTTTTGTCTAATGATGTTATCATTTTTGGAATGGAAAAGCACTTTTTGCCAGTACTTGTACCACCTGTTAAAGTGCTTTGCCACCGCTTTCCCGTTTGTATTTTTCTGATTGGGCTGTTTTAGTTTAGTTTTAACTTTTCTTTTTAACTTAAAGGGAATTTTTAAAATTGTTATTTATATTATCAGAATTTTTGAGGTAATTTTCTAATTTTTAATTCATTTTTTAATTTAATTATGTCCAACGCAAAAAACGAATCAACTGCGATTAAAGGACCTATCACATGACCGGTCAATCGGAGGCATATTTAAGCATGCGCGGTTCCAGCAATTAATATAAGGGGAAAAATCATACGCCACAGTAGACAAATACATTGAGTTGGCCACTGAGGCGTATGATTTTTAAAATTATATTAATTGCTGGAACCGCGCATGTATTTAAGGCACTTCCACTATATTTGTGTGTGTGTTAATGTTTTTTTCTTTTCTATATTTTTCTTTTCCATTTTTTGTTCTTTGCTTGTAGTGTTTGTGTTTTCTTTTTCTTTCTTATTTGAACAGAAACGAAAAATATGTAACTTTACCATCAGCGAGGCATCATGCACAAGCAACATTAGCTCAGTCTACGGTTTGCCTTCCAAGCAGAAGGTTGTGTTATCGAGCCCTACACTCAAAAAAATAAGTTAGTAGAAAAATTAGTAAAACGTCTTGTTGTATATCAAGTGTACTAGTTTTCAGCAATATTTTTTGCTAAAATTCCGTTTTCAGCAAAAATTTTAGTTATATTTTTTTAGCACTAAACTAATTTTGAACTAATGTGTTACTAATTTATTATGCTACAAAAATTGTGCTAATAACCGCATTCATAGCGTGGACGACAACCAGATAGACAAGATGTAGATGTCGCAGCTTGTCTGGAAATGGAAATGACTAAAAAAGAAAAACAACTCTACACATATTCTATATTTAAATTTTCAGCAAATAAATTAACTAAAGTAAAATTTCGCTACAAGTTTTTTAAGTTTTTTTTCAGTCTTCTAATATTCAGCAAAGAGTTTAGTGATTTTAGCAAGGATTTTTTTCATTTGCAATCGACTAAGTGTTAGCAAAACTTTTGCTGAAGATTACTATTTTTTTGTAAAAATCAGCTAGCTGATTTTCAGCAAACCTTTTGCTGAAATTACCAACTTTTTTGCAAGCACGCTCCTGACTAAAAATTTGCTGACACAGCAACATTTTTTGCTGACTTTACTGACTTTTTTTTGAGTGTGTACTTGACGCCAAGTAGATTTTTTTTTAATTCTTAATTTTTTATTAGTTTATTTGAAAAGCTATTTTTAGACACACCACCTTACGTGTCACAAGGTGTTTAAACTGTGCCAATTGGTCCCTTCCAATGACCTCGCCATGTTAAGGTGACGCGTCTCTTTCAAACAAAAAGACCGATCAAGAACCGGTCCCTGCCCCTTGGGACATATCCTTCGTGTCAATTTGGACCGATCCCTTTCCCCGTAGGGAGTCAACCCTACTAAAATAATATAACAGTGCTATAAACTAAAAAACTTCAACAAGTTCGCCAATTCTCTACCAGATGGCGCGCAACAATGGTTTTAAAATTTAACATCTCACATAATTGTTATTTAAAATCCTATCTCTCCTTGATTCCATTTCCAAAGAAAGCAACACCGTAATTAACAGAAGGAATGTCGTGAGTGTTCTTTCTCTTTAAGAAGAGGAAGATTATTACGATTATTACGCTTCAGAGCACGTATACGAGTATTAATCGGTCTTATTATTTAGGAGGTAATACAAAAAAATTCTTTTGACTTCAAACGGTAATGTAGGGCATACACGTTCAATATTATTGATAAATTTTTGATTGTTTACAAATAAATTGAAGGTCTGTACACTCAAAAAAAAAAAAAGTCAGTAAAGTCAGCAAAAAATGTTGCTGTGTCAGCAAATTTTTAGTCAGAAGCGTGCTTGAAAAAAAGTTGGTAATTTCAGCAAAAGGTTTGCTGAAAATCATAATTTACCATAAAAACATTTACCATAAAAATAGTAATCTTCAGCAAAAGTTTTGCTAACACTTAATCGACTGCAAATGAAAAAAATCCTTGCTAAAATCACTAAACTTTTTGCTGAGTATTAGTAGAGTGAAAAAAAAACTCAAAAAACTTGTAGCGAAATTTTACTTTAGTTAATTTATTTGCTGAAAATTTAAATATAGAATATGTGTAGAGTTGTTTTTCTTTTTTTGTCATTTCCGTTTCCAGACAAGCTGCGACATCTACATCTTGTCTATCTGGTTGTCGTCCACGCTATGAATGCGGTTATTAGCACAATTTTTGTAGCAAAATAAATTAGTAAAACATTAGTTCAAAATTAGTTTAGTGCTAAAAAAAATATAACTAAAATTTTTGCTGAAAACGGAATTTCAGCAAAAAAATTGCTGAAAACTAGTACACTTGATATACAAGACGTTTTACTAATTTTTCTACTAACTTATTTTTTTGAGTGTACCCTATATTGAATGTTTATCAATTAAATTGAAAAATTCAAAATGTTTTGGATTTTAATTTTTCAATTTCATATTATTGAAAAGCAGAGTACGCTAGGGGTGCGAATATGTGTTGAAAGTACAGTACATAATCGTAGCGTTTGCGTTCATCAGACAATTGTAGTGTACCGCATTCGGTTTGTGTACAAACACACAACCGCTAAAACGATATATACGGTTTTTGTTCCTTAGCCGTACCCTACCCTACATGTTGTGTACAGTTTACTTTCCTACTCTGTTGAAAAGTGTGTGGCCAATATTAAAATGTTAGTTTTTTTCAAATTTGCTTTTTGTTGTTGAAAAATAAATAAATAAAATTAAAAAAGCATATAAATTATTGCAAAATAAAAAAGTAATCACTTTAAATGTGGTTTTATTTTAAAATCTGCAAAATTTTGCTATTTTTCATAGGATAGAAAATATTGATCAATTTAATTTTAACTTGTATTTTTCTAATAAAATTGAAAGTGTGTGTGAAAAGATCAATAAAATTGAAATAAATTAGATTCACCGTGTGTGGTCGGCTTTAAGGCATATTTTTAGTGTAGTGTTGATCAAAAAAATATTTAAAATATGTACATATCACATTATATTTACAGTTTTGTAAAAAAAATAATAAAAAATAAGAAAAAGCTAAAAAAGAAAAAAAATAAGATTTTGAAATTTAACTTTCTATTTTTTGTTGAAAATTTAATATGAATCTAACCTAAATCAATCATTTTTCTAACAACAAGAAAAAAAAAAATTTCTAAGATGCTACCTCTGTCAGGCTGCACATACAATTTGAGTTATGTATCTCTATTTAATTGGGTCACAAAAAACTTTTTTTCTTTTTCTCAATCTCTTTGTTAAATTTTATGTACACTTAAAATCTCCAACAAACTCCCTCCCTATATAATTTCTGTCTGGTCTTTTTGTTTGCTGACGTCAAAAATGAACCTGTGGTTTTGTATTTTTCTTTTGTTGCTCTTAAAATCCAGTTTAAAATTTTTTTTATAGATTTCATTAAAATCATTTCTACAGTGTTTTTTCCAATATTTTCTGACGAAAAAACTTAAACTTTAAATCCAAGAATTTCAAAAATTTCTGCGAATTAATACGTAATCCATAAATATATTATTTATTTCTTTAAAAATAAAATACCCTACACAGAAAAAAAGTTCATACTGGAATGAATTTTTTTTATTAACTATATAAATTGAACATTACATTTTCCCCCAAAACTATTTCATTCATAGTATGTACTTGTTCATATATATTATGAAATGGACCATGACTTAATTTTTGGTTTATGAATTAGTTAATATAGAGTGTTTTTAAGCCCGATGGAACTCGTAAGTCCTGATTTATGTACATATTACGAAAATACTCTAAACGAAAGCAAAGTAACGAAAATTTGTTTTTGTTTCCCATAGTAATTGACTATTTTCGTAATAGATAAACAGGCCCTAAATTGTAAAAAATAACACAAAAAAATAAAAATGACTTCCCCTGGGCCCACTGGAAATAATCGAGTGGTATCAAATCGCACGACCTTGGAGGCCAATTGGTAGGTCCATTTCTCGAAATCAACTCATCGTGAAATTTTGATTTCAATAAGTCGATGTTTGCGGTCGCCGTAGCGCCTTCCTGTTGAAACCACTTCTCGCCCGGATCAATGTCATTCATATTTTCAAACAAAAAATCATTGATCCTGGTGTGGTAACGATTTACATTTACCGTAACGCAAGCTCTGGCTTCATTTTTAAATAAATACGTTCCAATGATGTCACCATCGTGTAAACTGCACCAAACGGTGCATTTTCTTGATGTAATTGAGTCTGTAGGGTCTACTGTGGATTGGTTTCACTTCATATGCGGCTTAACGGGTTTATTAACAAACCCGTTAAGCCAAAAATGAGCCTTATCGCTGAACACAATTTCGCGTCTATAAGTTGAGCGAATTGATGACTGATTTTCAAAGTAAATCTGGATAATTTGGTAGCGTTGTTCAAGCGCCAATCTATTCATGATGATTTGCCAGACTATACTGATCATAAATGTAAAAAAGTGAGCGCAGTATGACAGTTCGTTTGACAGTTAATCCTTTCGCAAGTTCTATCGAGCTAAAAAAAACACCATTTACAAATTACACAGTACAATAAAATAAGAAAAATTTGATACATCACGATTGCGACACATCATTTTTATTTTAATAGACTTTGGGACGTAGATCACGAATATGGTCTTAGAATTTAGTTTACAAAATATTTGCAAAAACGATTTTGTTGGAAAATTTTATTTTTTAATAAACTTTTCGCAAAAAAACACAAAATTGAAAGTAATAACGCTATTTCTTGCAACATTTTAAAATAATGAAATATGCCGTTTTGACATCTGCGATAATATTCCCTATATATGCATTTAGTGACATTTCTCTTTTTTTTTGCCGTTTCGTTAATAAATTATCTGCGATAAAAGGAATATCCAATATTTGAATTTGTGCCTTTGCACTGTGGGCCAGGATCGCCGTTTTTTTTGCCAAAAGTACAATTCAGGTAAAGGGAAAATATGTTTATATATTCAAAATCTAGGATTGTTGAATATGTTTTGAGTGAAATATTGTATCATTGTGGTTTCTCGTTGTTAGCTGGCGTGAGTTCAAAGTCAAAGTTTTTTAATTTTGTGACATTTTTTATTTTATAATGATACAATAAAAACGTCATAAATAAACAATAATTTGTTCCCAAAACAATCTCAAATTATAAAACTGAAACTAGTTATCGAAAAAAAATAGAAACCTGTTAAGTATTTACGAAAAAAGTAACAAAATTACTAATTTTACCTCAAAAATGTATACCTTATGAAAATCCTAAATTTTCAAAAAAAAATACTCCAAAATGTTCCAAGAGATATTTGAAAAACTTGAATGCCAATGTGTTCCCTACGATGTCTTCTACCTAGGTTTTTCGACCGTTTGCGACCGTTCATAAACTTTCGAGATTTTGCCCTTTAACTGAAAAAGTACCTTCAGATCTCGCTGATTTCCAGCATTGCAGAGTTTTAGTAAAAACTAAAAAAATAGCACTAAAAATTACTTTAAATGTAGGTTCTGGTTTTCTGACACAGACTAACCCCCTAAAGTCCAGGTTTGTGGGACATTTGAGTGCCCATTCTGAATAAGTACGAAATTAACCCTTAAATTGAAGTTACATTTTAAACTTCGATGTCTTCAGAGACTTATAGTAGAATTTCATGACAAATATTTTTGCGAAACATTTTAACCCGCTAACTCCTCAACTTATGGGTCTTTTTTGACAGTTTTTAAAAGGGGACAAAAAATACCCTTTAATTGCAGAGTTAAAGGATTAAAATTTTCCACAAAAATATCTCTCGTAGTGTTTTACATAAGTTCGCTGAACATATCCTATACCTAAAATGGAAGATTCACATGGTTTCCTATGCCGATTCACAATAAACATTTTCAAAAGAGGGGAAATTTTAACCCCCCAAAAACATAGGGCCAGACGAAAACTTTTAAAACGCCGATACACATATATTTTTTTTTAGTCCCTCTGCGTGAATCAGTTATCATCAGAACCTTTTTTCTTTTTTGTACAGTATAATTTATTTTCCAACACATAACAATTTTAAATTTATGGCCGCCATATTGGATCCGCCATGCTGAATATTTTTTAATTTGATTTCAGATTCGTAATCTGCTACCCAAAAACTTTTCCTGGTGGAAATTTGAAGTAAATCAGACAACATAAGAAATTTAATGAAAAAAAAAATTGTTTGTCGCCATATTGGATACGCCATTTTGAATTTCAAAATTTTAATTTCAGATTTTTAATCAGCGGATCCGGGACCTATATAATTGATTATTTTAAGTCCAATATATTAACGAATAAAAAGGTTAAAGTCGGGCATGCCGACTATACAATACCCTACACCAGTCTGGTTAAAGCCAACTAATGTTTGGATCCCAAATTCGAATGGGTTAAAATGGGACTTTTGTCAAAATTTTCTATAATGTGAGTCAGCGAACCAAATTTCATTAAAATATCTTAATATTTGTGACCTGCATTTTGTAACCAAGCCAATTTTGCGGGGACCCTTATATGGGCACTAGGTCTAAACATGGACCGGTGTTAACCAAAATCAATAGGCTTCGTCCTTGGGCTGATATAGGTCGGTCAACCAAATTTCATCAAAATATCGTAATATTTGCAACCTGCAGCGTATAAACAATATAATTTTGGGGGGACCCTTATATGGGCACTAGGTCTAAACATGGACCGATGTTCACCAAAATCAATAGGCTTTGTCCTTGGGTCTGTGTACCAAATTTCATCAACATATCCTAATATTTGCGACCTGCAGCGTATAAACAATATAATTTTGGGGTGACCCTTATATGGGCACTAGGTCTAAACATGGACCGATGTTGACCAAAATGAATAGCCTTCGTCCTTGGGCCAACATAGCTCTGTGTACCAAATTTCATCAACATATCTTAATATTTGCGACCTGTAGAGTGCGCACAAGAATGCATGGACAGACAGACGGACGGACAGACGGACATCGTTAAATCGAAATAATAAAAAAATTCTGAGACGATCGGTATACTATAAGGTGGGTCTAGGACCAATATTTTTTGGTGTTACAAACATCAGCACAAACTTATAATACCCTTACCACATAGTGGTGTAGGGTATAAAAACTAAAAATTAATGGCCGCTATCTTGGATCCGCCATTTTGAATTTTATATTTTTTATTTCAGATTCGTGATCAGCAACAAGCAAACCCCCTTTGTGATATCTTTTAGTTTCATATACTCAATATTCTAGTTTTGGCCAAAATTCGATAATGCTGGCCCACTCTGCTTTGGTATCTCATGTTACTTAATGTGCCAAAAATAATTACCAATTTTCTATTTTAATTTTAAGTTTAAGTTGACTAAAGCTGGAAAAGATTGACTTTTTTCATACATAAAAATTAAGGAGTCTGTAACAAACCTTAATTTATAAAACTCAGTTAAAACCATTCAGAAATGTAAAACATATATTTTCTAATCAATTTCAACGAAGTTTTAGATAATTGAAGTGTAAATTCCTCTAAAATAACGATTTTAAAAAAGAAATGTTCAAAAATCTACTTCTTTCCTTTTGCCATAATAAATACATATAAAATTAATTTGAAATAAAAAATATATAAAATTTGTATTTCAGATTGAATTTTTTGCAAATGTTAATGCAAAAGTTGTGATTCTTTTGATAAAATGAATTTAGTGGAATAAATATGAATTTATGTCATGTGTTAAGATTTTGCAAATCCGATTAAGGGATTTTACTAAATTTGCAAAATAGGAAAATAAGTGAAGTTTTCCACTTTAATTGCAATGATATCCTCACTCATAAAAAAAGCCCGTACAAATAGTTAAAAATTCTGCTAAAATAACAGTAAATAGTACCTGAATTTGCGCCAGCAGAAATTTAAATTATGTTGAGAATCATGGTCTGCTAAATTTAGGTGACCTAAATTTTAGGTAAAAAAGTTAGTTCAAATACAATAATTTATAAGAAATGTTGTTTAATGGAAATGAAAATTACTCAGTTAAAATCAGCACATGTTTTCTGCTAAATTTTAGTTGGTTATAAACAGGTAAAAAATTCAGTTAACATTCAAAAATTTAGAAGAATTTTCGTTTAATAGAAATGAAAGTGGGTCAGTTGAAATCTGCAAAACATGCTGCTAAAATTACAATCACTTTTTGTTATAAATTGAATAATGTAATGTAAATATTGTTAATTTAATTTTCGAATAAATTACACAATCTAAAAACACTATTTGCACTAAATATCACTTTTATTTTCTTGCCAATATGTGTGCCAGCCGAAGTTGTATTATTTGGTTCCTTTTTTTTCATCTAACTGGAGGGAGAATTTAGAAGAAAATGTTAAAGGGCTGAAATAAAAGAAAACCAATAACATATTTAATAGTATTCCTGTAAATAAATATAGTTTATATTATAAAACAAACCTCTATTATTTTATTTTTTTAATACAATTTTAACTGCGAAATGTTAATGTCCAGTATACCTCCGTTTTCTTTTGCGTTCCTTTGCTGACAACATGCTCATGTCATATTATATTATTTACTAGAACTTTCTTAGCAAACGCCATATTATTTTTATTTGTATTGGTAAGCGTCATCAGTGATGACTCATCACTAGGGCAAGGAATTCCATGCAAATGCATGTTTTTTTGTCGATAGCCCAAAACTAATATGGACTAAATATTTATCCGAATCATCAAATTTAGAACTAAATGGTATTGATTTGTAGTTGCATATTTTTTGCATATTTTGTCATAAATGCATGTTTTTGCATATTTTGACTTTAAATGCATATTCGGTGCCTTTTTAATGCATATTTTGTGCTTTTTAATGCATATTTGTGTATATTTTTAATTTTTAGGAGCATTTTTAAAAGCATTTTTTATTTTGTAAAAAAATATAAAAAATTCAAATTTTTATATTTTGATTCAATCAAAATAAACATTCTCAAAAACCTTATTGACCTATGGAAAATCTTCAAGTTCCGTGTCTGTTTGCAAAATAACAAACTTAAATATATTTTTAAGTTTTAAATTGCATTATTTTTGCAAAAATAATAGTTTTTAGTGCATATTTCTTATATTTTTAATGCATATTTTTCTTTTCTAGCCTTATATTTTAGGCGCATATTTTCCATTTTTAAGTGCATGAAATTCCTTACCCTACTCATCACACACATTAAAATACACTTGCTAGAAATTTTCTAATTTGTATTGGTCGGCAAACACACTTCACCATCAAGCACCATTAATCACTATACACTAGCGCCTCTATCGTTTTCTTTTGAAAACGCAAATATTAAAAAAGTTGCCAACAAATTTATCTACATATATTAGCTGATAAATTGTCAAAAGCATTTATAAAAAAATAGCTAAATATCAGGAGGAAAAATTAGTTCAAGTACAGCAGAAATATGTTTTTGTGGTGAAATTGGATAATTAACAACTTTAGCTAAACAACGGATTTAAACGAAAACAACAGGAAAAATTAGTTCAACTGAATTAAATTTACGAATATTTTAAAAACTAGAGATAATTTTGAAATTTGGTGTTCACATGCGTGATATACATCCTAAAATCTATCAGAATTGATATGTCCCATGCCCGATGCATTTTACAATTATTTTGATTTTTATTGATTTTCAAACACGCCTAACCAAATCTTACGTAAGATGAGATTGCTTATTTGATTAATTTCATGGTTTTTAATCTGTCTTGTATATAGTATATTTTCTCCTGTCTACTGACAATTACAACATCATTTTGGAATGGGCATATTAACCCTTTTTATCTAACAGTTACTAAATTTGTTGTTGACTCTGTCATCTTATCAACCAAAGCACAAAAGGATCTTGAAGGTTTTCCGGAAATTCTCATCTTAAAAAAAAACAGAAACCATTGTAAATAATAAGAATTTGTGGTGTTATAAATATTGGTTTTTACCCGTTTTTATATTTTGATGCCTATAAGCCCAAAACAGATACTCGCAGTATCGGCAGCGCGACGTTTTGTCGATAAAGCATGCTTTTGCATTTTCTTTCTTTGTGGAATCACTGCCAGTGGACAGTGGCGGTGCTGTCAAACTTTGTTCTTGAATTTCGCGAAAACTGTTGAAAATTAAAAAAAAATTATTGCATTTTGTTTGAAGATTGTTTTTTTTTTATTTAGAAAATTTTCTAATTTCTCGGCAGTGATAAATAAGAAAATACAAGGGACTGCTTTATCCACAAAACGTCGCAATGCGGTAAAACACTGCCGACACTGCGAGTATCTGTTTTGGGCTTTATACTCATTTTTAATTTACTCTTTTCTGAATTCTAGTTTTAAATCCATTTTTAACTGGATTTCGATTTGACAACCACAATGATTTGTAAACAAAACAAATACAAATTACATTAAATTGTTTTTGATGACTACCGGAGAACGAAGCCGATCGGCTAAGCCGCCGACTTTTGCGTCCAATTCGGGCTTTAAAATGTTAGACGACTATATTAGCTAAGTCGGTAAAATTTTTTTTTATTTTTGTTACAAAATTAATTAATTTTCATTGAAAAAATTTCTTGAATTAATATTGTAAGAATCCGGCTTTTTTAGGCCCCACCGATCTGCAAACATTAGGTTTTCATTGTAAGTTGTTCTCACTGTGCAACATGAAAACTCTGTTATATTTTTCGCGTTACTAGAACAAAAAATAAAGTTTTCGTTTTACTTTAATTTTTGTACCCTACACCTCTAATAACACCCAAAAATATTCGACCTAGACCAACCTTTTAGTATACCTATCAACTTAGAATCACTTTTTGTTTCGATTACCGATGGCCGTCTGTCTATGCGCACGTTACAGGTCGCAAATATTAGACAAATCATATTGATTTTGGTTAAAATCGATCCATGTTTAGACCTAGTGCCTATATAAGGCCTCCCAAAACTTGCTTTTTCGCACGCTACATGTCGCAAATACGAAAATATTTTAATGAAATTTGGTACGCTCACTCATATTGGCTCATGGACAAATCCCATTGATTTCATGTGGAATCGGTCCAGGCTCAGACCCAGTGCCTGTGTAAAGATACCCCCAAAAATGATCTGTTCCACACGTCAAAAGTCGCAAAGTTTAAGATATTTTGATGAAATTTGGTACAACGACTTATATCGGCTAAAAGGCGAAGCCTTTTGATTTTCGCTTGAGTCGGTCCATGGTTGGACCTAGTGTCCATTAGGGTTATGACTCATTTTTAAGAAAAATTTGAGCTATCACCAGGTGATGGGCAATAATAAATTAATAATAAAAATCGTGTTTGCGGGTCATTTCGGCAACAAAACCTTCCGCAACAAATGCAATTTCTGAAAATAATTTTTGGTCGGGGATTTTGTTTAATTTACATAACGAATTATTACAAAAATTATTGTAAACGACAAAAAATGTAACCAAAAGTCGTTCCAAAAAGGTTTCGTAATTTTTACCGTAAATAGCTTTTAATAAGCATCGTTTGAGTCTCATCTGTTTAAAACTTTAGAGAAATATTTTAATTAAACTAAAACCATGTAGACCAAATTTTAACCCTTTTGGTGCGGGAACTTTTTTGATAGCAGCGAAAAAGTAAAATTGCGGTTCTCAATATTTTTTATGGCCTTTTTGGCTAGGACATGTAAAATTTGATATTTGCAAAAAAAAAATCAAAAAATCATAACCCTAGTGTCCATATAAAGGTCACAGGCTATAAGTCGCAAATACGAATATGAAATTTGGTATGCTCACTCAGATGTGGCCAAGGACAAAGCCTATTTATTCTAGACAGGATCGTTCCATATTTGGATCTATCGCCCTATATTTCCGAAATCTTCTTAAATAAACGTAACATTGGGTAAAATCAAAATTAATTAGCGTTTAAAAAAATTTTTTTTTGTTTATCATTTTATAGACAAATTTTGACACTATTCCACTTCAACCCATTCCAAACATTAGTTGGGTTTTAACCAGACTGGTATAGGGTATTATATAGTCCGCATGCCAGACTTTAACTTTTTTACTCGTTTTTACAAAATTAATGAATTGAATTTAAAGTTATGGTTTAGGCGCCGCCGCAAAAATGCTTTAGTCGATTTTTTTTAGACGCTGTTGGCGACAATTTAGTATTGGCTTCGTTCTCTTATGATCACTGTGAAACATTATGTCTCAATTTATTTTTATCCCGGCATCATTCCTCTGTTATTTGCAAAGATTTTCTTTGCCGGAAACAAAAATAAGAAACTGGGTGCTGCATTTAACTGTTCTTTCAATTAAATGCGATGTTTTAACTCTCATATTATTTAGTTTTCTTAAAGCAGAGTTTATTAATTGTTTACATTTTTTAACAAGACGACGATCGGTAAGCAGAGTAGGAAAATAAACTCTAACGAACCATACTTTTAGGCTTGCGTACCGCACATCGCGAACACAGTACACAAGCATATCGGTTGAGTAGAAAACACATACGCTATTCTTTCCAATTAGTGTTTGTGTTTATACACACAACCCGAATTCGGTACGCTACGGGGCACTGTGGGAAAAATGACCAATCTATTTAGCCTATAAAAAATATTTTTTTTTTTTTACAAATTTATAAACCTAAAGCATATAATTATTCAATGATAGTTGATACTTAAAACTGCATTCAACATTTTTCGATTTATATGTTAGTTATGAAAATACAGGGCTGTAAATGTATGCAATGGATAAGTAGCACGTTCATGAGTGATTTTGGTTTCACGTTTCCCCCAATGTATTATGAAAAGTTTTATTGCGCTATTGAACCTATATTTTTTTTTTTGATAAAACAAGTCCTAAAGAGTACGTGGACACGATGTATTGTATAGAAAATGATTTTAGTTATACCCCTTGCGAGTAAGTACATAAAAGTATATTTTTGTCAAAATTCCTTAATGTGTAAAGAGATTAGAAAAAAGGACCGCTAAGTACCGCCAAACTAATTTTTGAATTTGAAACTAGACCTAATGAGGTAAGTCTGGAGAAAAATTTGGGTGTCATAAACCGCCACAAAGTAGAGTTTTAAGGGCTTGTTTAAACAAATATTACTTGTGGGCGATATTAAAGTGCTTTCACATAAATGCATTTTTCCTTTTTATACAATTGCAATATACGGCAAAGGAAATATCGGAAATTAAATTAATATTTCTTTATAAGTTGCGTTTCACTAAGCTTAAAGCTACAGTTTTTTTGAAAATTACTATTACTTATAAAGAATGTTTTGAAGTTTGGCGAAATGCCAATTCAAGTTCACAAAAGATGATTTTTGTGATTAGTCACTTTTTTTCGAAGCTTGGACTAGTCAATGATAAAGGAAGTGAAAAGTGTAAAAAACTTGAAAAAACCTTAAAATTGTTGTGTAGCAGATTCACCAAAAAATGGAGCGAATGCAAACGAACAACACAAGTTTTTGAACGAAATCACAAGGAATGGTTAAACACAAACATTGATTTGTCTTGTCTTGAAAATGACGATATACCAGGTCCTTCACAATACCGAGGACGTCCATCTAAAGCCTTCACAGAATCAAGCGACGTATCTAAAAAACTGAAGGTGGCTGATCTTGTAAAAACTACAAGTAAAGAGGAATTGATTTTCGCTACCAGTGTAAGTCTTTACAAATCTGGTAAACGGAATGCTGCAGGTTTAATAAAAGATATACAAAAATCTCCAGGAAGGGCATCCAAAATTAAAAGAGCCCTCTCCATTCCTGATAAAACTTGCATACCATATACACCTGACGAAGCCTTAATATATAGACGGAGACTATACTAAAAGTTCGTATATGCTAACGCAATCAGGAGCTAAAAGGCGTAATGCAAACATTTATCCACCATACAATGTAATTCGTGAGGCAAAAAAAAAATGTTATCCCAAAGACTCCTCAATATATGTTACAAAATTTTCTGCAGAAGTCAGTCTTCAAGCTCTAGTGGACCACACAGCTAGCAGAATCGTAGAATACCAAAAAGAAGATGAAATCGAGAAATATGTCATCGTCAAAAAATATTACAATGATATACAAATGGGGTTGTGATGGAAGTAGTGGACACTCCACATATAAGCAAAAATGTCCAGAAGGTAAGTCTGATGAGAATTTATTCGCAATTTGCTTAGTCCCATTGCAACTCAAAGATAAAGATAATATTTTGTGGCAAAATCCTCGACCGTCATCAACCCGATTCTGTCGGCCGATTAAATTAACATTTGAAAAAGAAACAATTGACCTTATAAAAAATGAAGTAAATAAAATAAAACATCAAATTGAATGTATAATAGAAACAAAAGTTAAAGACTTAGATCTGAACGTGGATCATAAATTCTGTCTTACCATGACTGATGGTAAGGCATTTAGTGCAATCGCAGAAACATCAACACAATCATGTGGAATATGCGGAGCTACTCCAAAAATCATGAATGATTTAAATAAGATTAAAGATTTAAGACCAAATAAATCCTTGTATGCCTATGGACTTTCCACACTGCATGCATGGATAAGGTGTTTTGAGTGTATTTTGCACATAGCCTATAGGCTTGAAACAAAAAAATGGAAAATAAGAGGCGATGACGATAAATTAGCCGTTGCACAAATAAAAAAAAAAAATTATTGATGATTTAAAAAAATATATGAACCTACTTGTAGATATACCAAAGCCAGGGTTTGGAACAACCAATGACGGCAATACGGCTAGGATGTTCTTCAAAAACCCTGGCTTGGCATTATCAATTACAGGAGTCGACGTAAAATTAATAAGTAATTGGGGTGTTGTATTAAAAACAATGGCATGTGGTTACGCAATAAATACAGATTCCTTTAAAAAATGACTGAAAGTACATCCAAATAGTACGTGGATTTATACCCCTGGTATAACATGCCATCCAGCGTACACAAAATTTCAATGCATGGGGCTGATGTTATCAAATACTCGTGTTTGCCAATTGGAATGCTTTCGGAAGAAGCAATGGAATGCAGAAATAAAGATTTCCGTAATTACCGGGAACTCCACACTCGAAAAATGACGCGTGAGAAAACTATGCAAGATTTACTCAATACACTGCTTTATTCATCGGATCCTTATATTTCATCAATATCAAAAAAGTCATCCATCAACTATCGAGCCTTGGAGCCTCTTTCCAGCGAAGTTCGTGAGCTGCTTTGTTACCCAATGATTCCCGATCAATGCGAAGAAGCCCAGGACTCAGGCTCTGAAAGCGAATAATTTGCAATATTTTTTTTTTCATGGAACAATTATTTTAAGTATTATTTTTTTAAGTTTTATTTATTGTTGAATGTAATTTATTTAGTTTAAAAAATAAAAATTAAATAAATATAAGTTTGAATTTGGTTTTATGCAATATTTTTTTTTTCTTAATTTGTATTATATATATTTTGATAATATCAGCAAATTTTTTTGTTGATCTTTAAATAAATAAAAATAATAATGAATTAATTAAAACTTAGTATATTAGTTTCATTTATAATGTCAACTAAAATGTTGTTTTCGCTAATTTAAAAAAAAGAAGGTTTGATCATTTTTTTGTTACGAATAAATAAAATTGTATGTATTTATTTATTAAAAATACGAAAAGTTTATTTTTTAAAGTTTAACTCATATCCATATTTGATGACAGTAATTTTTGATATAAATATATATTGCAAAATACTATTTCTGTGATTTAATGTACATATACAGGCATGTCACAGACTTCAATTTCACTTGAAAGTGAAATTTAAAACGCAAATTGCTTCTCCAGAAGTAAATGGTATTTTTGCATATTTAGACCAAATATAACAGATAAACATAATTAATTATAAGTTAAGAATGCTGTTTTTAATAATTTCACTTAAAAAAGTTTTTGTTAGAGAGCATATTTAAGGTTTTAACACATATTTCGCATAAAATTAATATGATTTCGATGTACAATTTCGTAACGTTTTACTTTTGCTTCTTCAGGTTTTTTGCGTTTTCGTAAATTCTAAAATGTTAAAAAAGGACTTTTTGTGTTAAACTCGTGTTCCAACTGCCAAATTTTGATATAAGTTACCATTTGTAGTTAAAAAAGAGAAGATCGCCGATCAAAATTAAAAATTTTAATTTTTTAGAAAAAATTACGTTTTGCTAGTCAATAGGAAAATTGTTGAATTTACCAACGAAAAGCGTTTTAAATGTAAATTTTTTTAAGTGAAATAGTTAACAACACTTTAGGGAATACATACCAAGCACTATTGAAAAGCTTTTATGAGTTTAAGCTGCTCTAAATATCAATTCCACTTTAGTTTTTGAAGGTGGATTGAAAACGATTTTTTTTTTCGTTTTACGTTTTGTGGAGAAACTTTTCACGTTTTAAGTACCACTTTTAAGCCTGTAGCATACTCGATACTTACCAGAACGTTTCATTTGCTATACAGAATTATCCGTAGCACCCTAAACTGCAAATTCAGAAGGAAAAAAATTGTTTTTGATCACTTTAGGAAAAAAATTGCGGAAGTGAAATTGCGAAATCAAATCAATTCCGTAAAAAACCTGTGACATGCCTGATAAAAAGATTTTTAATTGTGTTTTGTTTAACAAAAAATTTTAATTTATTTTGTATAACTAAATACATTGCTCTTCGGAGCTACATCGTATTTGAAATGTTACTAAATATATTAACAGCAACCCCTATCGGTGAATGATTAAATCTATCAAATTACATAAATGCAACATAGGGCAATACTTTCGGAAAATTTTCATACCAATTTTAAAGAGATACTAAATTTCAGTGTAATTTCCACTAAAACCTTCCTTTTGGTGCACCCTGTAATTAAACAGGGTGTCTACAAATACAATATATTTAAAGAAGACTCTATTCGCTACAATCGCTCCATACATTTCTAACTTCTCAGATCAATAGTTTAAGAGATACGATTTTTTATAAGCTAGATTGGTTATTTTTCCCACTGTGCGGGGTGTGAATATGTGTTGAAAGTACATTACATAATCGTAGTGTTTGCATTCATCAGACAATCGTAGTGTACCGCATTCGGTTTGTGTACAAACACACAACCGCTAAAATGATAGATACGGTATGTGTTCTTTAGTCGTACCCTACCCTACATCTTGTGTACAGTTTATTTTCCTACTGTCGGTAAGTCATTAGCTTTTGTTTTAGAATAACGCAGAAAGTTCTTGGTGGTTAATTATATGATTTAATATTTATAACTGTTTAATCTTCTTTTTTTCGTTAGCGCACCATGTTCTTTTTATATGCAAAATATTTGATAAAAAAACGCACTTAAAAAAATAGGCCCTAACTATCGGTTAAAATATAAAAACTGAAGTACACAGAAAAAAACAGTAGCACCAACAGTGGAATTTGTAAAAGCAATCACATTTTCTTTTAAATTGAAATTTTATTCCAAACATTTTTTTGTTTGATATATTTGTAACTCGTTTGTAAATTGTTATCTTTCATATAAAAATTGTTTAAAAATAAAAATTCAAAGTTACAAAAAACAAAAGAAATTTTTTTTTGATTTACAAATTTTTTTGTTGGTGCCTTTTTAGAAAGTTTTTTTGTAGAAAGGTGTTTAAAAATGTAATTAGAAATTTTGTAAATTCTTTCTGTATACATCTGAGGCTTGTTTGTTCATGTGGTAAAATTATGTAACTTAATATATGAAAATATAGAAAGTCCGAAAAAAGAATTTTTGTATTTTTTATTGCAAAAATTAAAATAATTGCTTAAAATACCAAAATTTTAAAACCTCCAACGGAAACACCGCCGTAAACATCACTGAACTGATAATTATTTCTTGGGCAAGGAATTTCATGCAAATGCATTTTTTTTGTCGATAGTCCAAAACTAATATGGACTAAATATTTATCCGAATCATCAAATTTAGAACAAAACGGCATCGATTTGTAGTTGCATATTTTGTCATAAATGCATGTTTTTGCATATTTTGTCTTTAAATGCATATTTGGTGCCTTTTTAATGCATATTTTGTGCCTTTTTAATGCATATTCTGTGCCTTTTTAATGCATATTTTGTGCTTTTTAATGCATATTTGTGGATATTTTTAATTTTTAGGAGCACTTTTTATTTTGTAAAAAATATAAAAAATCAAATTTTTATATTTTGATTCAATCAAAATAAACATTCTTAAAAACCTTACTGACCTATGGAAAATCTTCGAGTTCTGTGGCTGTTTGCAAAATAACTAATAATATTTTTAAGTTTTAAATTACATTATTTTTGCAAAAATAATAGTTTTTAGTGCATATTTCATATATTTTTAATGCATATTTTTTTAGACGCATATTTTAGGCGCATATTTTCCATTTTTAAGTGCAAGAAATTCCTTGCCCTAATTATTTCGTTTTACATGAGGAAAAAAAATTACAGAAATTCAAAAAATTTCTACAAGCATGAAATTGTGGCGCATAATTATAACAGTTCCGACTAACAATTACCTCTAATATCGTATGGAGGGAAAAATTTTTAAATATCCCGTGAAAAAACGATTAGATTCAATAAAGTTAGGTTTGATCCAATTGTATCTATTCATATTAGAGAGTGAATAACAACGTATAAAATCAAATATGTGTTTATCTGCAATCCCGATTTTCAAAATGTTCTTCTTTGTTGCCTTATATAGTCATATCCGAAAATATCTTTTTCCTTATATCATTTTATATGCCATATACAAATACATATACTTGATCAAATTATATCACGTTGAAGATAAATTTATATACAACTTCGAACAACACTTTATAAAACTAAATGTGACCCAAGACCAAAAATATTTTAGATAAAATTATTTACTATCTCGAATCGAACAAAATGTATGTTGATTTAAATACAGTTATAAAAGGGTCATATGCATAATATCTTTTAAAATTTATAAGTGTCTTATAAAACAAATTTTCCATATAAAATTAATTTTATAGATGTGTTCTAAAGTTTTCCAATTATTATGCATAGGCACTTTATTAATTCCGATTATATTGCCAGGAAGAAAACATTTATTACCGGCAATATCAATTTCGTATTGCGGAAGTTTCCTCCGTCGGGAACAACTGTTACCCGAAAGCAATACTTCCAGCTAATACGAAAGCAATACCCCAGGAAGATAAATAGGCGATATCGCCAATTTATCACCTGGAAGATAAAAAGGTGATATCGCCAAATAAATTCCCAGGTACAAAATAAGCGATTTTTTTTAATTATTAAATTTAAGCCTGAAAAAGAATATCTGCATACATAATCCATTAACCAACATATTAATTATTTTGATTTCATCGCAGCCGATTTTTTCCGAGTATTAAATCTTGGATTTTTTCGAGGAATTTGTTTCCTATGCATCTGTTGGTTGTTTTTGTACAAATTTTGTTTTCATTTTTTCCAAAATGACAAAAATTTCAAACAAATTTTCTGTATCTCCCGGATGATAAAAACGTAATATTGCCGCAATATTATCATAAAAAATTATGACAAAAAATTCAATTTTTGAATTATTTTTTCCAAATATCACCGAATTATCTTCCAAATGATAAAAGGAAGACAATTTCAAAATACTACTTGATTATTTTCATTTAAATGAAAAATAGAAGATATCGCTTTAATATCTTCTTTGAAGATATTTTCCAAATGCTTTCAGGGATATGTTATGTTGCATCTAGGGTTTCTAATGACTCAACATTTTTTCATTTCTGGGATAAATGAGACATACCAATGTCGCACTTTTTTAATTATAATATCTAATCTTAAATCTATTGAAAGAAATAATAAGAAAAGTAACTATACAGAGAAAAAATTATAGTTAAATCAATTACTATATCAGATTTTAATTTTTTACGAACACTTTGTAAATAATAGTCATGACTTGGTAGGATATTTTATTTAAGTAAGAAACTTTAAAAGGAAATTTTCTAATTGGTGGCTACAATACCGATCCTTATTAAAGTAAATATGATTCTAGTTAAACTTTTTCATATTTAAGTTAATGTGTATTCCGATTTCAAAAATAAGCAGACAATTTTTTATAAAAAATGAAAAAAACCTGAGATTTTGATTTCAAACTGTTTCTATTTTAGTAAACGTTGTTTCTGTATGATTTTAATTTTTTTTTGTCTTCAGTGTAGTTACTACTAACTGATAATGGATTATATAACCCACACAGAGAGAAGTTTGCTGGACCAAATTTAATTAAATTTTTTAGTAAAATAATAAAGTTTTCTTCACAAGGTAAATGAGTTTTTTTTTTAAATTTGATGAAAAAGCTTAATATATTTTATGAATTTAATTTTAATGAAACTTTTTTATTAAGTGTATGAAACCTTTAATAAATAAAATTAATATTTTGACTATTTATCAAAAATTCCATTAATTTAATAAAGTTTCAATGGACGAGGCCTAGTGAAATTCATCGGTTTTGTGCAAAAATTTATTAATTTCATTCAGATAATTCTCTCGGGTATTTAATTGATTGTTTTCCTACACTATACATATTCATATAAACAAACAAAATTTAATGCAATTGAATAAGACCAAACCTCCGATAAAATTGGATGAAATTATATCAATTCAAATATCTTTTTTATTCGTTTATGTACTATTTGATTAATCCATTTTCCGGATAAATTTTATATATTTAGTATGATGCCAAATAAAAAAATATATGCTAGCGAATAAATTTTTTTTCACGGGATGTCAACTTTTATTGAAGTTAGCCGCAATTTCATAATTTTTTCATCTACTGTATTTCCTTTTGTTGTGGTTTTCTGAAAAATTAATACAATTTTGAGCGACAATTTTCAAACAGCTTTCTTATGAGCCATCGATTAGTGCAACAATTTTTTCTAAAATTTCATAATTTTTTCTGTATATTTCATATTAAAATGGTTTATCGATTTATTTTAAATTTTTTTTTACATATTTTTGATTTTAATTTTGCTGTCGACACAGAATAAAATCAGAGAGCGGGTTTTTTTGTTATTGAGAAGAATTAAATTAAAAATATGGTTCAACAATTATTTTAATTTTTGCATTAAAAAATACAAAAATTGTTTTTTCGGACTTTCTATATTTTTATATATTTAGTTAGAATATTCTTCCACCTCAAGTCCAAATTCTAATATGATATTGTCATATTAGATTTTTATTCATATTAGAATTTGGACTTGAGGTGGAAGTATATTCTAACTAAATATGGTTCATATTTAGTTAAAAATATGGTTATTAAAAACCCTTAAATGTTGATTTTTTTTCACAAAAGACGGATTTATATATTTTTCACATTTTGTTTTAAAAATGTCTGTCAAATAACCACATTGAAACTGTCGCACTGAAATTAAAATTAAAACATCTCGTAATAACAATAATGAGATATTCCGTGTAGATATGATATTCCCTCTTGCAACGTTATAGGGTGAGATCTGGTCGAGTTTTATCAACTTAAATTTTCTCACTTATTTCTTCTATTTAATTTTTGGCCATGGTAAATACTTTGGTGATACTTTAATTCTTCACACTACACAGCACATTGACTTTTTGTGGTCAAAAGGGGAAATCCATTTAATATTAACTGCCTGTTTATGTAAAGAGGAAACTAAACGAACTGCGTTTATTGATAACATCTTGATTGAAAGTTTTCGTATGATTTTTGTCTATACTTACGTAATTGTCAGACTTCTGTTTTAAATAAAGGAATTACAGCCAATGTTTTCGTTTTATTTTTCATATAATTTTTTTTTAATTTTAAGAACTGTGGTTACTCTATTTTGTCTACTGCCAAATAAATTTACCAAAACAACAAAAACTAACGGTGGGTCTCATACTGCAGGTTTAAACTTATGTTAATAGTTAACCCAAAATTTGTTGTTGTTTTATGTACACTGAGAGAATTATCCTTCATGATATTAATGATATAATATCATAGAATTTTTTTCGTAGAACCAATGAAAAATTTCATTATGTATATAATATTAAATTAATACTATGAAATTTTTCATAACTTTTCTGTCATAAAATTTCATAATTTCATTAAAAAAATTCATTGAATTTCATAAATTAGATCTCCATAAATTTAATGAAAATGGTCTTTATATATATGAAATTGTTCAATAGTAGCTGTGTTTTCGACTTAACTATATCCGTTAACTTTTAAAAACACTCAAAGTGCATAAAACGTTTTTTTAGACGAAAACTAACATATTGCTTTTCGTATGCACGTTAACTTACAACGTGGATAATTATCAAAGTTGAAAACTCAACGTTTATACATTTTCACACCTAGCGTAACTTCTTCGCGTTACTACCTAAAAAGTTTTGCTGACGTACGTTCGATTATACTGGAACTATCATGAACACCAACTTTTTAACAAATTTTTATACTCCAACCAGTTTAACGTAGATTTGCTATAAATACTTAACGTTGATAGGCATGAGCGAAAATACAGCTAATATTTACTTTTTTTTAAATTTTTTTATAAAATATCGTCATTTCCTGAGAGAATAATCTTTTATTATTTTTATTTTTTTTTAAATTAATTTTTTGTTATTAATTTTGGGCTATGAAATTTTTTTATAAATCATATTAATTTTTTCGAAGTTTTTTTTATGACCCTTTTTTATTTAATGAATTCTTTCTTTAGATATATTTTGTACATCCGCAAAATATGCTACGATTTTATTACGCCTTTTGCATTTGTTAAGTACCTATTATTTATCCACTCCAGCTTACCAACGACAACAACCAACTATAATAAATAATAGTAAATGAAATTGCTTCATAGATTTTATGAAGCTCTTCATTGGCTGAATGATTTATTCATTGGACGAGTGGCCATTAATTTTATGAATAGTTTCATTAATTTTATGAACTTTTCATAAACATTGACTTTAATGAAACCTGTTTCATAGATTCTAGAAAAGTTTCAATGGACGAGTTTCAGTGACAATTTTCATTGAAACTGAAGAAATTCATTACTGAAGTCATGATAATTCTCTTAGTGTACATTTTTTTGACATTTTATTTTGTTTTTAGTTAAGTTAAAGTTAAACCTACAGTATGAGACCCACCGTAAACAAATAACAGAATAATTTAAACCAAAAAATATAAATAATTATTAAAAAAAAAATTTAAGAAAAAATATGTAGTTTTTGGGTGAAATTGTAATGTATGAAGTTTTAATATACTAAAATAAATATTTATTCCCGAAATTCCAATGCTAAGTTCTTTATAAATTTTGTAGTGCTGTTCATTAATGAACAGGTAAAATTTCGGACACCTGAATGAAAATTACTCCAAAAGAAAGCAATTTCTTTATCGTCTCATTTTGAAGTATTTGACAATTCGTCTCGGTGTTAAGCCCAAACTACATAGTGAAAGTGCCAGTCGCAGTGCTGTCAGACTTTGTTCTTGAATTTCGCGAAAACGATTAATTAATTTTAAAAGCTTCTTATTGTGCTTTGTTTAAAAACAGCTCTTGTTTATTTAGAAAATTTTCTAAATTTCTCGGCAGTGACAAATAAAGAAAATACGAAAATCTGCTTTATCGACAAAACGTCAAACTGTGGTA